>JAVIAB010000159.1:33921366-34176366 GCA_032433765.1 Megaustenia siamemsis | reverse complement strand
TTTTACTGTATGTCATAATGGCTTGATCATCAGCAAAGAGTAGTTAGTTGTATCTTCTAACGGTCATATCTAAGAAACAATTATCACCATCAAGGAAACAATTAAAATAAACGGGACAAATCTGAAACAAGTGCATAGCGTGCAATATGTGGGCAATATCAGACGAAGATGCACCACAGAAAAAAAAGCAGAAATGCCAGGCCAAAACAGCATTTCAGAAAATGAAAAAAAACGTCACGTGTAGCAAGTGTAGCTCAAAAGAAGTGAGAAAGAGAATTCATCAGTGATATATAGAGCCAATTCGACCTATGGAGGGGGATTAGACATTAGACGTTGAAGTTTCCTGGACACTTAAAAAAGACCAGCCGGGACACTCTCAAAGATTCATTCACAAAAAAGGAGCTTCTACAAACTTCCAAAATATACAATCGACAATGTTCCGGTACAACTGAGTAGAGGAAAGTTGGAATACTTGGTTACAATTGGCAAAATAGAGGGAAAGAGAGATCAGAGACAACAAAGAGAAAAAATAGTAAGTAATTTTGTGTCGTCGCGTGAAAAGCAGTCTAAAACATAATTATATGATGCACTGTGGATAGAGAAATTGTTGAAGGATGTGATCGCTTACCTTAACCATGGTTAGTTTAATTTAATTTAGTTTAGTTTAGTTTAATTTGGTTTAGTTTAGTTTAATTTAGTTTAGTTTAGTTTAGTTTAGTATAGTATAGTTTAGTTTAGTTTAGTTTAGTTTAGTTTAGTTTAGTTTAGTATAGTTTAGTTTAGTTTAGTTTAGTTTAGTTTATTTAGTTTAGTTTAGTTAGTTTAGTTTAGTTTAATTTAGTTAGTTTAATTTAGTTTAGTTTAGTTTAGTTTAGTTTAATTTAGTTTAGTTTTAGTTTAGTTTAGTTTAGTTTAGTTTAGTTTAGTTTAGTTTAGGTAAGATTTGGTTAAGTTAAGTTAGGTTAGGTTAGTTAGGTTAGGTTAGGTTAGAGTAAGGGATATTATGGTAAGATAACTTAAGTTAAGTTGGGGAGGATTGGATATGATACGATATGGTAGGTTAGTTTGCGCTAGGTTAGGGATAGGATAGGTTAGATTAGGATAGGTTAGGTTAGTTTAGGTACCATTAGAATAGGATAGGTTAGTGTAGGTTAAGCTAGGTTAGCGCAGGATAGGTTAGATTAGGATGTGTTACGTTAGTCTAGGATATGTTAGGTTATGTTAATTTAGGATTTAATATGTTAGTTAGGGTAAGATTGGTTAGGTGCTGGCAGTATAGACAAAGAAGGATGAACAGAGAATGATACCAAAATAAGGATATCAAAAGCAAGAGGTACATCTGTTGCACTGGGAAACGAGTGTAAATCCAAAGAAATGAGTTAAATGCAAAAATTAAAATGTTCAACTCCAATGTTTTAGTCACTATTATTATCTGGCTGTGAAACATGGAGAACAACAAAAAAATGAAATCAGGAAGATACAGACCTTTATTAATGGATGCTTACGGAGAATAAAAGGATGGACACTTGAGGACAAAATCACTGACTGGAAGTATACCAGTCTTTAAAAGTGAATAAAGATATACAGCGAAGACTATAGCGCTATTATAGTGTTTGTTAATTACTTATGCATCACGGGAGCTGAAAGGTAAATTAAGAGGATAGGTTAGATTAGAGTATGTTATGTTAGATCAGGTTATATCAGTTTTAGGTTGGGTTAGGATATATTAGGTTAGTTTAGGTTATATTAGATTAGGATAGGATATGTTAGGTTAAAATAATAAATAGTAAAGAGCCCCCGTCAAGTGGCATATAGGGAATATGGTGTTAGTGACCATGAATTTTACAGCCCTTCATCACATGATTTTCGATGTAATGTGATTGGTATTACGCCCGTGCCGCTTTACTTTCACAGAAAAAAAATACGGTAATAATTTAACGCTGGGTGAACACGGGAGCCGTCGGTTGGATCGAACCTACCCCTTATCCTTTGTAGTCCAGTTCACTAACCACTGAGCTATCGCGGCTCCCACATGTTAGGTTTAATTTAGGTTATTATAGGCTAGGGGCGTGAATTTCCGGTCATATGTTGGATAAGCGGCAGGAAACATTGAAGACTATGTCTGAAAAGTGTTCCTTGTTGCAGTTTCCTCATATTTTAAGTCAGACTTGTTGCAGTAGCTAATGAGTTAAGTGCACTGTGCACATCATGAGCTGTGTGTTTCATCCGTTTTGATCGTGTTTCGATATTCCGATTGTTTACAATGAAGGATGATATCGTATGACAGGGAACAGTTGCATGTGTTCACTTTCTCTGCGGTTTCGCCTTATGTCTTTTGGCGTGTGCTGAGACTGCTATGATGTGGTCTACATCCACCTTTATTTGTTTGGGAGACTTGATAGTGATTCGGATGATTTCACTGGCATGGGCGGTTGAGCAATTGGGGGTGTTAATTCGTTTGCGGTGATACCGGGCTTTCCATATCCATAACCATTATGGGTTAGGTTAGGTCAGGATAGGTTAGGTTAGTTTAAGTATTTTAGATTAGGTTAGTCGGTCATCAGGAGCTGCGATAGCTCAGTGGTTAATGAACTGGACTACAAGGCACAAGAGGTAGAGTTCAATCCCAACCGACGGTCCGGTTCACCCAGCCTTTAATTGGTACCGGATTTTTTTTCTGGAAAGTAAAGCGGCACGTGCGTAATACCACATTACCACAAAAATTCATGTGCCGAAGGTCTGCAAAATGTGTGGTCACTAACACCATATTCCCTATACACCACTTGGAGTGACGGGGGTACTTTAATTTTTTGTTTAGTCGGTCGTCGGATTATTCTCATCTTTCATGAAACAACTGTCTTGAAGCGCTCATATCACACAGACATATTTCTAAGTGTGGAACGATACATTGTTTCACACGTCTACCCCCGCGCTCTGATCGAAGCGCTGTAAAGTTATGCAACAACCATGTTGACCAGCATGAAGATTCGGGGATTGTGCCAGGGCCGCATATTTATGAACAGCGGCATCGACATCCTTATCATATGAACACACAGGATCTGATCAATAACCTTGGCCAACATGTCATGGTCGTCATCTTTGAGCATTCTGCCGGATTTGGGATATACAATTGACAACCAGTATGGATTAACAGGTCCAACATTGTCAACAATAGACACACCCACAACACTTGATTCACATCAGATAACTTGTCAGAACGATTAAGTTGGCGAGATTGAAAAAAAAGTAGATGTAAAAGAAGAAATAGAAAAAAATATTTTTTAATATATAGAAAAATAATTTGTTACTTACCTCCAGTAACGATGAAAGCAAAAATACCCCCAGTTAAACTTCCATCCTTCTTCTATGACAGGCTTGAGCCATTGATACGATACCAGGAACCCACTGTAGTACACAATTCGGTGTTATTCATATAAATACATTACTATAATTATATTATTATATTTTAAAACGCCATCATTATTACCCCCATCGTTATCATTAAGTATAAACCACGAAGAATGTTGAGAATAACATGCACAGCTAGGAAGATAAATGAAAATCTTATGAAAGAGGCCAAAGCAAATAGAGAGCTAATTTCAAAAATTAGGAAGAAACAATCATCATTTTTTGGCCATGTAATGAGAAGAGAAGAACACTTGGAAGAACATTGATGAGAGAGGCAAGAGCAGCAGGATTCGGCTCCCTCAATGAGATAGAACTGCTTGCACAGAACAGAGACAGATGGCGAGATTTATAAAATATCTTTAAAAGAAAACTGCTAGAACAAAAATTCAGATAAGAGAAGGTGTATCTTGGTCTACGCCCTATGGGCCGGCTACGGCTCGAAATGTCAATAGACAGATAGAATGAGAAGAGAACAACGGCATATATTGTAACAAACTGGGAATTGAGGGACGAAGAAATAGAGGGAAGGTGAGAGAAAAAAATACCTGACAGCTCGTGGACTCCCCAAAATGTAAAATCTCAACGCTGAACTATAGGAGGTTGAAGAGGGGGGGGGGGAGGGGGGAAGGGCACTGTACGAGTCTGAATTTAGCCGCCTCCTCTATTTCACCTTTATACAAGGTGTGTTGACGAAGTCCAAATAAGTATAACATCAACTTACAAAGTTGCCCGACAGAGTGTTAAGAACAAAGGTATTCTTAATTCATGTGGGCAGATGGTGCTCGTAAACCGACCGGCGAGGGCCGACCATCTAAAGGCAGAATGCCCCTACAGAAAAGACAATCTGCTGCTTTGCAGGGAGATTGGGGACAATCAAAAGCTAAGGAATCTATAATTGAGCTCTATCTACCTTCGGCCAAAAAAGGTTATCATAAAACGACTGTGTCGAAGAAAATGCAGCAAAACTAGACCCACTAATAGTTAATAAGAAATGGGCACTACTAAACTTGAAAATAACCCAAAGCAAATCACCAAGGACCAGCTTAACTTTACGTCCGTGGGAGCTCTGTCATCGTAACTTACTTAGTTACCTATTTTCCACGTGAACGCTGAAACGGTGACTTTCATTTTGTTTCGTTATTATGAAAATTAAACATTTTAAACCACTACATCCGCAAGGGATATAACTCTAATAGAATTTCCTGTCTTTATACATGCTTATACAAGAACATATCAACAGGCTAAACAACACTTGTAAACAATACAACATGAAGATCAACATAGGCAAAACCGAAGTAATGGCAATAGCGAGAAAGAAAGAAAAACTAAACATCATAATAAATAATACAACTTTGAAGCAAGTAGACAATTTTAAATATTTGGGTAGCACGTTAACACAAGACAATAACCAAGAGACCGAGATAGATATAAGGTGTAACAAAGCATGCCAAGTTATATGTCAAGTATCAACACTATTGAAAAACAAAGCAATAACTACGGAAGCAAAAAGGGCAATATACAAATCAATTTTTCTACCAACTCTGTGCTATCAGTGCCAGAATTGGACGCTGGACTCTAGAACAATAAGAAAGATAACGACCACCGAAATGAAATGTGTCAGAAGAATGACAGGAAACAGCTTAAGGGACAGAGTAACAAACACTGACCTGAGAAAGAAACTCGAAATTGAACCAGCCATCGATTACATAAAGAAACAACAGATACATTGGTTCGGCCACATAACAAGACAAAAGAACTAACAATGACTCAAAGAGCCTTAAATAAACGCTACGAAAACGCCAGATTAAGAGGAAGACCGAGAAAGAGATGGATAAAGGGAATACTAGAGTCACTAGGAGGAATAACATCAGAAGAGGCCAACAGAAGAGCAAAGAATCGCAGATTGTTTCTCCCCTCGACGCCAACGGCAGCAGAGGAAGGATAGAAGAAGAAGAAGTTACATGCTTAGATTATCCAACGTGTGTTATTTTGTTCACAATATCGTCGAAATTTGAGTTGTTTGTAAAGTATTCAATCAGCTGATTTGTGTTTATAAGTGAAAAATTGGCTAGCAGCAGTGAAGTATCGTTTGCTCCTAAACGCAAATTAGTATTAACAGCAGAAAAAGCTAGAGAATTATGTTATGAGGACTTTGAATGTGATAGTGATCTCAATGATGTTAGTTTTAGTAGCTCTGACGAAGAAGCAAATATGCTTAGTAGTTCCAGCAGTTCTGAAGGAGAGCTATAAAAACCTGGACCCAGTGCCAAGCGTAGAAAAATATTGCCTAAAGTGTCTTCTAGTGGTACTAGAGGCAGCTCTTGTGAGTGGAATTTAGTACCAAACCGTAAACACTACCAACAATAACAATGATGAAACTGTTACTGCCAACAATTTTATATTTCATCCTAAAGAAGGGTGCAGTCCTGGAGTCAATGAAAAGTCTGGCCTCAGTGAACAGTCCTCACCCTTTGACTGTTTACAAGGTATTGCTTACTGACAATACTGTTGATTTTATTGTCAATTCCATAAATGAATATGCTGCACATAAAATAAGTATAAATGCACCAGCGTTAAAGAGATCTTGTTTCATAATGGAAGGAGTTTTCACGGTATGAATTTTTTAATTTATGGCAACGAGAATTGCCATGGGACTAGATGTCAGGCCCTCTCTGCGCAACTATTTCTCGGCGGAGACTGAATGTTGGCTGAAGAAGTGGTGGAAGAAGATATTTCATTGGGTGATGGAGATAGTTTGCACCAATGCTTTTATTTTATATAAATTGGTGAGTGGCAAGAAAATGACTCTCAAGCAGTTCAATTATCTCTAATTGATTTCCTGCTTCGGTTGGCTGCTGATATCATGCCCCAAAGATATCTAACCCCATACAGCAGTTAGTGGGGACAAAACATATGATTTCATACAGCGACAAGGATCACAGATGTAGGTTTGTAGCAAACCTAGTGCCCTAGACAGACTAATTTGTTGTGTGAAGGATGTGATGATAGGCCGCATCTACATCCAAAACCTGTTTCAAACTGTGGCACACAAAGGCCCATTCAGACTTGTCAATAAATAAATTAAAATGCTGCGGCATATATTGTACATAAACCTTAAATGTAATCTATTTACCCGTGTAATATATTAGTTGACTGCCACACCTCCCTTCTTAAGTACTTAAACAATTTCACATAAAAATGACATACCATGAAGAATTGTGTGTATAGTGCAAACTAGTTTCCGTAGGATAGTGAAACTTTCCTAATTTGTTCAGAAGTGGATATATTTACTTGGAAACACAGTTCCAGCACTGATGGATTAAAATTAACAGCATTTTTGGTAGGTGAGTACCAATTTTTATATTTAAAAAAATATTTTTTAAAAATTGTAATTATTAATTGCTTCAATTCTTATCCTTCAATTTTTTTTCCAAAATATTGTTTCTGATTATGAATCGGTGTCCTTTTCCCTTCAATTTGATGCCTACTTTATATGTATATGATGACTTGTTATAGTGAAAATATGAAAGATTTAATGAAGTGAAGTATTTTTCAGGAAAAATAACTGTGGCAAAACAGTAGAGACTGGGTAGAAAAACTACGGTCAATAAGAGTTTAAACATGCAGAAGTCACTCTAAAACGCGAAACAAGAAGATACGCAAATGAATACTGGAACAATCTATGCTTTTAAAGACAGAATGCCTCAGACAGGGGCGACTCAAATACCATGCATGACAATATCAAAATGGCCCTGGACCAAAAATATAAAATTAGCCCCCGTAAAATCCAAGTTTGGAGAACCTATTACTGACAAGGGACAACAAATGGAAAGATGGGTTGAACACTACTCCAACCCATACCTTGATGACAGACCAGCAAGTGCAGCTCTAGCCCAGCCAATACCTAAATATCCTACAATGTCTAAGCTGGATGTTGAGCCTCCTATTAACGAACTTACAGACGCCATAAATGCCCTCTCAATATGAAAAGCTGTAGGAAATGACAACATTCCCAGAGAGATACTAAAGGAAAACTTAAACGTATTACTTCCACATCTTTACAAACTGTTAAATCAAATTCTGGAGACAAGGAAAAATACCTCATGATATAAGAAATGCCAAGATCATAACGTTGTACAAAAACAAAGGAGACAGGGGCGACTGCAATAATTACAGAGGCATTTCTCTCCTTAGCACAGCCGGCAAGGCTTTTGCTAGAGTTATACTAAAACGCCTGCATAGACTTGCAGAACGTGTTCTTCCCGAGTCTCAATGAGGCTTCAGAGCCGGGAGATCAACCATAGACATGATTTTCACACTCAGACAACTGCAAGAAACATATTGGGAACACAATATTCCGCTCTATATTGCCTTTGTGGATCTCACAAAGGCCTTTCGACTCAGTAAACAGAGATGGGCTATACAGGGTGTTAGATGGCATAGGCTGCCCACCTAAATTACTTCAGCTGATTATGTCCTTCCATGAAGACATGAATGGTAAAATATACTTCGATGGAGTTCATCAGAGAATTTCAGTCAACAATAAAGTGAAACAGGGATGTGTCCTCGCCCTCACCTTTTTGGTATATTTTTAGCTGCCTTTCTAAATTACACCTTCAAAAACAGCTCAGGAGATATTTACATTCGCACTAGACCAGATGGCTCACTGTTCAACCTAGCACGACTAAGAGCAAAAACCAAAACAAATGTTGCCCTACTTAAAGAATTTTTATTTGCTGACGATGCTGCCCTAGTCGCTCATAGTGAAGCCACCCTACAGTCGCTGATCAACAACCTGGACAAAGCATGCGACCTTTTTTCACTGTCAGTTAGTGTTCAGAAAACAGTAATACTTAGTCAAGGCGACATCAAACCGCAATTAATCACCCTAAAAGACTGTCCACTAGAATCAGTTCAGAAATGTACGTATCTTGGATCCACAATTACACAAACCACTTTTCTTGAGGATGAAACAATCAGCCGACTTGGTAAGGTAGCTACGACCTTCGGCAAACTCACAGAAAGGGCCTGGAACAATACGAAACTAACACCGAAGACCAAACTCTAAATATATCAAACTTGTTTGCTTAGCACACTATTATACGGATCTGAAACCTGGACAACATACTCAAACCAGGAAAAAGACTAAATGTCTTCCACATGCGATGTATCCGCAGAATAATGCACATCAAATGGCAGGACAAAATAACCAACTTAACTGTCCTGCAACGTGCTAAGGCCCCAACAATCATGTCGATGCTCAGATGTCGAAGACCAAGATGGCTGGGGCATGTCCATAGAATGGAAGAAAAGCGCATTCCCAGGCAAATACTATATGGTGAACTAATACACGGAAAAAGAGAAATCGGCAGACCTAAACTGCGACATAAAGATCTGTAAATCATCTCTGACTGATTTCTGCATATGTTAATATTACTTGGAACATCTGGCAAGTGATCGTACATCATGGAGAGCATGTATAAGGAACGGTTGAACATCATCCGAGACTGTGCTAACACAAAACTTAGAAGAGAAAAGACTCATGAAAAAGGATGGTAAACCCTGTGGACATGTGGGCCTGACTTGTTCATTATGTGACCGCGTGTGTTTGTCAAACATTGGTAGAATTAGCCACAAGAGAAGCTGTTCGACAAAAACAAATCCTAAAAAAAAATACACAATAGCCTCCACTAGACCGTTTGACAAGATGAAAGGGCCATATATATGGTTAACAATTTTGTAAATAGGGAATACATTAATAGTATGATGCATTATATATGTATATATTTATTAAAGTTTTGCAAAGGTATAATTTGTCCCTGTCTCTGTTTGATAAGTTCTAACGCGTTTTTTTTTAAAATAAAATGGAATGTATATAACTGTGCAAGTGAAAACGTATGTATAATTACTCGATATGCTTGCTTCAATATGTTTTTACCTATTCCCACTACACACTTTATTGATTATTGTTATATTATATACATTTATTATTATTATTATTGGTTTATGGCTACCTCGTCAAAGAAGAAATGTCGACAATTCCCAGTTGAATACATTGACGACGATTTATATGTTACCGGAAGACACAACTAAACACCTGTGTTTAATTAATGATATTACACTTTCCAGATTAAAGTATGCGGAAATGCACGTGCGAACAAAAACATTTGAAACGTCCCATAAAGACAACAAGTCCAAACTTCTGGAATATTTTCGCGCGCGGCTACACATTTTAAAGCTAGGACCTATGCTGACACAAATCGGTACATGTTCGTTCAGAAATGTATAAATTTAAATGACAACAGTTTAATTGCTCCTTACAAAATATCAAAATTGATATCTAAAGAAGGAAAGCCATGCACAACAATAGGGGAATACTTGATTATGTCAGCTGAATCTATTTTTACCACAATCGTCGTGCCATATTTTTAGTACACATTTTCTATGCAACTACTTTGTACATTTTGTGTGTACATATTTACGGCCTTTGGCGTTTTGACAGACGGCTGGTAGCAAGCAATCATGATAAGTCAGTAGTTTGGTAAAGCATTAGTGTCTCATACTGGATGCTGCTTTACTGAACATTTTTTTTTTCGTGGCTGAATTTTCCAATCCTGGACAAACAGATGCATCCACAGAACGAGCAAGATGGTGTACTCGCGGTACCCGGCCTTGTCTCCTTTCTCTTGTACCTTTCGTCTTCTGAATTGTATGTATATATTTATATAAACAGGAAAAATGAAGAGAAAAACCAGGAGAAACATTTTTGAACAGTTTAACCAAAGGCTATTATAAAAGATCACGGACTGGAATTATGGCAAACACGAAAGGCTGAGTGATGTGGAGAGGCATGTTCCCTACCCTTACGCCAACCAACATGACACTTGATGAGTTCTCATATACATTGAAAGGTCAATAGATGCCACTGTACTGTTGTAGTAAATGTGAACTTCATAGACATTGAAGTCTATAATTATCGGTGACGGTTTGAATTATTTTAACTAAATAACGGCAGATTCCAGAAAACTGTGGCTGGATGTACACTAACATTTAACTCATTGAGCTGGCAAGTTATTGCGTTAAATCTTCTGAAAAAAATGTAAGGAGTTGTAGTCTCCATTGTTATCTATCTATCTTGGAAGTCACATTGATCGAGAAGGGGATAAGCAAAGAAATTAGAATCAGAATAGCTAAAGCAGAAATGTCTTTAAAGTTGTGGAAATCAAAACTCATCAGCACAAACACAAAACTTAGGCTATTCAAGTCAAATGTACTATCAACCCTTACGTATGCGTGTGAAAGCTGAAAAACAACAAGAGATATAGCAACAAAGTTGAACGCATTCAAAAATAAATATCTGAGGAAAATACTTGGTATAGCGTGGAACGAATTCAAAACAAACGAGGAAATTAGAGAAATCGCCAATCAACCACTAATATCTTCAGGAATAAAGAAAAGACGATGGTCATATGTTGGACATGTGATGACGAGAGATAATAACCGAATAGCAAAACAAGCCCTCATATGGGAAACAACAGGTAAGAGAAAAAGAGGAAGGCCCAGAGAGACACTGAGAAGAACATTGATGAGAGAGGCAAGAACAGCAGGATTCGGCTCCCTTAAAGAGATAGAGCTGCTTGCACAGAACAGAGACAAATAGCGAGATTTGACAAAATATCTTTAAAAGAAATGAATACTGCTAGAACAAAAATTCATATAAGAGAAGGAGTATCTTGGCCTTATGGGCCGGCTACGGCTCGAAAGGTCAATAGATCGATAGTCTCCATTGTCTCCTCTGAATATTCGGAGCTTGTCTGCTGTATGTATGTGGCATCTAAATATTGTGAGACGCCTGCCTTAAGCGCCTCTCAGCTGATATGTTTCATTTGCGGCAGGGGTATACAAAAACACAGTTTTTGATTGTGGGTATTAGTGTACAGTTGGTAGAGTTCACACAGGATAACTGAAAAAATGTGCTGGTTTACTCTGGAGTAGATTATATACAAAATCAAGATTTGAATTTGAAAATGAGATTTCTGTGGCAAGCTAAACGACACAGCAGCCTACAAGAAGTAATATTGGAAGAAAAAATATAAGGTAAAAGAGAGAGAGGCTGACCAGGTCTAACATGGACGTGTAAAACCAAACAGACGGGCAAGTAAGCCTATGACAACCTGCACTATCAAATCAAGAGACAGAGCGAAATGTGGCTCAATGGTAGCCAACCTTCGATGAAGAGACGGCACTCAGTAATAAAATAAATACTCTAGAGACGAACGTATTGTGTGGTAAAAACAACAGAAGAAATGTCAGGTTCAATACAACGAGTGAGAAACGCTATGTATTTCAAATGTTTGGAAGATGAAACGTTCGCGTTACATTGTATATGTTCTAAAACCACAAATGATGTTGTTTATATAATAGACCATGCCTTTTGATTCGTCAATTTGAGAGTATAATTGAGAAATGTTAAGCGGACTGCGTGGTCTACATGTATGTTGTCTTCCCAGGAGAGCAAGGTCAGGGGTTATTTCAAAGTTATGACTTCAACATATTTTTTCTGACAGTTCTAACATCAATCTAACTTAACTGAGAGTTCTAACATCAATCTAACTTAACTGAGATCTCTACAATCAATCTAACCAAACGAGAGTTATAACATCACTATAACTTAACTGAGAGTTATAACATCAATCTAACTTAACTGAGAGTTCTAACATCAATCTAACTTAACTGAGAGTTCTAACATCAATCTAACTTAACTGAGAGTTCTAACATCAATCTAACTTAACTGAGAGTTCTAACATCAATCTAACTTAACTGAGAGTTCTAACATCAATCTAACTTAACTGAGAGTTCTAACATCAATCTAACTTAACTGAGATTTCTACCATCAATCTAACTTAACTGAGTGTTATAACATCAATCTAACTTAACTGAGAGTTATAACATCAATCTAACTTAACTGAGATTTATACCATCAATCTAACTTAACTGAGAGTTCTAACATCAATCTAATTTAACTGAGAGTTCTAGCATCAAACTACATTAACTGAGAGTTATAACATCAATCTAACTTAACTGAGAGTTATAATATCAATCTAACTTAACTTAGAGTACTAACGTCAATCTAACTTAACTGAGATTTCTACCATGAATCTAACTTAATTGAGAGATCTAACATCAACCTAACTTAACTGAGAGTTCTAACATCAATGTAACTTAACTGAGATTTCTACCATCAAACTACCTTAACTGAGAGTTCTAACATCAATCTAACTTAACTGAGAGTTATAACATCAATCTAACTTAATTGAGAGTTATAACATAAATAAACTTAACTGAGAGTTATAACATCAATCTAGCTTAAATGAGAGTTATATCATCAATCTACCTTAATAGAAAGTTCTAACATCAATCAAATTTAACTGAGAGTTCTAAAAAGGAATATAACTAAACTGAGAGTTCTAACATCAATCTACATTAACTGAGAGTTGTAACATCAATCTACCTTAACTGAGAGTTCTAACATCAATTACCTTAACTGACAGTTCTAACATTAATCTACCTTACCTGAGAGTTCTAACATCAAACTAACTTAACTGAGAGTTGTTGTAACATCAATCTACCTTACCTGAGAGTTCTAACATCAATTTACCTTAACTGACAGTTCTAACATTAATCTACCTTAACTGAGAGTTCTAACATCAAACTAACTTAACTGAGAGTTCTAATATCAATTTATCGGAACAGAGAGTTCTGGCATCAATCTAACTTAACTGAGAGTTCTAACATCAATTTACTTTATCTACGAGTTCTGGCATCAATCTACTTTATCTACGAGTTCTGACATCAAAGTTCCTCGTGTTTTGATTTCAACCTAATTTTTCCAAGAGTTTTTGACATAAAAATACCTTAACTAAGAGTTCTAACATTAATCTACCTTAACTGAGAGTTCTGACATCAATCTACTTTATCTAAGACTTCTGACATCAATTAACTTTATCTAAGAGTTCTGACATCAAAGTACCTTAACTGTGTGTTCTGACATCAAAGTACTTTAACTTTGTGTTCTGACATCAAAGTACCTTAACTGTGTGTTCTGAAATTAATTACCTTTACTTTGAGTTCTAAAATCGACACATCTTATACAAGAGTTTTGACATCGACACATCTTATACAAGAGTTTTGACATCGACACATCTTATACAAGAGTTTTGACATCGACACATCTTATACTAGAGGTCTGATATCGACACATCTTATACTAGAGGTCTGATATCGACACATCTTATACTAGAGGTCTGATATCGACACATCTTATACTAGAGGTCTGATATCGACACATCTTATACTAGAGGTCTGATGTCGACCATCTTATACGAGAGTTCTTACATCGACACATCTTATACGAGAGTTCTATGGTCGGTAAATTTTATACCTTAGTTCTGATATCGACACATCTTATACGAGAGTTCTGACATCGACACATCTTATACGAGAGTTCTAACATCGACACATCTTATACGAGAGTTCTAACATCGACACATCTTATACTAGAGGTCTGATATCGACACATCTTATAGGAGAGTTCTAACATCGACACATCTTATACTAGAGGTCTGATATCGACACATCTTATACGAGAGTTCTAACATCGACACATCTTATACTAGAGGTCTGATATCGACACATCTTATACGAGAGTTCTAACATCGACACATCTTATACTAGAGGTCTGATATCGACACATCTTATACGAGAGTTCTAACATCGACACATCTTATACTAGAGGTCTGATATCGACACATCTTATACGAGAGTTCTAACATCGACACATCTTATACTAGAGGTCTGATATCGACACATCTTATACTAGAGTTCTGACATCGACACATCTTATACGAGAGTTCTAACATCGACACATCTTATAGGAGAGTTCTGACATCGACACATCTTATAGGAGAGTTCTGACATCGACACATCTTATACTAGAGGTCTGATATCGACACATCTTATACGAGAGTTCTAACATCGACACATCTTATACTAGAGGTCTGATATCGACACATCTTATAGGAGAGTTCTGACATCGACACATCTTATACTAGAGGTCTGATATCGACACATCTTATAGGAGAGTTCTAACATCGACACATCTTATACGAGAGTTCTAACATCGACACATCTTATACGAGAGTTCTGACATCGACACATCTTATACGAGAGTTCTGACATCGACACATCTTATACGAGAGTTCTGATATCGACACATCTTATACGAGAGTTCTGACATCGACACATCTTATACGAGAGTTCTGACATCGACACATCTTATACGAGAGTTCTGACATCGACACATCTTATACGAGAGTTCTGACATCGACACATCTTATACGAGAGTTCTGACATCGACACATCTTATACGAGAGTTCTGACATCGACACATCTTATAGGAGAGTTCTGACATCGACACATCTTATACGAGAGTTCTGATATCGACACATCTTATAGGAGAGTTCTGACATCGACACATCTTATAGGAGAGTTCTGACATCGACACATCTTATAGGAGAGTTCTGACATCGACACATCTTATACAAGAGTTCTGACATCGACACATCTTATACGAGAGTTCTGATATCGACACATCTTATAGGAGAGTTCTGACATCGACACATCTTATAGGAGAGTTCTGACATCGACACATCTTATACGAGAGTTCTGACATCGACACATCTTATACGAGAGTTCTGACATCGACACATCTTATACGAGAGTTCTGACATCGACACATCTTATACGAGAGTTCTGATATCGACACATCTTATACGAGAGTTCTGACATCGACACATCTTATACGAGAGTTCTGACATCGACACATCTTATAGGAGAGTTCTGACATCGACACATCTTATACGAGAGTTCTGACATCGACACATCTTATACGAGAGTTCTGATATCGACACATCTTATAGGAGAGTTCTGACATCGACACATCTTATAGGAGAGTTCTGACATCGACACATCTTATAGGAGAGTTCTGACATCGACACATCTTATACAAGAGTTCTGACATCGACACATCTTATACGAGAGTTCTAACATCGACACATCTTATACAAGAGTTCTGACATCGACACATCTTATACAAGAGTTCTGACATCGACACATCTTATACAAGAGTTCTGACATCGACACATCTTATACGAGAGTTCTAACATCGACACATCTTATCAGAAAGTTCTGACATCGACACATCTTATAGGAGAGTTCTGACATCGACACATCTTATCAGAAAGTTCTGACATCGACACATCTTATAGGAGAGTTCTGACATCGACACATCTTATACAAGAGTTCTGACATCGACACATCTTATACGAGAGTTCTAACATCGACACATCTTATACAAGAGTTCTGACATCGACACATCTTATACGAGAGTTCTAACATCGACACATCTTATAGGAGAGTTCTAACATCGACACATCTTATAGGAGAGTTCTGACATCGACACATCTTATACAAGAGTTCTGACATCGACACATCTTATACAAGAGTTCTGACATCGACACATCTTATACGAGAGTTCTAACATCGACACATCTTATAGGAGAGTTCTGACATCGACACATCTTATACAAGAGTTCTGACATCGACACATCTTATACAAGAGTTCTAACATCGACACATCTTATACAAGAGTTCTAACATCGACACATCTTATAGGAGAGTTCTGACATCGACACATCTTATAGGAGAGTTCTAACATCGACACATCTTATAGGAGAGTTCTGACATCGACACATCTTATAGGAGAGTTCTAACATCGACACATCTTATACAAGAGTTCTAACATCGACACATCTTATACAAGAGTTCTAACATCGACACATCTTATACAAGAGTTCTAACATCGACACATCTTATACGAGAGTTCTACATCGACACATCTTATACAAGAGTTCTGACATCGACACATCTTATACGAGAGTTCTAACATCGACACATCTTATCAGAAAGTTCTGACATCGACACATCTTATAGGAGAGTTCTGACATCGACACATCTTATACAAGAGTTCTGACATCGACACATCTTATACAAGAGTTCTGACATCGACACATCTTATACAAGAGTTCTGACATCGACACATCTTATACGAGAGTTCTAACATCGACACATCTTATACGAGAGTTCTAACATCGACACATCTTATACGAGAGTTCTAACATCGACACATCTTATACGAGAGTTCTACATCGACACATCTTATACGAGAGTTCTAACATCGACACATCTTATACAAGAGTTCTGACATCGACACATCTTATACAAGAGTTCTGACATCGACACATCTTATACGAGAGTTCTAACATCGACACATCTTATCAGAAAGTTCTGACATCGACACATCTTATACGAGAGTTCTAACATCGACACATCTTATCAGAAAGTTCTGACATCGACCCACCTGATGGCGAAGAATGTGTCCACTCCAAGCGTAATCGTGCCAATTAGATCAAACAGCCTGGACTGTATCATGTGCGACAAGCCGTCAAATGCGTTATCTGGTTGAGCAATTAATTAATTAGCGGAAAGTTCAGCCTTTTCAGTTATTTTGTAGATAAGACAAGACACAGCTAGTAAACATTCTGACGCATTGTGCAATAATATAATTTTAGCAGGAAACAAACACAATAGGAACATGTAATAAACACAATATAAACAGGCAATACAAACGATAATAACAGGTAATAAACACACACACACACAATTCCAAGAACCAAATTGTACAAAATGGTAGCAGAGTGGGTGTTTCTTTGTACAATAACACAGAAAACAAAACTTCGTATGTTGCCAACAAGCTCATTCCAAGAATTGATCCAAAAACATTGAAAGAGAGAAGAAAGCGAGACCGGGAAAGAGAGAGAGAGGGGGGGGGGAAATTGATATACAAATATTGAGAGAGAATGAGAGAGAGAGAGAGAGAGATTCTTTAAAACATCAGTTCTTTCTTTATTGTTTCTTTAAATTTGTTTGTACCATATGTAAACAAAAAAGAAGATACGTCGTTGCAGCTGAAATGTAGTTTCACAGACGAGTGTTAGGAATGGATTCTGCTTTCTTTCCTTGTTCATTTTCTTCAGAGTCGCTGGAAATATAGTTTCCTGTCCTTTGTTCTTCTTTTGGTTTCTCGTGTTGCTTTATTTCCAAGTGTTTATAATATTCCATCAACCCATAACTCGCGTGGTCGAGCCTTGGGTCTGGTGTTCTCGTAACGTTTATTACAGACTCGTTGTTGTGTGTTTTAGTCTTTCTGTCTTATCACGAACCTACTTGTATATACAGCGTCTGTATGTGTTTAATGGCGGGAATTATTCCGAACATTTTTTTCTCAGTTCCCCACTTTTGATCTTATCTCTCAGGCTGTTCCCTCTCATGTGTTTATTATATTTCATCTCGACAATACATTATTTATCTTATTGTTCCTGAGTCTACGGTCCAAGTCTGGTATTGATTTCATTACGTCGGAATGAGGATTGTGTTGTAGAGTGCCCGTTCTGCTTCTCATGATATTACCTTCAAGGTCAAGTAGGTCAAGTACGAGACTTGAACCGGCGTCTTAGCACGCGAGTTTCCACCCATATGTGCTCGGCCACCTATCCAGAAATGTTCGGAGATTTCTGTATAGTGTCGCCTCAAGCATCGAAACTCAGATGCGAGGCGACATTCCTCACCTTCTCAGGGTAATACCCTGGTACCCATTTCTGCCAACGGCTGGGTCAACGGTGGGGGTATTTTTTTCTTCAAATACGAGTACAACTCACACTGCTCCCAGCGGGAATCGAACACAAGTTGTCCGAACGTTGGTAGTCCAGTCGGGTGGTTTTCCCAACTAGGCTACCGAGGCCCCCGCGTTATTACCTTGGTGGGCAGTAGTATTTACATATGCCCGATTATTTGATAAGCTTTGATGCATACTGTTTATATTTGCTACTTGTAAATTGTCGTCTGTCACTAGAGTCCCTACCCCTTGAAACTCCCTGCCTTGCTTTACCTCTCTGCCATCTATCATTATACTCATGACTTCTGCTTCATTGATGTCTCTCATCTATCATTATACTCATGACTTCTGCTTCATTGATGTCTCTCATCTATCATTATACTCATGACTTCTGCTTCATTGATGTCTCTCATCTATCATTATACTCATGACTTCTGCTTCATTGATGTCTCTCATCTATCATTATACTCATGACTTCTGCTTCATTGATGTCTCTCATCTATCATTATACTCATGACTTCTGCTTCATTGATATCTCTCATCTATCATTATACTCATGACTTCTGCTTCATTGATGTCTCTCATCTATCATTATACTCATGACTTCTGCTTCATTGATGTCTCTCATCTATCATTATACTCATGACTTCTGCTTCATTGATGTCTCTCATCTATCATTATACTCATGACTTCTGCTTCATTGATGTCTCTCATCTATCATTATACTCATGACTTCTGCTTCATTGATGTCTCTCATCTATCATTATACTCATGACTTCTGCTTCATTGATGTCTCTCATCTATCATTATACTCATGACTTCTGCTTCATTGATATCTCTCATCTATCATTATCCTCATGACTTCTGCTTCATTGATGTCTCTCATCTATCATTATACTCATGACTTCTGCTTCATTGATATCTCTCATCTATCATTATACTCATGACTTCTGCTTCATTGATGTCTCTCATCTATCATTATACTCATGACTTCTGCTTCATTGATGTCTCTCATCTATCATTATACTCATGACTTCTGCTTCATTGATGTCTCTCATCTATCATTATACTCATGACTTCTGCTTCATTTATATCTCTCATCTATCATTATACTCATGACTTCTGCTTCATTGATATCTCTCATCTATCATTATACTCATGACTTCTGCTTCATTGATATCTCTCATCTATCATTATACTCATGACTTCTGCTTCATTTATATCTCTCATCTATCATTATACTCATGACTTCTGCTTCATTTATATCTCTCATCTATCATTATACTCATGACTTCTGCTTCATTGATATCTCTCATCTATCATTATACTCATGACTTCTGCTTCATTGATGTCAATTTTCATTTTATTTTGAACGCCTTCAGTATCGTCATAAAGAACCATGCCTGCTGGCGTAGGTGATCATATCTCTCCACAAATTGTGATCTCGAAAGTTACTTATTATTTCCGTTTTGACCTTCTGCCAAGACATTCTCTTAAGCTGTCTGATTCTTTTCTCTTGCTTCCTCTATCTCTTCGTCCCTCGATTTCTCTAGTTGTTACAAAATATTCCAGCTGTTCCCTTATCATTAGATCGCCGAAAAATGATGTTTGTTTCTTCTTAAAATTGGAAATTAGCTCTCTTCTACTGTGGTCTCTTTCATAACGTTTTTATTACTATTTTTAGCTGTCCATTGTATTCTTAACATTATTCTGTAAAACCACTTTTCTACAGTCTCCAGTGATTTTCTTGTCTGTTGTCATATTGTTCATGATTCACACCCATAAGAATGGCTCTAAATAACTTATATGAACTCTTTTTCTTGTTTCTATTGTCAAGAATTGATTGCACGATATCTTCCTCATTTTTAAAAACTGCTTTTGCTTGAGCCATTCTGCATCTTACCTCTGTTGTACATTTACCATCTGAGTTAAGAATGTTCTCATATATTTAAAGGCATTTAACTCTTTTAATAGTCTTCCACTTGTCTTTATTGTGCATTGCATTGATGATATTTTCACTTTGTTCTTACAATTACTTCTGTCTTATTGCTATTAAGGCTGAGTCCTTTATTTTTCTTAAATTATTATTTTCTTTCACTATAATGTCCAACATTTCTTGTAACTCATTATCACTCTTAGCGATTAAGACTGTATCATCAGCATACCTTACATTATTTATATTATGGCCTCCGATTGTTATTCCAGGCATGTCTCTTGTGGATCTTAAATTAATCTTACACTCTGCAGATTAAACAAATCCGGTGACAGCACACAACCTTGCCTAACACCCTGTTTTTTTTGTTGAAACATTCCCCACTGATTTCCAGTTCTTATGGCCGCTGTTGTTGTCAGTATATGTGCATTATTATTCTTAGATCTTTGCTGTCTACGTTTATGCTTTCTACAATTTTTGATTATTTGTTGGTGCTCTACTTTGTCAAATGCTGTGGTTTAGTAAATGAAACATAGGTACAGATCTTTTGTTACCTCTATGGCTCTTTGTACTAAAGATCTTATGATATATATTGCATTACTCGTTCCTTTACGTCCAACAAAACCACACTGTTCATCACTAATTTCTGGACTGATTATGTTTCGCACTCTTCGCATGATGATTCTTAGTAATATCTTAGTTATATGACTCATAAGGCTTATTGTGCGATGATCATCGCATTCAATCGCACCCGATTTCTTTGGTAGGACTATGAATATTGATTTGAGCATGTCGTCTGGTATATATCCGTTGTTGTAGATATCATTCAATATTTTTGTTATTATTCCTATTCCAAAATCACCCATGGCTTCAATCTCTTCTTTAGTTATATTATCTGGCTCATGAGCTTTGCATGCTTTCATATTGCGCAAGGCGTCTTCAACTTCTTCTCTGAGTTTTTCTGGTCCTTCCCCATTATCATTAATATTCACTTCTGCTCGTACACCATAATATAAATATCGTTAATGTATTCTGTCCATCGTTCCCTTATGCTTTCATGTTCAATCAAGAATTGTTCTTCCCTTGATATTAAACATCCAGTTTTTTTATAGCGTTTTTCTTCCTGTTAATTCTTCAGTTTGTTTGTATGTAGCGTTTGTATGCCCTTTTTGTTGCGTTTCAATCTCATTGCATCTCTGTTTTATCCATGCTTCTTTTGCAACACTGCATTTTATTACAATTTCTTTATTTACTATTTTATACCCATCTTGGTTATCCTTAATTCTTCTTCGTGTATCCATTAACTGTAAAATGTCATCTGTCATTCATTTATTTCTTGAATTTTCCTCATTTATGGTATGAACTTTTTGATGTTTGCTGCATTGATTATTTTAGCATTTTTGAGCGCCTTATCAGTCCGAATAAAAATCAATGAGAATCAAAGCAGAGGGGCTTTCTGATCAGTAGCTGTTGCTGTTGCTGTTGCTGTTCTCTTCTTGCCTGTGAAGTGGCTGTGGATGCGCTGTGTCGCTATTTTACGACATAACCGCGATAACTGCGCCTTTCTGCGGACACATCATCCGTCTTCGGCATTGATCAGGAGCTAACACACGAATAACTCAACTACTGAGGAGCTAACACACGAATAGCTCAACAACTGAGGAGCTAACACACGAATAACTAAACTACTGAGGAGCTAACACACGAATAGCTCAACAACTGAGGAGCTAACACACGAATAACTCAACTACTGAGGAGCTAACACACGAATAACCTAACTACTGAGGAGCTAACACACGAATAACCTAACTACTGAGGAGCTAACACACGAATAGCTCAACTACTGAGGAGCTAACACACGAATAACTCAACTACTGAGGAGCTAACACACGAATAGCTCAACAACTGAGGAGCTAACACACGAATAGCTCAACAACTGAGGAGCTAACACACGAATAGCTCAACAACTGAGGAGCTAACACACGAATAGCTCAACAACTGAGGAGCTAACACACGAATAACTCAACTACTGAGGAGCTAACACACGATTAGCTCAACAACTGAGGAGCTAACACACGAATAGCTCAACAACTGAGGAGCTAACACACGAATAGCTCAACAACTGAGGAGCTAACACACGAATAGCTCAACAACTGAGGAGCTAACACACGAATAACTCAACTACTGAGGAGCTAACACACGAATAGCTCAACAACTGAGGAGCTAACACACGAATAGCTCAACAACTGTGGAGCTAACACACGAATAACTCAACAACTGAGGAGCTAACACACGAATAACTCAACTACTGAGGAGCAAACACACGAATAACCTAACTACTGAGGAGCTAACACACGAATAGCTCAACAACTGAGGAGCTAACACACGAATAACTCAACAACTGAGGAGCTAACACACGAATAACTCAACAACCGAGGAGCTAACACACGAATAACTCAACAACTGAGGAGCTAACACACGAATAGCTCAACAACTGAGGAGCTAACACACGAATAGCTCAACAACTGTGGAGCTAACACACGAATAACTCAACAACTGAGGAGCTAACACACGAATAACTCAACTACTGAGGAGCAAACACACGAATAACCTAACTACTGAGGAGCTAACACACGAATAGCTCAACAACTGAGGAGCTAACACACGAATAACTCAACAACTGAGGAGCTAACACACGAATAACTCAACAACTGAGGAGCTAACACACGAATAACTCAACAACTGAGGAGCTAACACACGAATAGCTCAACAACTGAGGAGCTAACACACGAATAGCTCAACAACTGAGGAGCTAACACACGAATAGCTCAACAACTGTGGAGCTAACACACGAATAACTCAACAACTGAGGAGCTAACACACGAATAACCTAACTACTGAGGAGCTAACACACGAATAGCTCAACAACTGAGGAGCTAACACACGAATAACTCAACAACTGAGGAGCTAACACACGAATAACTCAACAACTGAGGAGCTAACACACGAATAGCTCAACAACTGAGGAGCTAACACACGAATAGCTCCACAACTGAGGAGCTAACACACGAATAGCTCAACAACTGTGGAGCTAACACACGAATAACTCAACAACTGAGGAGCTAACACACGAATAACTCAACAACTGAGGAGCTAACACACGAATAACTCATCTACTGAGGAGCAAACACAAGAATACCTCAACTACTGAGGAGCTAACACACGAATAGCTCAACAACTGAGGAGCTAACACACGAATAACTCAACAACTGAGGAGCTAACACACGAATAACTCAACAACTGAGGAGCTAACACACGAATAACTCAACAACTGAGGAGCTAACACACGAATAGCTCAACAACTGAGGAGCTAACACACGAATAGCTCAACAACTGAGGAGCTAACACACGAATAGCTCAACAACTGTGGAGCTAACACACGAATAACTCAACAACTGAGGAGCTAACACACGAATAACTCAACAACTGAGGAGCTAACACACGAATAACTCAACAACTGAGGAGCAAACACACGAATAACTCAACTACTGAGGAGCTAACACACGAATAGCTCAACAACTGAGGAGCTAACACACGAATAACTCAACAACTGAGGAGCTAACACACGAATAACTCAACAACTGAGGAGCAAACACACGAATAACTCAACTACTGAGGAGCTAACACATGAATAACTCAACAACTGAGGAGCTAACACACGAATAACTCAACTACATAGGAGCTAACACACGAATAACTCAACTACTGAGGAGCTAACACACGAATAGCTCAACTACTGAGGAGCTAACAAACGAATAACTCAACAACTGAGGAGCTAACAAACGAATAACTCAACAACTGAGGAGTTAATACACGAATAACTCAACAACTGAGGAGCTAACACGCGAATAGCTCAACAACTGAGGTAGCCATGTAACTTTGGGACAGATAAACCAGAGAACAAGAAAACAAACAAATAACTGTAAACTGTATCGTCTCACGAGGCTGAAATGTAAATGGGGAAAGCGAAAAAGAGCCAGAGAGATATATTCATTTACAGGTCTTACAGTGGAGCAATGATAATACTTCTCAAGTCTGAAATATAATGAACATAAAATTCATTAAAACAATATAATTTAATTAATCAATGGCTTTATCTCTCTCCCTCTCTCTCTTCTCCCCGATGACTACCAAAGGAAATGATTATCATCCTCGTTTTACGTCCATAAAAGGACATTAAGTTGACGTAGACGATGTGTGGTGTGGTTTATTTGTATCTTTCGGCCGATCCCCATTTGGGGGTCTAGACTAGGTTGGTTACTCAGATTCTTGAGAAACATCGAGAAAACTATTACAATAAATCAAGTCACACACACAATTTAATCGTTGCAATAATTAATAGGACAATCGAACTCACCTGCATACATTATGCCTAACAGATACGACACATGTCCAAATAATACCCACGTCATTGTAAGGAAGCGAATACCAGGTATGACAGAGATCGAGTCTGACCCACTTTTAGTAGAAAGAAGCTTTCCACCATTTGTCCAAACAGAGAAAGACAACAGCGCCCTCTTGAGATTCGCTGGTGATAGACAGGTTGTTAAATGTATTAAAGTCACTACAATAATTAACTTTATTCTTATTATTCTTATTTGTTGTGCTACTTGTAACGTGACACGCTGTATAGAGGTCACATTTCTGGATAGGCGGCCGAGTACATGTGGGTGTAAACTCGCGGGCTAAGACGCCGGTTCAAGTCCCGTACTTTACCTTTACCTTTATAGAGGTCACAGTTGTGTATTATAAATACGTTAGTTAAGTTCCTCATGTGAGCTGATCATCGAAGGTAAAATACTTCTTCTTTTACACATTCAAAGTGAGTGAGAATGTGAATCGTGAACGTAAACAAAAGAAACTTCTTTGGTGAAAAAAAACATGAATATTGTCCCGCTACTCTCAGATTTGTCAGAATGTTATATTATTTTTCTTTACACTCATCAGACATTTTTTTCGTTCGCCAGCTTTGACCTCTGACGACGTTCCTAGAGACTAGGAACTGAATTGTGCGTGTTAATCCATTTTTCCCTGGCAGCCGTGTGCATAGGGGTCCCTCGCCGCACAGGCAGATAATTCTGTCTTCGGAGATACTCATATTTTTTTTCCCGTCGATGAGTAATTGACGTTTCAAGCCGGGTTTGAAACCATAGATACGAATCCCAACTGGTGCAGCCGGGATTTGAACCCACAACCTCTCTGTCTCGAGGCCGGCGTCACCAGTCCCCACACATCAGAATGTAGTATATCAACCAAACATAAATATTGACTAGAGCTAACCAATCTACACATATTCTGGGCAGCACTGAAACACTACCTAAAGTTGTTCTCATCATGAGATTATTTACCGAATGATTCCGCTTGTTTTAAATCATGTCACATATGTTTTTGCCTTGACCTCTACGTTGTTTTGATTCTATTTTGACTTTCAGAATCCTAATGATACATCATGAACACACGATACACACGTGCAATCATATCACATACGCAAACACGTGCAATCCTATCACGTACGCACACACTTGCAACCATATCACATAAGCACACACGTGCAATCATATATCACACGCACACAAGTACAATCATATCACATACGCACACACGTGCGATCATATCACATACGCACACAAATACAATCATATCACACACACGTGCGATCATATTACATACGCACACACGTATAATCATATCACGTACGCACACAAGTGTAAAATCATATCATATACACACACGTGCAATAATAATCATATATATATATATATACATATACACACAATCAAAGGTATGCTGATGATACAGTCTTAATCGCTAAGAGTGAAAATGAGTTACAAGAAATTTTGGACATTATAGTGAAAGAAAGCAAAAATAAAGGACTCAGCCTTAATAGCAAAAATACTGAAGTAATGGTAACAACAAAGAAAAAGACATCACCTGAGTGCAAAATAAAGACAAGTGGAACAATATTAAAAAAGGTAAATGAATTTAAATATTTGGGAACTTTGTTAACCTCAGACGGAAGATGTACAAAAGAGGTGAGATGCAGAATGGCTCAGGCAAAATCAGCTTTCCAGAAGATGAGGAAAATACTGTGCAATCCATTTTTGACAATCGAAACAAGGAAAAATAATTCTTAAATGTTATGTAGAGTCAGTCTTAACATATTGATGTGAATCATGGACAATAGGACAACAAACAAGAAAATCACTGGAGTCTGTAGAAATGTTGTTTTACAAAAGAGTGTTGAGAATACCATGGACAGCTAAGAAGAGTAATGAAAACGTTCTTAAAGAAGCCAAAGCAAAAAAGAGAGATAATTTCCAATTTTAAGTAGGAACAATCATAATTTTTTGACCATGCAATGAGAAGAGAACAGCTGGAATATATTGTAACAACTGGGAAAATTGAGGGACGAAGAGATAGAGGGAAGCAAAGAGAAAAAATAACAGACAGCTTAAGAGAATGGCTTGGCAGAAGGTCAACAACAGAAATGATAAAAAGCTGCATAGATTGAAAGTTGTGGAGAGACATGATCACCTACGCCAGCAGGTGAACTGGACTACAAAGGACAAAAGGTAGGGTTTGATTCCAACCAACGGCTTCCGGATTCATCCAACCTTTAAAGGGTACCGGATAATTTTCTGGGAAAGTAAAGCGGCACGGGCGTAATACCGACATTACGATATTACCCAAAAATCATGTGCCGAAGGTATGTAACATGTATGGTCACTAACACAATATTCCCTATACGTCACTAGGCAAGACGGGGGAACTTAAAAAACAAGAATATCAAGAAAATCCAAAAATCCTGACCCTCAAACAAAACCTCCGTAGCCCTGCGTGGGATCCACACCGTAGGTAGGATTTGGATGACAATTTTACACGGAAAGCGGTCACATTGTGGACTACTCTTTTCGATTTTAACTGTCATGTCTTCTTTAACGTGCGCGAGTGCACATGGGATCTCCTGTATATTGCCGTTATACGAGAGGACTAGACATCGAATCCCACTACCCAGATATTAGGTGAGGGTAACGTCAAAAATAAACTAAAGGGTTAATTCTATTTTCATGTTGTATGTTGGTCACGTATGTTCATCATCATCATCGGGTGCCATCTGCGCAACGATGGGTGGCTACCATGAAGCGCCATTCTGCTCTGTCTCTTGCTTTGATGGTGCAGGTTGTCACAGACTGAGTTGTCCATCTTTTGATATTACTCGTCCATGCTAGTCTTGGTCTGCCTCTGTCTCTTTTACTTTGTAATTTCCCCTCCAGGATTACTTTTAGTAGGCTGTTGTGTCTTTTAACATGGGTTAAAAATCGCATTTGTCTTATTTGAATTTCATGTAGGTTAGATTGGTTTAAGTCGTGTCATGACGTATAAGAAAAACATGTAATTCTTTGATATTCGATGCAACCATCTACTGCAGTTTGTCAATAGAGTTTTTCTCACTTTCATTTTTTACTCTTTCACTTATGTTTTGTTTTCTCTTATTCTACTTGAATGCGTCTCATGTGCATGCTATGATTTTACATATGTGTCTTTCACTAGCTCCCCATGCCTTAAAACCACCTAAGTTATTAATATTTCATATTTATTCTTCTTCTGTTAAAATACTCTAGACGACGCATATTGCTAAGTAAGACGTAATTGTTTTCTTTTAGCTTATTCTACTTGTATGAGTCTCATTGGCAGGCAATGATTTTACATCCGTTTTTGTTTTCAAGAGCTCTCCATGTCTAAGACTACATAAGATAGTAAAATTTCGTATATATTCTTCGTCTGTTAAAATAAATTAGACGCCATTGTTACTAAGTGGGAGGAAAGTATTCGACAGCTGAAGGCTCGTCACATCACCAAACACCTTGTCTCCTTGTCGTTCCGGTAATGGCCACAAGAGCCTTCTTAAAAATCTCTAGTACCCATTTTTAGAGGCTGGGTGATCCCCGAAGCCTTGTCAATCCAAGAAATGTCCGTAACTTCTGGAGATCGAGCACGGACCCTTTTGAACAGTAAGAGAGCACACTAGACACTCAGCCACCGAAGCTTCGCCAAATTCATGTTGCCTATATTTACGGTTATGTTAGTTGAAGGTATCGCTACAAACGAAGTAAAATCCATAACTGCTCAAATCGACGTTTAGGTGAAATCATCCGAATTACCATCTCATCTCACTGAAGGATCTAAACAAAGAGAGGCAGCTGCTGTCCCTTTCATAGCAGCTACAGCACACGCCAAAAGACATAACGCCAAACGGCACCGAAAGTGAAAACAAGAGTTGATGATTCAGGATCAAACTCATTTGACAGTTTGTGTTGTCAATCAAGCAACATGAATTGGCTGGCACCTCAGTGGCTGAGTGGCTTAAGAGTTCGCTTCCTGATTAGAAAGGTCCAGGTTCGATCGCATGAAGTGACGGATATATTTGGGACCGACAAGATTCTGGGTTTCACCCATTCTATAAAATTGTTTGTTTGTTTGTAAATTATATTATCTTTATGGTTATGGTTATGTTTATAGAAGACCCAGGTATCACTGCAAAAGAATTAAAATCCATAATTGCTCAAACGCCCGGTCTAGTGGAATCAAACTAATAAATATCTCATCTTCCATCATTATATTATCTATTATTGATTAATTAAATATAATTCATCATCATCAAGTATCGGGCCTGCTGGCGTAGGTGATCATGTCTCTCCACAACTTTCGATCTCGGCATTTATCATTTCTGTTGTTGACCTTCTGCCAAACCATTCTCTTAAGCTGTCTGTTATTTTTTCTCTTTGACTTCCCTCTATCTCTTCGTCTCTCAATTTTTCCAGTTGTTACAATATATTCAAGTTGTTCTCTTCTCATTACATGGCCAAAAAATGATGATTGTTTCATCCTAATATAGGAAATTAGCTCTCTTTTTGCTTTGACTTCTCTCAGAATATCTTCATTACTCTTCTTAGCTGTCCATGGTACTCACAAAATTATTCTCTAAAACCACATTTCTACAGACTCCAGCGATTTTCTTGTCTGTTGTCCTATTGTCCATGAATCACATCCATATGTTAAGACTGGCTCTACGTAACATTTGAGAACGTTTTTTCTTGTTTCTATTGTTAAAATGGATTGCATTGTATCTTTCTCATTTTTTAAAAAGCTGCTTTTGCCTGAGTCATTCTGCATCCCACTTCTTGTGTACATCTTCCATCTGAGGTAAACACAGTTCCCAAATATTTAAATTCATTTACCTTTTTTTTAATATTGTTCCACTTGTCTTTATTTTACACTCAGGTGATGTCTTTTTCTTTGTTGTTACCATTACCTCTGTCTTTTTGCTATTAAGGCTGAGTTCTTTATTTTTGATTTCTTTCACTATAATGTCCAACATTTCTTGTATCTCATTTTCACTCTTAGCGATTAAGACTGTATCATCAGCATATCTTAGATTAATTTATATTATGACCTCCAATTGTTATTCCAGGCATGCCCTTTATGGATCTTAAAATAATCTCACTATAAATATTAAACAATCTGGTGACAGCACACAACCTTGTCTAACACCCTGTTTTATTTGTTGAAACATTCCAAATTTGTTTCCAGTTCTTATGGCCGCTGTTTGTTGCCAGTACATGTTCTTTATTATTCTTAGATCTTTGCTGTCTACGTTTATGCTTTCTAAAATTGTTATTATTTCTTGGTGCGTTACTTTGTCAAATGCCTTGGTGTAATCTATGAAACATAGGTATAGATCTGTTTTCACATCTATGGCCCTTTCTACTAAAGAATATAATTAGGTTTAAAAACCGTGCCTACCGATTGGCAGCTATTTATAGCAACATTCTATCATCGCGAACCCGGTATTGTAGGATGGTCAGCACTAAGTACATCCCTTTACTATGTGTATGATGTTCTTACATAGGGACCTTACAAAATAGAGTTTTCACTACCATATTTTGACTGCAATCGTTGGTTAATATAAGTCTAGAATTCCGAGATTGAATGAAAACTGACATCAAACATTTATGTGGAAACCATCTGGCAAATGAAAAGAAGACAAACCAAGAGATTCGATTAAGGGGACAATTTGCAGAAACTAGGTTATAGAAGATACTAGGTGGAAACAAAAATCATTACCTGTATGGCTACCTGACCACGGTCAGTGAAGAAAGTAATACACCCACTCTCACCTAGCTCTTGTGCAGCATGGGGCATGACCACGGCCACAGGAGAAAAGATTAGAGCCACTGACATCTGCAACGCCCTTGTGGCTACGTGGACCATGACCATAGTCAAAGGTGGAAAAGATTAGACCCATTGACATCCGCGGCTCCTTTGTGGCTACTTAGACCATGACCATAGTGAAAGGAGAAAAGATTAGAGCACTGACATCTGCCATAAACTTGTGGCTACTTAGACCATGACTATGGTCACAAGAGAGAAGATTAGATCCACTGGCATCTGCCACGTCCTTGTGGCTACTTAGACCATGACCATAGTCAAAGGAGACAAGATTAGACCCACTGGCATCTGCCACGCCTTTGTGGCTACTTAGACCATGACCATAGTCAAAGGAGACAAGATTAGACCCACTGGCATCTGCCACGCCCTTGTGGCTACTTAGACCATGACCATAGTCAAAGGAGACAAGATTAGATCCACTGGCATCTGCCACGCCCTTGTGGCTACTTAGACCATGACCATAGTCAAAGGAGACAAGATTAGACCCACTGGCATCTGCCACGCCCTTGTGGCTACTTAGACCATAACCAAAGTCAAAGGAGACAAGATAAGACCCACTGACATCTGCCACGCCCTTGTGGCTACTTAGACCATAACCAAAGTCAAAGGAGACAAGATTAGACCCACTGGCATCTGCCACGCCCTTGTGGCTACTTAGACCATAACCAAAGTCAAAGGAGACAAGATAAGACCCACTGACATCTGCCACGCCCTTGTGGCTACTTAGACCATAACCAAAGTCAAAGGAGACAAGATAAGACCCACTGACATCTGCCACGCCCTTGTGGCTACTTAGACCATAACCAAAGTCAAAGGAGACAAGATTAGACCCACTGACATCTGCCACGCCCTTGTGGCTACTTAGACCATAACCAAAGTCAAAGGAGACAAGATTAGACCCACTGACATCTGCCACGCCCTTGTGGCTACTTAGACCATGACCATAGTCAAAGGAGACAAGATTAGAGCCACTGACATCTGCCACACCCTTGTAGCTACTTAGACCATGACCATGGTCACAAGAGAAAGGATTAGATCCACTGACATCTGCCACGCCCTTGTGGCTACTTAGACCATGACCATAGTCAAAGGAGACAAGATTAGACCCACTGACATCTGCCACGCCCTTGTGGCTACTTAGACCATGGCCATAGTCAAAGGATAAAAGATTAGACCCACTGACATCTGCCACGCCCATGTGGCTACTTAGACCATGACCATGGTCACAAGAGAAAAGATTAGAGCCACTGACATCTGATACACATGCAGTAAGAGACGGTTAAAGGTTTGGGGTCAAAGGTATGTGGAGTTCGTGCATCCGGTCTTGATTTAACTTGAGTGCCTGTGCTAGTGTGTGGCAAGCGTGTCAAATTGGGGGAGACATGTGTCTATGGGGCCTTTGACAAAGACGATGGTCTGTCGACTAAACTAAAACTGATAAAAAACGAAAATGCAATAAATATTAAAATGTAACCATAAGAAACTTACAGTAACGTATGTTGGATAACGACCCTTCATTGTTGTCCTGGGCTGCCTTGACCTGTTGCTTTAGATTTGGGGAAGTCAAACTCGGGCCTAAATTATCAGCAAGATCTACGCATGTACCGAGAACACACAGAGTCAAGATGACTAAAAGAGTTACTCTGAAAAACATTTTTTTCAGGTAAATTGAATTATGGATGTAGATCATTGACAATCACAATTAGAAATCGTGTAATTGTATTTAGAGCCAATATGGCTGTATGAATGTAGATCATTGACAATCAAAATTAGAAATCGTGTAATTGTATTTAGAGCCAATATGTCAGTATGAATGTAGATAATTGACAATCAAAATTAGAAATCGTATAATTGTATTTAGAGCCAATATGGCTGTATGAATGTAGATCATGGACAGTCAAATTTATAAATCGTAAAATTATATGTAGATCCAATATGGCAGTATGAATGTAGATCATTGACAATCTACTTCTTCCTCTTCTTCCTCTTCTATCCTTCCTCTGCTGCCGTTGGCTCGAGGGGAGAAACAATCTGCGATTCTTTGCTCTTCTGATGGCCTCTTCTGATGTTATTCCTGCTAGTGACTCTAGTATTCCCTTTATCCATCTCTTTCTCGGTCTTCCTCTTAATCTGGCGTTTTCGTAGCGTTTATTTAAGGCTCTTTGAGTCATTGTTAGTTCTTTTTGTCTTGTTATGTGACCGAACCAATTTATCTGTTGTTGACAATCAAAATTACAAATTGTGTAATTGTATTTAAATCCAATATGGCTGTGTGAATATAGATCATGAACAATCAACATTTGAGATCGTATGAAATTGTATGTAGAAACAAAATGGCTGTATGAATGCAGATCATGGACAATCAAAATTATAAATCTTATAATTATATGTTGAACCAAAATGGATGTATGAATGTAGATTATGTAGAGGTTAAAAGAAGAGTTTTGTTATTGTAATTAGGGTCAATATGAGTGTATGGATGTAGATCATTGACAATCAAAATTAGAAAAGAGTCGTGTCATTGTCTTTTGAGTCAATTTAGTTGTATAATTCAGATCAATAAAATTCAACTGAGGATAATTTTAAAATTGTTTGTAGAAACAATATTGTTACACCATCTTTACATGGACGATCGAAAATGGACATTATGGTCAACGTTAAAAAAAGAAAGTTCTGCTGTGGTATCTCGTTATCGCCCATGTCGTGTACTAGGGAAAGGGTTGTGTTCTAATAGTTGTGTGAAGAAACAATATTCTTGTATAGGTCTACAACATGGAGTTTGTTTTATTTCATCATCATCATCATCATCATCGTGTGCCCTCTCCGCAACGAAGGTTGGCTACCATGGATCGCCATTCTACTCTGTTTCTTGCTTTGATGGTGCAGGCTGACATAGATTGACTTGTCCATCTTTTGATGTTACATGTGTTTGTGTTTTATTTCATGCAAGAAAAAAATCAATGCCTATGTTTAATTGTTTTAACTGTGTGAATATGAATAATGACTAACAGTTCAGAGGCAACGAGTTATGTTAGGTGAATATTTATATCGTCCTAGCTAGACATGATTGTAGTTATGCCCTTGTGTATGTCGATTAACTCTTACCGGACGTTTCGACCCACCATGCGCCATGCTGATTTCGGTCAAGTACGTTCAGCCGCACAGTGCGTCACTCTCAATTTTATTCGTTTAAACTGTCATCAAACCATTTTCTTTTTACATGTCTTGTATCATCTTAGTATTGGTGACTTATAATTCCTTGTTTAATTATCGTAAAATTCATATATAATATGTTAAGTGTTAAAAAATATAAACATGTAGATTAATATTTAAAAACATTAAAAAAAAGTGTCTCTAAATTCTCTCCCGCTAAATTGATAAAAATCGTCCCTATTGAAAGAGTGAACTCTTTTCCTACCAACGAAAACACACGGGGAGATTCGCCCAGACAGAACAGAATTGATGGAGAAAATAATTGAAGGACACCACTGTCTTTAAAAAATCATCACATCTACAATGTAATTATTGAAAAAACTTACATGTTTTATACATTAAATAAAAGAACACTGAAGTAGGAATACATATGTAGAAAAAAATGGTAGGAGAGGGTAGGATGTCACGAGGTAGGTGAGGGACCGTATACCTGAAAACATTCTCTTCAATGACATATGTGATTGTTCTCGTACTTGCCTGTGATCTTCCTCTTCTTTCCTTCCTCATCTGCCTTTCAGCGTCGAGGGGAGATATAATTTGCGGTCTTTTGCTCTTCTGTTCGCCTCTGCTGCTGTTATGTTTCCTAGTGCTTCTAATATTCCATCGGCCCATCTTTTTCGTGGTCGACCCTTGGGTCTGGTGTTCTGACAACGTTTGTTGAAGGCTCGTTGTGTAGTGTTTTGTTCTTTCAGCCTTGTCACGTGGCCAAACCATTTTATCTGTTGTTTCCTTATATATTCTATGGCAGGGCTATTCCTAGCTTTTTTCTCAGTTCTTCATTTCTGATATTATCTCTCAGACTGTTTCCTGTCATTCGTCTAACACATTTCATCTCTGTAGAGGTTATTTTTCTTATTGTTCTTGCATCTAGGGTCCAGGTCTGGCATTGATAGCACAACGTTGGGATGAAGATTGTATTGTATAGTGCTCGTTTTGCCTCCAGAGTTATTTCCCTGTTGGACAAAAGTGGTGATACCTGTCCAATGATTTGACAAGCTTTGTTGCATCTTGATTCTATCTCTGTCGTTTGAGAATTATCGTTTGTCATTATACTTCCTAGGTATTTGAATTCCTCTACTTGTTTTAGCTGTCTGCCCTCTATAGTTATGTTGATGTTCTATTTATTTTTGGCGAAATTCATGACTTCTGTTTTGTTGATGTTGATTTTCATGTTGTATTTTGTGCCTGAGATGTTGAGTTTGTTTAAGTGTTCTTGTAGGTCTTCTATTGTTTCATGTATTAGTGCCTGATCGTCTGCACATAGAAGGTCGTTTATCACCTCTGTCTCTGATGGGTTGGCTAGCTTGCATATATGGTCCATGTATGTAATAAACAGTAAGGGGGGGGGGGGGGTAGTACGCACCCCTGTCTTACGCCTGATCTAACTTCGAAGTAGGTTTAGTTTGTACAATTTCCCTGTGATGTTTGTACAATTTCATGCAATGTGGACTCAACATGTTGACCCATCTTCAATAATGTAAACAATAGGGTCATGGATAATGTATGCGCTACCGGCCTGCCACTCGGCACAAAGGGATTGGCGGCGTAACCTACTTCTAAACACGTCCACTAGTGAATAATAGTCAGCCTCAAGATAAAGAGGCGTGCTGAGAAAAATAGAATAACCAGCCGCGGACCACAAAACGAAGGCAAGTGGTGTTAAAGAGGGCAGGGTGACTTAGTTACGTTGGGTAGCTAATTATAAAACGCTCCAAATGCACTGTGAAGTAATCATCGGCAAGTCGGAAGCGCCATTACCTCCTCCACGGGTAGATGCGACCCGTTAGGTCGCATCTAAAAAATGGCAACCCATCTAGAAAGTAAACTCCGATTATTAGCCCCCGCTGTCTAGCGGATCGACCCGTTGACGCAACAAACATCGGGAGTAAACCGTGAGGGATAATCCGGAGATGGATTCCCTAAGGAGTTCACCGCTGAATTCAACATTTCTCTGGCAACTCCTGGAACGCATTGGCACCAAAATATTGTTGCCCTACTTGATGTTCTCATCGCTTGGATGCGTTGGAGAGCTGGCAACTCCTGCAACGCATTGGCACCAAATGTTGTTGTCCTGCTTGATGTTCTCATCGCTTGGATGAGTGGAGAGCTGGCAACCCCTGCAACGCATTGGCACCAAAATGTTGTTGCCCTACTTGATGTTCTCATCGCTTGGATGCGTGGAGAGCTGGCAACCCCTGCAACGCATTGGCACCAAAATGCTGTTGCCCTGCTTGATGTTCTCATCGCTCGGATGCGTGGAGAGAAGAAACATATTGCATGGGCAATGATCTGTCACTTATTTTAATTCTGACCAAGCTCTCGCCCTGGAGAGGACACTCCAGCTTTGCCTTTTTTGTATCGATACAAGACAGGGATCAGCAATTACTGGTATGTAATTGTATGTACGACTTCATTGGATATCTACCACTGGCTTAAAGATTGACACCTCATAGCCACTAAGGTGCTTTCTCATTACGGGCTGCTTTCCCCATTAGGTGAAGTGGGATTAGATACAACCTACAATATAGACTGTTACCATCCCCATCTGTCACACAAGAGAAATCAACAGTCAAGAAACTTAACCATCGAGTGGGTACCTGGAACGTCGGAACCATGACAGCTGGTTTATCTAACAATTTGTAAGGGAAACACTTTACAGCGCCTACATCATCATCATCCATTTATATGGCAGCCAAAAATGGACAATTTACGTAAAGCAAGAAAGAAGCTAAATGTATTCCACATGCGATGACACCACCGTATTCTTGACATCACCTGGATGGACAAAGTAACAAACGTGGAATTCCTCAATTCTCCTCATTAGCACAGGCTTCCCGAAAACCTACACGGTACTCACAAAAGTAGGTTACGTTATGAATGATGACCGCATAACAAAAGATAAACATTATGGACAATTATCAGATGGTAAGAGAACTAGAAGGCGCCCAATGCTCGGATGTATTGACGTGTGCAAACGTGACTTGGAATACTTTGAACACATGCCCTGCATCTTAGGAAGACAGCTGCAGAGCGCAATCATTGGAAACACTCTCTAAAGCTCCAACACAATCAAGAAGGAGAAAAAAAATCATAGAATAAGAAATTGCACGGCGAAAGAAAAGAAAGAAACTATCATTTCATAGGGGCGCTGTATAATGAATAGTCAACTATGTCTGCCGGAGGCTACTACTTGTTAGTAGTATATTCAATACAGTTATGTTCATGAAAATCATGGACAATGAGAGCTGAGAAAGAAACGTATCTTATTGTATGTAGAAACAAAATAGTTAGTGTGTTGAATATCACAGACTATGGTTGTTATCATCATCATATGCCATTTCATTGGCTTAAGTGATCATGTCCATCCACTATTCTCTGTTCTTAGTGCTTAGTTTTAATTCAAATGTTGACTATTTTCCGTGCTACAACAGAACTAACTGCACGTGATATCTTCTCTCTTTGCCGTCCACGATCTTGTTATACCTGTATGTTGGCAGTTGCACACAAATATTCCAACGTCCCTCTTAATTTATCCCAACTTTTCATTGTTTCTTTCTGAGGATGTTTACTAGCTCTCTTTTTATTTGCTGTCCAGTAGAGAATTTCACGGCAGGAAAAGACTACTATATTTAGGTAATCAAAAGGATGTACTGACAACGTCACCAGGCAAATATTTGAAAACACCAAAATAGCCACTCCCCCCCTCCCACAAACACACACACAAACCCACTTACATGGTCAGTTTGGTGATGGTCGTGTAGTCCCTCACGTCAGTTCGACAATCAACAGCAGACACCTCCATCGACGAGCTAAACCCCAAGGTTTCTATTCCTTCAAGGACAAATAACATTTACAAAAACATTATATCATAAAAATGTCAAAATGTTAAGGTTAACAACATACTAAACATATTTAAGGGGAAAACCCGTTAACTATTTTCCAGAACTGAACTGAAAAAAAAAACTGCTAAAATTTGGAAACGAAAAATATTAAACGATAAATTATTGGGGAAAAAATTATAATAAAAACAGATTAGCAATAAAATACAACTAACAATGAAAAGAGAACTACTAAACACAATTCAAACAAGACAATTGCGTTTGTTGGGCCATGTTGAAATACACAACAGCCTATTAAAAGTAATCCTGGAGGGGAAAATACAAGGTAAAAGAGGCAGAGGCAGACCAAGTCTAACATGGACGATTAACATCAAAAGATAAACAAGTTAGCCTATGACAGCCTGCACCATCAAAGCAAGAGACAGAGCAGAATGGCGCTCCATGGTAGCCAACCTTCGTCGCGGAGAAGGCACTCGATGAGATGAGATGAGCAATAAAATAAGTTTGAAATCATCAATGAAATTAAAATTTTGCAGAACTTAAGACTCCCAAATTAAAATGGATTGTTTTTTTTTTATTTCATAGTTTTTAATGTAATAGAGGAGAGGAAAGCAGAATGTAAAGGAGAACTGAAGCAAGATAGACAACAACGGTATGGTTAAAACAGATGTGATAATATAGCTTTATCACCACCAAGGGCGTACTTCTCTAGAATGCATGGAAAAGACCAAGAGGAAGACCCAGAAGAAGATGGATAGATGCAGTGACAGTGACATGTAACAACAAAGGAAAGTCACTAATTCAGACAGTTCGAGCAGCGCCAGAAGGACGAATGATATAAACACGACACCTTTTCGGTACCAGTGAGAAAGAAAGAGAAAAAAAGAGTAAGATAATATAGATTTAACCACAGCATTTTTTCTATATTTTTGTTTCTCCTTTATTCATGGACGGAAGAAGCTGTTGAAGTTCTGATGTGTTGTTTTAACTATTTGGGTTTGATCATCAGCAACGAGTATTTCATATATCTTTATTTTGTGGCTGAACATTCTTGCTTATGTTGTCTGTTGTGAGTAACGAAAAACAGCGAAGACAATACGCATTTTTTTTCTACCTCCAGCTGTTACTGCGAATGGTTTGGATGTCCCTTTATTTCTTCTAATTAAACTTATATAATCGCAGCATGAACTTTGCACAAACATTAAAATAAAAAAAGTAATGTCAAGTGACGTATTCGGAATATGGTGTTAATGACAATAATTTTTAAAGACCTTCGGCACACGATTTTTGGGGTAATGAGGTCGGTATTACGCACGTGTAGCTTTACTGCCCCAGAAAAAAACCCGGTGCCCATTTACGGCTGGTTTAACCCGGAAGCTGTCGATTAGGATCGAACTCGACCGCTTGTCCTTTATAGTCCAGCTGACTAACCAGTGAGCTAACGCGGCTGCTATGAACTTTTGTAGCATCTGATAAAGTGAAACACAATCCACACTTAGTTAACGTCTGTTATAACACATGTCTATCCACTCTGTCTAAAGCTTTCTCTTGGCCACAAACGCTATCAAAATAATATTTATATTCGCTACATTTTTTTTTTTATCACAGCTACAAATATTTAGCACAAGAAATGAACGATCATGACTTCCTAAAAAAATTGCAACAAAAATGAAGAACATCGGGGATCACGATTTCTGTCAATGTGTTCGTTCAAATGCTAATTTTGTTTTAAATCGTCCGTTCTATAAGTAACATTAAATGGGTGTTGGTTGTTGTTTTGGTGTGCAACAATCAGTTTGGCATCTTCGCCTTTTGGATGAACACATTCGATTTGAGGACATCATTTTTGGCTACCGGGTTGTTTTTACTTCCTTTCAGATCGACCGACTGGACCAACATATTATATGGTCTAGTTCGGGGAACTATTCATTCAACTCTATGGACATTGTATATCAATATAGCTAGGAATAATGACCGTCATAACATGCATAATGAAATATTAGATACAATGGTTTGGTGTGATAAGACAGAAAGACTAAAACACAACAAACCAAGCCTTTAATAAACGTTGGGAGTACACAAGACACATCGGTCGACCATGGACAAAATGGTTTGATGAATTATTGGAAACACAATGACAGGAAATGCCAAAAAAGAGCAAAACACCGTCAACTATATCTCATATCGACAACAAAAAGCAACTGAAGGAGAAGAATGCACTACAGCTCCAATGAGATTCGTTCTTTCATAGTTCTTACTTGGTAACATAGGATATCATACTCCTTTGTAATCATCGCATTTCTCGCTCGTAGCAGTTCCTTCGTTGATCTTTCCCTTACCACGTTGTCAAACATATAGAATATATTCTTTTTGTCTACTCCTAGCTCTTCAGATTTCAATTTTTTGGTTTGTTATTAAGTATTCTGAAAATGTTCTGAAAGAGGTCAAAGCAAAAAGAGAGCTAATTTCCTATATTAGGAAGAAACAATCGTCATTTTAATCAACAGCTGGAATATATTGTAACAACTGGAAAAATTGTGGGACGAAGAGATAGAGGAAAGCAAAGAGAAACAATACCAGACAGCTTAAGGGAATGGCTTGGCAGAAGGTAAACAACAGAAATGATAAATAACTGTAGAGATTAAAAATTGTGGAGAGACATGATCACCTACGCCATCAGGCCCAGTACTTGATGATGATGATGATTATTCTAAATGCAACAATGCACAGACCAAGGAAATATTTTAGAAAATGAAAATCTCTTGTGGAACAAGTCTATGTCACTAGAAGTGAGAAAGAAAGCTCATCAGTGCTATATAGAGCCAATTCTGACCTACGGAAGTGAATCGTGGACAGTAGACAAACAAAAAAAAGGACGATTAGAGAAGAGAAATGGAATCAACGTGGTTGTTCTCAAAGAAGTCAACACAAATAGGAAGCTCTGAAAAAAAAAAACATCAGAAAGATCATCATCATCATTGAGTGCCGTCTCCGCAACGAAGGTTGGCTACCATGGAGTGCCATTCTGCTCTATCTCTTGCTTTGATGGTGCAGGTTGTCATCGGTTGATTTGTCCATCTTTTGATGTTACTCGTCCATGTTAATCTTGGTCTGCTTCTGCCTCTTTTACCTTGTATTTTCCCCTCCAGGATTACTTTCAGTAGGCTGTTGTGTCTTTTAACATGGCCCAAGAATCGCATTTGTCTTGTTCTAATTGTGTTCAGAAGTTCTCTTTTCATTTTTAGTTGTTTTAAGACTTCATCGTTTGTTTTCTTTTCCTTCCATCCAATTCTACCTATTCTTCTATAAATCCACATTTCGAAGGCTTCAATTCTCTGTTCTGTTTTCTTGTCTAATTTCCATGTTTCAGCACCATATAGGAATATTGAGAAGATGTAACATTTTGATCAGAAAGAAACAATCGATATTTTTCGGGCGCACCATGAGTAGAGAACAATGTTAATACTTGGGTCCATCTGGCAAGAGAGGGAAAATATATCACGGACGACAAGGAGAGGCGATACTAGATAAATTGGTGCCATGGCACAGTAAACAGTCAACGACAGAATTGAAGCAATGCACTGTGAATATATAATGCGTGGAAGGACATGATCGCCTTCGCCAGCCAGTATGGCACATGAAGATTGGGGACTAAGTATTCCAACCCTCACATGCACATACTTTACACTAGCCTATGAATCTGGACAACCTTATGTTATGATACATAAATAAGAAGTAATCTTGTGGTGAAATTAATTTACAGTTTGACTTACTTTCTTGAAAAACTCTGGTCAAATCATCACGGGAGCACGTGTTAGGCATGCACGTGCCTAATTTGACATAGCTGTAGCCATAGTTAAGTATTAGTGCAGTAGTCTGCAGATAATTTGTGGGGGGAAAATATCATTTGGCAAAAATACTGAAAACTGTAAAGAATAAAAAAATATCATAGGGCAAAAATACTGAAAACTGTAAAGAATAAAAAAATATCATAGGGCAAAAATACTGAAAACTGTAAAGAATAAAAAAATATCATAGGGAAAAAATACTGAAAACTGTAAAGAATAATAAAAAATCATAGGGAAAAAATACTGAAAACTGTAAAGAATAAAAAAATATCATAGGGCAAAAATACTGAAAACTGTAAAGAATAATAAAATATCATTGGGAAAAAATACTGAAAACTGTAAAGAATAAAAAAATATCATAGGGCAAAAATACTGAAAACTGTAAAGAATAATAAAATATCATTGGGAAAAAATACTGAAAACTGTAAAGAATAAAAAAATTTCGTAGGACAAAAATACTGAAAACTGTAAAGAATAATAAAATATCATAGGGAAAAATACTGAAAACTGTAAAGAATAATAAAATATCATAGGGAAAAAATACTGAAAACTGTAAAGAATAAAAAATATCATAGGGCAAAAATACTGAAAACTGTAAAGATAATAAAATATCATTGGGAAAAATACTGAAAACTGTAAAGAATAAAAATATCATAGGGCAAAAATACTGAAAACTGTAAATAATTTTAAAAAAAATATCATAGGGCAAAAATACTGAAAACTGTAAAGAATAATATGTGGACATGTTTTACGGTACATAGGGATGACAACAAATGATCCACCGTTAACTTTAGGAAAGATCTTTGCAGGAAACACAAAGTAAACAAAAAAACAAACAGTAGAGACAGAATAATTATGTGATCAATGAAATGTCAATGTCAGTGAGAAGTGTATAATGGACCTGTATGTGATTGAGATAGATCACAGAGAGAACGGATGGATGAATATAGGAGAAAGATGTGATTGTGGGTGACAAGAAAGAAAGTAACATGTGGAAGAAATACACATATCAAGGATACAGGTATTGAAGTGAAGAACGGAAAAAAAAGATAAATGAGGAAGAAATAAACAAAATAAGGATATCAGTTATGAATGTGAAAAACAGAAACAAATAGATGAGGGGGAAAAAACAGTGACACAAGTTATGAATCTGAAGAACATATATAATAAATGAGGGAGAAAGAAAGGACCCAAGCATGAAAGTTTGATTGTTGAAGATAAAAGATAAGTGAGGGAGGGAGAAATAAAATAAAGTTCAGCAGTAACTGTGTTAGGATCAAAGACTAATGAGGAATAAGGACACAAAACAGGGTTAATTGGTGAATGTTAGTTACAAACTAATTTACGGCGAGATCTCTCTCTCTCTCTCTCTCTCTCTCTCTCTCTCTCTCTCTGTGTGTGTGTGTGTGTGTGTGTGTGATCAGGACTCAATCAGAGTAGGATTCCGGACTCTCACATGAAGTCAGCTGTCTGTTTAAGTCTCTCTCTCTCTCTGTGATCAGGTCTCAATCAGAGTAGGATTCCGGACTCTCACATGAAGTCAGCTGTCTGTTTAAGTATCTCTCTCTCTCTCTGTGATCAGGACTCAATCAGAGTAGGATTCCGGACTCTCACATGAAGTCAGCTGTCTGGTTAAGTCTCTCTCTCTCTCTGTGATCAGGACTCAATCAGAGTAGGATTCCAGACTCTCACTTGAAGTCAGCTGTCTGGTTAAATGCGTTGATCTCCCCCACAGACAGAACATCACAATTAGAGTCTGCCAGATCCACTCTGATTGAACACCCGTTAAAACGTTGCACTGTGTTCTGCGCCAGTGGCCCAGTGCATTCGCTTTCAGCCAGCATTTTATTCAGGTTAGCTTTCCTTAGCCTTTGATTGTCCCCAATCTTCCTGCAAGGCAGCAGATGATCTTTTCTGTAGGGGGATTCTGCCCTTAGATGGTAGGCCCTCCCAGGTTTACGAGCACCATCTGCCCGAGTCACTAGAGGTGACTAACACAGATATGCACACACAAAGATATGAGATGTGACTAACACAGACATGCACACAGCGATACGAGGCATGACTAACACTGACACACATCAATATATATGACACATGACTAACATAGATATGCACATAAGATATGAGATGTCATGACATGCACACAAAGATACATGCAACATAGACATGCACACAAGATATGAGATATCACTAACCCAAATATACACACACAAAGATGTGACACATGACTAACACAGATACACACTAAGATATGAGATATGACTAAACACATAAACACATAACGATATGAACATGACACGGACACCAGATATGAGCGAGATGAAAAGACAAAGAAGTGATACGTTTAAATTGTCTCTTTAAAAAATATATTCTTAGAATTATTCCCAACATTCAGATCCAAGATGGTATCAACTTACAATAGTGTGAGAGTTGTTCGACAAGGTCACAACACAGTAATTTCCCCTGAAGCCTGACCTCTCCTGCTTGGGTACAGCTTCCACTTCCCTGCACTGGTAGTAGTTGCCCACAAACTCAGTTCGAGCCAGTAACAAAGACGGACCTGGTTTGGCCCACGAGTCAAAAACTTGGAAAAACAAGAAAAAATGTGTCACTTTCCAAGATTCTAACTAGTCTGCCTCTCCCGTACAAAAAAAAAATAAAAAACCACCCCATCCCCTTGACCTTAATCATTCCAACGCCGCTAGACGCCATATTTGGCGTAAGTGTTTTTTCCCAACTTCTCTCTTCTAAGCGAGAGGTTTGATCTTATCAAATGTGTCTAAGAATGTCTTTTTGCCTCTCTTATCAGTGTTATTTTCAATGTCTTTCTAGCTCTTCCTCGTTTTCTGCATCTTGATGTTTCCCATATAAGAGTGTGCTCAGTGACCATGGTAGCTATGCAGGCAAGAAAGAAAGAATGAAAAAAGAAAGAAATAAGAGAGTTCACGCCACCAGATTTAATAGAAAGAAGATGTAAATGTCTATATTTTTTATAACCGGATACATTTTCTTTTTAAAGTGGTCAGCACAACGCTACTTCCGAATTTATATTTTTTAAAAAACCGTTACCATTTTACGTTCATGAGTCAGAAAGCTGTCGATAAGTATCGAACAGGATCTTTAATAAACCAATCAACCAAATAATTAACTGACTATAGCTAACTTGAGCCGCGATAGCTCAGTGGTTAGTGAACTGGACTACAAAGGACAAGAAATAGGGTTCCCAAGCGACTGCTTCCGGTTCACCCAGCTTTAATGGGTTCCGGATTTTTTTTCTGGGAAAGTAAAGCGGCACGGGCGTAATACCGACCACATTACCCCAAAAATCATGTGCTGAAGGTGTGTACAATTTTAACGCCATATTCCCTGTACGCTACTTGGCGTGTCGGGAGCACTTTACTTTTTACTTTTACTATAGCTAACTTTTCTTATAGGTAAATCTGGCCATGTTCAAGAGTTAACGAGTCCACCAAGAAGGGAAAACTCACGCTGTATCGCCCAGAACTCGTTAGCCTGGTAGCTAGCTATGGCTGTCTGAATGTCTCGTTGACAAACCGTTGACTGGTCGTTGATTGGGGGCCAGGATGATAGGTCGTTCCATCTGTAGACGAGGCGTTCAATGGCTTGTGCATCGGTCAAGGCCTGTAGTTGCCACGCTGAAATGTTTGTGATAGATAACGGATATAATAAACACTAGATGATCATGGGGGTTATAGTGGTAGTGGTGGTGATGATGATGGTGGTGGTGATAATACAAACAGTAACATTAGTGGTGGTGGTGATGATGGTAGTGGGGTAATACATGGTAGTGGGTGGTGATGATGGTAGTGGTGGTGATAATGGTAGTGGTGGTGATGATGACGATGAAGGTAATGATGATGATAGTGATGACGATGAACGTGATGGTGATGATGGTAGTGGTGGTGATGATGGTAGTGGTGGTGATGATGGTAGTGGTGGTGATGATGGTAGTGGTGGTGGTGATGATGGTAGTGGTGGTGATGATGACGATGAAGGTAGTGAGGATGATAGTGATGACGATGAACGTGATGGTGATGATGGTAGTGGTGGTGATGATGGTAGTGGTGGTGATGATGGTAGTGGTGGTGATGATGGTAGTGGTGGTGATGATGGTAGTGTGGTGATGATGACGATGAAGGTAAATGAGGATGATGGTGATGACGATGAACGTGATTGTGATGATGGTGTGACGACGATGAGGATGATGATAGTGATGATGATACTGGTAAGGATGATGGTGGTAATTGCGTTAAAGGTGGTGGTGATGATGACAGTGATGCTGATGATGATGGTAGTGACGATGAAGTTTAGTGATGATGTTGACGCTGGTGCGATTATTGTATTAACGATAATGCGAAGTAGATGGCGGTGATGATTATGGTGACAACGATGGTAATAATGATGTTGTGGTGGTAATAATGATTGTTGTGGTGGTAACAATGATTGTAATGATAACGACGATTAAAATGGTGATAATAAAAATAGTGATGATGGTATGATAATGACCCTATGCTATTAGTGATGATCATGGTAATGATGATGATACTTGAAAGTTCGGATTTGTATCGGAGGCTAGGGAGTATATTTTATCGGATTGTACTTGATTTTTAATGAACTTCTGTCTTTTTGAATGCGGTGTGTATCGGAGCCATGTTGAGGGTAGAGGCAAAGCATGTATATGGAACAGAAAAGATGGTTCATTATTTGAATGTCGATATGAGGAATTTTTACGAATTTAACAGAGTTGGTAAGACAATAGCCATAGTTTCTGACACAGTCAGACACGCATTTCAAGGATCGAGATATATATCTTCATCATCTAGTATCGGGCCTGTTGGCGAAGGTAATCATGTCTCTCCACAACTTTCGATCTCGACAGTTATTTATCGTTTACTGTTGTTGACCTTCTGCCAAATCATTCTCTAAAGTTGTCTGAATAACTTCTCTTTAGCTTCCCTCTATAACTACATCTCTCATTTTCCAGTTGTTACAATTATTCCATGCTGTTTTCTTCTCATTACATATATAAATATATATGATATATATATATATATATATATATATATATATATATTTATATGTCAATAGACTGAATAAACAATGTTATTTTATTTTGTTTCTTTCATACATATATTTATATATGCACTCTATGTTCCATCAGGGGAGTGAATATTAATATAGCTAGCGAATGTTGCGTTTGAGAAATACGAACTTTAACGCTATAACAACTATTCAATCTCTATGTCTGCGATCAGGACTCAGGATATTTAATCTGATGCTTTTGTTGGTTTGATGTTTTATATTTTCAAGTGTAATGTGTGTGCTTGTGTGTATGAGAGAGAGAGAGAGAGAGAGTGTGTGTGTATGTGTTTGTGTTGTGTTTATGTATGTGGAAAGAGATATAAAAAATGTATGAGTTCTGGTAACTTACATGGAAGATAAAAAAGAGGATTACAAAACATAAAAGAATGAAACACTTACACACAGCACATAACCTCGAAGAATATGAGAATTTTTAACAATTAATAACATACACACATTATTAAAATCACATATATTTGAAAAAAATAATAAAACTGTGAAGCGACATTAAATCCTATTTAAAAAGGTTTAGAAGACATATGCCTTCACCATCATCATCGAGGGCCATCTCCGCAAAGAAGGTTGGCTACCATGGAGCGCCATTCTGCTCTGTCTCTTGCTTTGATGGTGCAGGTTGTCATAGGCTGGTTTGTCCATCTTTTGGTGTTACTCGTCCATGTTAGTCTTGGTCTGCCTCTGTTTCTTTTACCTTGTATTTTCCCCTTCAGGAGTACTTTTAGTAGGCTGTTGTGTCTTTTAACATGGCCTAAATCTCGCAACTGTCTTGTTTGAATTGTGCTTAGTAGTTCTCTTTTCATTTTTAGTTGTTTTAAGACTTCATTATTTGTTTTCTTTTCCTTCCATCCAATTCTACCTATTCTTCTATATATCCACATTTCAAAGGCTTCAATTCTCTGTTCTGTTTTCTTGTCTAATGTCTATGTTTCTGAACCATATAGGAATGTTAGAAGACACAATTTATTGCTATTCTTGGTTTTAGCCCTGGTGTTATTTGCTTTGATGTTAGTATGTCTTCATGACATTAAAATTACTTTTTGCCATTCCTATTCTTTTGTTTATTTCAGTTGTACATTTTCCATCATGGTGTATGTCCAAGGTAGTTGTAGTTCTGAACTGTCTCAGGTCTATTCCTTTAATTTTGATATCCACTTGTGGGATATGAGTATTTTCTTTGTTTATGACCATATTTTTAGTCTTTTTGATATTCATATCTAGTCTATATTTTTTGCTTGTCATGTTTATTTCATTAAGTAATTGTTGTAGATCTTTAGGATTTTCTGCTATTAGTACAGTATCGTCAGCATATCTTAGGTTTTGATTATCTTTCCATTCATTTGTAGGCCCGGCATCTCACTGATGTTTTTAAAGATTTGCTCAGTGTATAGATTGAACAAGCGTGGTGATAGGATGCATCCTTATCTCACACCTCTTTTTATATCAATGGGTGTAGAGTTTTCTTTGTTATATTGTATTATTGCTGTTTGCTCCCAGTATAAATTACATATTAGTCGTATGTCCATGTCATCTATATGTATTTCTTTATACATGGGCGTGGATGATAGCATAACATAATTAGTAACCAAGGAAAGAAATAAACTCTTGCAGTGAGGTACATTTAAATTGAAACAATAGCTGTGGCAAATAGAACAAGTGTTGCAGATAAATAAAGTGTTATAATGCAAGATATTGCTCAGTGGTGAAATGAGAAACTGAATAGAGAGAAGCAGGAAACGTTTGGATAGGAGAGTTCAACAATCCTATACAGACAGATAGGTAGGGCAGGATAACAAGTGTGATAATTTGATTGAGTCAGACAGAAGTATACACCTTTTGCTGAAAACTCGGGTGATGAGAGATAATATGTAGTTTAATACCCGTGAAATGAGAGTTAAAATGTTGAAAACTCGTAAAAAAGAGTTAAGGTGTTTTGAAGATCCCATTAAAAAGTTAATATGTTGTTTGAGCGTTAAAAACATGTAAGGACGGCCAAGTTAAGGCATAAAAGGAGGAGAGCCTACATATAACTCAACGGGGAATAATAGAACAAAGAAGTATGTGTTAGCACTCGGAGAAATTGACAGACAAACAACAATAGACAAAAACGAAGAACAATATATGGTCCGAAGTGGGATCGAACCCGTACTCAGTGGCACCGCGCCTTGCCACGAGAAGCCAGTATATAACTCAACGCTATGATGATACTTACCAGTATGCTCTGCTTGTGTTTGTTTCCAGCTGAAAACCTTCGTGGCCGATTGTTTGCCTAGTCCTGTCACATAACTGTAAAGCTAATAACGTACTTACAATGTCTATGACTTTCCCCTTCGTCTCTGGAGAAGATCAACACGGCTACGTGTCTGTTCATGACTTACTGCTAGACACGGGTTGGTTAGTCACAGCTACGTGTAGAGAAGGCCAGAGGGCTTCTAGGGAAAGCCGAAAAACCTCCACTATCGTGACTTATTTCAACTATAGATGGTCGGCGTAAATGTAATTAACATCGCCCTTGTTCACACAGCTGATGACGTCACACTAGTTGGGGGTTGTCCTGTTTCCCTTTCTTCTCCCTGGTCCATCTCTATAGTTGGTCGTGAGTTAGTCTCGGACAAGAACACATTAAACTAGCTCTGTTTTTACTAAAGAACACCATGAGTGTTCATGGGGAGTCTACCTCAGTTCTCCGACCTCATGTCATGATCACACTTGAAAACCTTTGCACCGCTGTAAAAGCAATTAGGTCACTTTCTTTGTGGGCTTAATACAGTTAATAAAAGAACAATTGGAAACACAATATTCACTTTGCTACCGAAACTTTTATTTATTTAATGGTTTTACCACCAAATACTCGCTCCCCAGAGTAATTGTCCAGCAAATCAGTGTGAAGTTACAGGTACTGTATACTAACAGTCACGGACAACAACCGTATTGTATAGACACTCTCAACCAATATGACACACACACACACACACTCAATCACACACACTAGATCACACACACACACACACACATTCTTGTATATACAAACTGAGAAGACATGTTGAAGACCTAAGCTTCACATGAAGCTAATAATAACAAATACCTTCTGTGCTGGTAGCAACAGTTTCTGACTTTATAGGAGTTTTCTCTGGACATTCTCTCGAGCTATCTTCCATAGGAGTATCTGCTGATGGGGACACATACTTGTAGTGTGTGCCTTGTACAGGATCGTTGACTGTGTCTCTAGCTTGTGTCTCTCGAACAGGACAATATTGAAATTCGTGGAAGTGGTATGGATGAACTGAAAGTCACAGAAGACGTGGGTTGTTCAATTTCGTGATAGCTTGTTTTTTTTTTTTTTTTCGAAGGGGTGGGGATAGTCATTTATGCAGAAATTAAATGTAGACATAAAAGCATACAACAGCGCCTGGTAATACTGAAGGGAGGTCAAAAAGTAAAGCACACCAATTTTTTTCTCGGAAACTATTCGGGCAAAATGTGTGAAATTTTCACAGATTGTAGCTGAACATCCCCTTTACACTACCTATTTTTCAACATAATCTCCGTCCATACGTATTGCCTTACGCCAACGCGAAACTAGGTCATGAATGCCTCGTTTGTACCAAGTTTTGTCCTGCTCGCGTAGCCATTTTTTAACTGCACGGATCACATCTTCATCATTGTCAAAGTGTTTCCCACGCAGGAATTTTTTGAGTGGACCAAACAGATGAAATCTGAGGGAGCCAGATCAGGGCTGTAAGGAGGATGGGGCAGTACAGTCCAACCAAATTTGTTGATTGCTTCCCGTGTTACCAGACTTGTGTGAGGGCGTGCATTGTCATGTTGAAGCAACAAATCTGCAGATGGCTTATTAGGCCGAACTCTGTGGAACCGATTTTTGAGTTTTGTCAGTGTATTGATGTAAGCTGTCGAGTTGATTGTCTCACCTCTTGTCATTACATCAACAAGAATCCCACCATCAATGTCCCAGAAGACAGTGATCATCACCTTTCCGGCTGATGGAGATGTTTTGAATTTTTTTCGTTTTGGTGACTGCGGATGATGCCATTCCATTGACTGCATTTTTGTTTCAGGCTCATAATAATGTGCCCACGTTTCGTCACCGGTAACAATTTTTGACAAAAACATTTCTCCTTCAACACCGAAACGCTCCAACAATTCAGAAAAGAATGTTTTCCTTTGAACTCTGTGATCATTTGTTGGGCACCGACCCATCGAGCGCAAATCTTTGAATATCCGAGAGTTTTAAAAATTGCGCTTGCACTTCCCTTGCTGACTGTAAGCTGCAATGCCAATTGCTGACTAGTGATACGCCTATCCTTACGAATAATGGCATCATCCCGGTTTAACATGTCTGTGCTGGTAGCCGAGGCAACACGTCCAGAACGCGGTAAACCATGCAGCTCCACTCGTACACTTTCTGCAGCTTTAATTCTCTGAACCCATCGACTAACTGTGCTCCTATCGACTGTAGAACATTTGTACACTGCACACAGTCGTTTATGAATGTTTGCCACAGTTTCTTTTTCCGCAACCAGAAATTCTATGACAATTCGCTGTTTGTAACGGACATTGTTGGCAAGCTCCATTTTAACGGTTAATAGATTGCGTAATATTTTTCAGAATGCTGTGCAATTTGGTGCACATAATTGGAACATATCATATTCCAAGTGTGCAAAATTTCATATTCCTATCTTTATTATTAGCCGAGAAAAAAATTGGTGTGCATTGCTTTTTGACCTCCCTATATTTCGACTAATGTGAGGAAACGCAAAATGAAATGGTTTCACCGTGTAGCTCTACCACTTAAATACCTTTCTGCACTCAGGGAACTGTGAAAGTAGAGAAAATGAGAAGTAAATAGAGAGCGGGATAGGAATATGATATTGAAGAATGATAGGTCTCGATTTGGCAGAGGCTCAAGGGATGACTGAAGAGGGAGATAAATGGAGAAGGTTGGTCTGTCAGTGGTGCGTCTATAACTCTCGCGGTTTTGGGATTATGTTTCATGTGTTTGACATCAAGAGAGTGGTTAGTCTGCCATGACAGAATCATTTTCAAACTTCAGGATCATTCCTTAGGCAGAAGACATTCCTTACGGCGTTCACTAGAAAAAAAATGCGTTTAGGGGACGTATGCTCGTTGTGTTGTGCTTTGAAACATGTTTGTGATATTTACGTCGTTCAACACAACATGTCCGATATCATCATAGCATTCCTTTACTCTGTTGTCTTCCCTTTTTCTATCCTCGTTGCTCGGCAGTCAATTTAATATGTATGCAGGAATACCGTTTGATGTTCAAGCAGGGTTTTGATCAGCTCTGTCGACCACCGATCCTGACGCAACAGTGAGCTCTGTCGACTACCGATCCTGACGCAACACTGAGCTCTGGTGACTACCGATACTGACGCAACAGTGAGCTCTGGTGACTACCGATCCTGACGTAACAGTGAGCTCTGTCGACTACCGATCCTGACGCAACACTGAGCTCTGGTGACTACCGATCCTGACGCAACACTGAGCTCTGGTGACTACCGATCCTGACGCAACAGTGAGCTCTGTCGACTACCGATCCTGACGCAACACTGAGCTCTGGTGACTACCGATACTGACGCAACAGTGAGCTCTGGTGACTACCGATCCTGACGTAACAGTGAGCTCTGGTGACTACCGATCCTGACGCAACACTGAGCTCTGGTGACTACCGATCCTGATGTAACAGTGAGCTCTGGTGACTACCGATCCTGACGTAACAGTGAGCTCTGGTGACTACCGATCCTGATGTAACAGTGAGCTCTGGTGACTACCGATCCTGATGTAACAGTGAGCTCTGGTGACTACCGATCCTGATGTAACAGTGAGCTCTGGTGACTACCGATCCTGATGTAACAGTGAGCTCTGGTGACTACCGATCCTGATGTAACAGTGAGCTCTGGTGACTACCGATCCTGATGTAACAGTGAGCTCTGGTGACTACCGATCCTGATGTAACAGTGAGCTCTGGTGACTACCGATCCTGACGTAACAGTGAGCTCTGGTGACTACCGATCCTGACGTAACAGTGACTCTGTCGACTATCGATCCTGACGTAACAGTGAGCTCTGTCGACTACCGATCCTGACGTAACAGTGAGCTCTGTCGACCATCGATCCTGACGTAACAGTGAGCTCTGTCGACCATCGATCCTGACGTAACAGTGAGCTCTGTCGACCACCGATCCTGACGTAACAGTGAGCTCTGTCGACCATCGATCTTGACGTAACAGTGAGCTCTGTCGACCATCGATCCTGACGTAACAGTGAGCTCTGTCGACCACCGATCCTGACGTAACAGTGAGCTCTGTCGACTACCGATCCTGACGTAACAGTGAGCTCTGTCGACTACCGATCCTGACGTAACAGTGAGCTCTGTCGACCATCGATCTTGACGTAACAGTGAGCTCTGTCGACCACCGATCCTGACGTAACAGTGAGCTCTGTCGACCATCGATTCTGACGTAACAGTGAGCTCTGTCGACTACCGATTCTGACGTAACAGTGAGCTCTGTCGACCATCGATCCTGACGTAACAGTGAGCTATATTGATCGTTAAACCTGACGCGACATTCAGCTGTGTTGACCACATATCCCGACTAAATAGTCATCTTTTAGCTATGCTGACGGTGGACATCATGGCTCCCAGACACAAGAGATACCATAGATATATGGCCAATGTAAAATCATCATCATCAAGTACCTGTCTGCTGGCGAATGTGATTGTCTCTCCAGAACTATCGATCTTGGCAGTTATTTATTATTACTTTTGTTGATCTTATGAAAAGTCATTCTTTTAAACTGTCTGGTATCTTTTCTATTTGCTTCCCTCTATCTCTAGATCTCTCAAATTTTCCAGATGTCACAATATATTTCAGGTGTTCTCTTCTCATTACACGGCTCAATAATTATGATTATTTTTTTTTCATACCATTTTTGTTCAGTTGGAGTGGATATGGCAGACTCAAACTGTGATGTTCTGTCTGTGGGGGCGATCAACACATTTAGCCTGACAGCTGACTTCATGTGAGAGTCTGGGATCCTACTCTGACTGAGTCCTGATCGCAGACAGACAGACATAACATTGGAAATTAGCTTTCTTTTTGTTTTGGCCTATTTCAGAACGTTTTACTTACTCGTCTTATATGTCAAAGGTATTCTCAACATTCTCCTGTTAAACCACATTTTAACAACCTCCAGTGATTTTCTTTTCTGTTGCCCTATTGTCTACGATTCACATCCATATGTTTAGCGTGGCTCTACATAACATTTAACAACTCTTTTACTTGTTTTTATTGTCATTATTGGATTGCAAAGTATCTTCATATTTTTTTCTTTTGAAAAAAGCTTCTTTTGCTTGTGCCATTCTACAGTTCATCTTTATTGTAATCTACAAACTGAGGTTAACATTGTTCAAATATATTTAAATTAATTTAACTTAGTATTGTTCCACTTCTCTTTACATTGCCCCCAGTACGCAGACCTGCGAAGAGTAATTTGGTCCATACCCCCTCCCTGGAAGAGAAACTATATGGGGCAATCGAATCACTTAAACAGAAAGCTGACTTCATGAGAGAGTATGGAATCCTACTCTGATTGAGTCTTGATCGCAGAGAGAGAGAGAGAGAGAGAGAGAGAGAGAGAGAGACTTCTCTTTACTATGCATTGCGGTGATGACTTTTTCTGTGCTGTTACCATTACTTCTGTCATTTTACCTATTAAAGCCGATTCATGTATTGTTGCTTTCCTTCACTATAATGTCTACCATTTCTTGTAATAATGTTCACTCTTTGCGATTAAGACTGTATCATCAGCACACCTTAGAATATAAGTATATTATTACCTCCAATTGTTATTCCAGGCATGCCCCTTATAGATCTTAAAACAATCCCACTATAAATATTAAACAAATCTGGTGACAGTAATCATCATTGCCTAACACCCTGTTTTATTTGTGAAGTATTCCCAAATTATTTCCAGTTCGTTTGGCCGTTGTTTTTTGTCAGTACACGTTCTTTCTTCTACTTCCTTTCTCCCTCTTTTCCCTCCTCACTGATACCTAAAAGGTGTCGTGTTTATATCATTTGTCGTTCTTGAGCTGCTCGACCTGTCTGAATTAGTGACTTTCCTTTGTTGTTACATGTCTCTGTCACTGCATCTATCCATCTTCTTCTGGGTCTTCCTCTTGGTCTTTTTCCATGCATTCTCGAGAAGAACGCCTTTGGTGGTGATTGGTGAGGATTCATTCTGACCAGGTGGCCAAACCATTTAAGTTGTTGTTGTTCTATATATTCTTGGCAGGATTTTGTTACTACTATTTTTCTTATGGTTTCATTTGGTATTCTATCTCTTCTTGTGATTGTTTGTTACTTTTCTGAAGCATCGCATCTCACATGTATTGATCTTTCTTAGTTGTGATTTAGAAAGGATCCATACACGTTCTTTATTATTCTTATATCATTGCTATAAACGCCTGTACCTTCTAAAATGATGATTATTTCGCGATGTTTTACTTTAGCGAATGCGTTGGTATAATCTATGAAACATAGGTATAGACCAGTTTCACGTCTATGTAAACAGTATAAAAAGGTGTAATGCGTCTATCCAGCATTGTGGTACACGACAAATATAATGTCTTGATACTATGTATGAGTGTTGTGTCGGTATTACGCCAAACCGCCCAACTATCTGTGGAGAATAAAATAAATTGTAATCCGAGAAGTCGATGGACCCAAGCCATTTTTATGGTAAAAATATAGGCCAAATTACCAAGATATTTATTACTAAGTATCATGTATTACCTCCACTTGAAACTGCAAGGCCAATAACCATGAGTCCAACAAATAACAGTTTCATTGCTGCATAATTGTCTCCCCTGGAAGTTGAAAATAAATAAACGAACTTTAAGAAACTAGTCAGAACATGTTACTTAATATAACTAAAAAGTTTGGAGAATCACATATGAATATTTCTAATTTTAATACATTCAATGCTCCTTCAAGTGACACATCTGAGTGTTTGGACTGTTACTGCTCGCTCCAGTGGCATATTAGCGTTCGTGGGCTTTTACTGCTTGCTCCAGTGACATGTTAGCGTCCATGGGCATTTACTGCTCGCTCCAGTGACATATTAGCGTCCACGGACATTTAATGCTCGCTCCAGTGACATATTAGCGTCCATGGGCATTTACTGCTCGCTCCAGTGACATATTAGCGTCCATGGTCATTTACTGCTCGCTCCAGTGACATATTAGCGTCCACGGACATTTAATGCTCGCTCCAGTGACATATTAGCGTCCATGGACATTTACTGCTTGCTCCAGTGACATATTAGCGTCCATGGACATTTACTACTTGCTCCAGTGACATATTAGCGAACAAGGACATTTACTGCCTTTGCAGTGGCAAAATTGTAGCATGGTTATTTATTTTGCACAGTCCAGTGGCATAACACAAGGAAAATACGTGCATCTTAGTGTGGCTTAACAGAGTAATTGGGCACCTACTGCACGTTTCAGTGGCACCTACTAAGAGACATAGTATAGAATAGTACAGTTTAGTACAGTACAGTAGAGTACAGTATATTATATAATATAGTATAGTATAGTATATAGTATAGTATATAGTATAGTATAGTATAGTATAGTATAGTATAGTATAGTATAGTATAGTATAGTATAGTATAGTATAGTATAGTATAGTATAGTATAGTATAGTATAGTATAGTATAGTATAGTATATATAGTATGTATAGTATATATAGTATAATATTGTATAGTATAGTATAGTATAGTATAGTATAGTATAGTAGTATAGTATATAGTATAGTATAGTATAGTATAGTATAGTATAGTATAGTATAGTATAGTATAGTATAGTATAGTATAGTATAGTATAGTATAGTATAGTATAGTACAGTACACTACGGTACGGTACGGTATGTTATCGTGTGGTATAGTATAGTATAGTACAGTACAGTACAATACAGTACAGTACACTACAGTACAGTACAGTACAATACAGTACAGTACACTACAGTACAGTACAGTATAGTATAGTATAGTATAGTATAGTATAGTATAGTATAGTATATAGTATAGTATAGTATAGTATAGTATAGTATAGTATAGTATAAGATAGTATAGTATAGTATAGTATAGTATAGTATAGGATAGTATAGTATAGTATAGTACAGTATAGTATAGTATTGAATAGTATAGTATAGTATAGTATAGAATAGTATAGAATAGTATAATAGTATAGTATAGTATAGTATAGTATAGTATAGTATAGTATAGTATAGTATAGTATATAGTATAGTATAGTATAGTATAGTATAGTATAGTATAGTATAGTATAGTATAGTATAGTTAGTATAGTATATAGTTAGTATAGTATAAGTATAGTATATATAGTATAGTATAGTATAGTATATTAGTATAGTATAGTATAGTATAGTATAGTATAGTATCGTATAGTATAGTATAGTATAGTATAGTATAGTATAGTATAGTATAGTATAGTATAGTATAGTATAGTATAGTATAGTATAGTATAGTATAGTATAGTATAGTATAGTATAGTATAGTATAGTATAGTATAGTATAGTATAGTATAGTATAGTATAGTATAGTATAGTATAGTATAGTATAGTAAAGTATAGTATAGTATAGTATAGTATAGTATAGTATAGTATAGTATAGTATAGTATAGTATAGTATAGTATAGTACAGTATAGTATAGTATAGTGTAGTATTGTGTAGTATAGCGTTGCATAGCATGTCGTTGTGTAGTGTAGTGTAGTGTAGTGCTGTGTAGTACAGTACAATTGAGTACAAAATAGCATAGTATAGCGTAGTGTAGAATAATATAGCATCACATAGTATAGTTCCGTTCAGTACAGTAAAGTGCAGTATAGTTCAGTGAGTGAAGTATAGTGCAATGTAGTGTATGGTTGTGTTGTGTAATGTAGTGCAATGTAGGCCTATATCGTTAGTCATCAAATGAACACAATAAACCATTGAGGAGCATTTTGTGTTTCATTCTGTATATGGCCATCATGAGGTGAGGTGCAGAATAGCTCGAACAAATACTAATTCTAAAGAATTAAAGAAAGCATATTACAATTTCCCTTTGACAATGGAGATGAGAAATGATTTGTCGGTGTTTTGTATGGTTTGTCTTGATATACCGACGTTATTCATGGACAATCAGACAATTGATAAGAACATTGTAAGAGGTTAATGGCGTATATAGACCAATGTCGATAAGACCATATGATAAAAGACAATAGTCAATATTCGGTACACTTTATTGTCGTCACGCAGTCGCAGCATTCCCATATCTGTCCTGCAGCCGATTCCAACAACCAAAGAAGTGTTCATCTACTGATTGTTCTTATGCATCATTGATTGGCCGTGTAGCGTTCCTTTTCTCTGATGATGCTTTTCCTGCTTCCGCCCAAAGCAGCCCCGTGATCCTTCATTACTTGGACACATGGATTATCATCAATTTCCATATCATTAATTTGTTCGTATTGTTTGCCAGTAAACGAATACATTCGTAAGAGGTTAACACAAAGTGGCAATACGAACACATGTTGATAATACTATAGATAGATAGCATTGTTAGAACACAATGCAGTCAGTTTAAGAGCATCACTTGTTCTTAAGAATGAATTGATAAGCAGCTGTAGAGATAAAAAAATTGTGGAGGAACATGATCACCTACGCCAGTTTACACGGTTTCCTATGATGATAGCATAACATAGTAAAGTATCCCCGTCACGCCAAGTGGCGGCGTATAGGGAATATGGTGTTAGTGACCATAAATTTTACAGACTTTCAGCACATGATTTTTTGGGGTAATGTGGTCGGTATTACGCCCGTGCCGTTTTACTTTCCCAGAAAAAAATCCGCTACCCACTAAAGACTGGGTTAACACGGAAGCCGTTGGTTGGGATCGAACCCTACCACTTGTCCTTTGTAGCCCAGTTCACTAATCACTGAGCTATCGCGGCTCCCATGATGATCGCATATACATTATAAAATGTACAGGAAAGTCAGTCTATTTATTGCAACAGGAGAGAATTAACCATAAGAAAGGAATCCTCAGCGTACAAGTGTTTGGTTCCGTTATCTTCTTGACAGAGTGGGGAGTGGTCACCTAGGCCATGGCTTCCGTGTGCTCATCTCCTGTTAAACCCGAGTTGAACAAATAAACATGGCGATGGACTATGTTGCAGAGAGTTAGAAAGTGATGAAGTATAAGACAGCTGTAACATTCAAATATAAATCTTAGAGATGAAACGTTTTGTCTCAACATCGGCAAAGCCAACATTCTAATTTAAGCTGTTTAACACATGCAAAACTATTTTGTAAAATACAAGCTTTAGCGATAAGACTGTTTAACACATGCAAAACTATATTTGAAATACAAGTAGCGATAAGACGTTTGGTCACCACCTGCACCGCTAAATTCAAATATTAGATTTCACTATTATACTTTGGTGAGCATCTGCACAAACACATTTAAAATATAAGATTTAACGATAATACTTGTCACCAATATATATGTTCAACAAACTAGAACAAATGTATGTTACATATAATCAACTCCTACCTTAAAGCGATCATTTCAGCTTAACAGTGTCTATGTCTGTAAGGTGTTTTAAGGTATAAGCTTTAAGTATGTAGCTATCCACATTAACATATTGCAAATCATCAAATGCACTATCTGGTAACACAAAGTATCTCATATTTCAGAACAATAGTCGGGATTTAACAAATATTAACATTTCACAGCTGCTGATATCGATGCATTCTTCATCATGAACAGCCCGCTCCGTTATAGAGTCACAGTGTGTTTATTTGTTTTCATGCATCTCTGTTCTGGGCGACATGCTCTGGCAACGGATGAGAGAGAGAGAGAGATAGAGTGAGTGTGTGTATGGAAGAGAGAGGGGAGAAGATACTTGGCAGTCAAAAATTGTAAAATGGGCCACGGAGGTTGATATGAGGGATGATAGATCTTCAACTGGAATCAAAATTTGGACTGATCACCACCAAGAGGGCAGGATGCTATGAGATATGAAGGGTCTTCAACTGGAATCAACATTTGGACTGATCACCACCAAGAGGGCAGGATGCTATGAGATATGAAGGGTCTTCAACTGGAATCAACATTTGGACTGATCACCACCAAGAGGGCAGGATGATATGAGGGATAGATATCTTCCGTCGGTATGGAACATGATGATGATTATGAATCATCATCATCATCATCAAGTACCGGGCCTAGTGGCGTAGGTGATCATGTCTCTCCACAACTTTCGATCTCGGCAGCTATTTATCATTTCTGTTGTTGACCTTCTGCCAAGCCATTCTCTTAAGCTGTCTGTTATTTTTTCTCTTTGCTTCCCTCTATCTCTTCGTCCCTCAATTGTTCCAGTTGTTACAATATATTCCAGTTGTTCTCTTCTCTTTACATGGCCAAAAAATGATGATTGTCTCTTCCTAACATTGGAAATTAGCTCTCTTTTCGCTTTGACCTATCTCACAACCTCTTCATTACTCTTCTTAGCTGTCCATGGTATTCTCAACATTCTTCTGTAAAACCACATTTCTACAGACTCCAGTGATTTTCTTGTCTGTTGTCCTATAGTCTATGACTCGCATCCATATGTTAAGACTGGCTCTATGTAACATTTAAGAACTCTTTTCTTGTTTCTATTGTCGAAAAATGGATTGCATAGTATTTTCCTCATTTTTTGAAAGCTGCTTTTGTCTGAGCCATTCTGCATCTCACCTCTTTTGTACATCTTCCATCTGAGGTTAACAAAGTTCCCAAATATTTAAATTCATTTACCTGTTTTAATATTGTTCCACTTGTCTTTATTTTGCACTGAGGTGATGTCTTTTTCTTTGTTGTTACCATTACCGCTGTCTTTTTGCTATTAAGGCTGAGTCCTTTATTTTTGCTTTCCTGATTATGAATACGTTTACCTATTACGGAACACAATTCCTATGTGTTCTATAATGCGTAACACAATTCCTATGTGTTCTATAATGCGTAACACAATTCCTATGTGTTCTATAATGCGTAACACTATTCCTATGTGTTCTATAATGCGTAACACAATTCCTATGTGTTCTATAATGCGTAACACATTCATATGTGTTCTATAATTCGTAACACAATTCATATGTGTTCTATAATGCGTAACACAATTCCTATGTGTTCTATAATGCGTAACACAATTCCTATGTGTTCTATAATGCGTAACACAATTCCTATGTGTTCTATAATGCGTAACACAATTCCTATGTGTTCTATAATGTAACACAATTCCGATGTGTTCTATAATGCGTAACACAATTCCTATATGTTCCTATAATGCGTAACACAATTCCTATGTGTTCTATAATGCGTAACACAATTCCTATGTGTTCTATAATGCGTAACACAATTCCTATGTGTTCTATAATGCGTAACACAATTCCTATGTGTTCTATAATGCGTAACACAATTCCTATGTGTTCTATAATGCGTAACACAATTCCTATGTGTTCTATAATGTGTAACACAATTCCTATGTGTTCTATAATGCGTAACCCAATTCCTATGTGTTCTATAATGTGTAACACAATTCCTATGTGTTCTATAATGCGTAACACAATTCCTATGTGTTCTATAATGCGTAACACAATTCCTATGTGTTCTATAATGCGTAACACAATTCCTATGTGTTCTATAATGCGTAACACAATTCCTATGTGTTCTATAATGCGTAACACAATTCCTATGTGTTCTATAATGCGTAACACAATTCCTATGTGTTCTATAATGCGTAACACAATTTACATTTTTAATTAATTCAGAAAAAGACTTTTGAATCTTTTTATCATCATCATGTGCCATACCGGTTGGCGTAGGCGATCATGTCCCTCCACAATCTTCTATCTACAGCGGATCGTATCAGTTCTGTTGTTGACTGTTTGCCATGCCATGACACCAAGCTATCCAGTATTTTCTCTCTTGTCGTCCGCGATCTTTTTTTCCTTATATTTTGCCACTTGTAACCAAGTATTCCAAATTTCTCTTCTCATGATGTGACCAAAAAATATTGATTGTTTTCTTTTGATTTTTTTAATGAGCTCCCTTTTTGTTTTGGCCTCTATGAGAATGTCCTCATTGGTATTTGTAGCTGTCCAGGAAACTTTCAACATTCTGAGAAATCCCATCTCTGTGGCTTCTAATCGTCTTTTCCCATATTTGTCTACTGTCCATCATTCGCTTCCATATGTCAGAATTGGTTCTATTTAGCACCGATGAACTTTCTTTCTCATTTCTATTGACATAGATTTGTTGCATAAGATATTTTTCATTTCCTGAAATGCTATTTTGGCCTCAGTTATTCTGCTTTTTTTTATTTATGTGGTGAACAAAACTGGAATTTTTTATATGGAACAAACGCAAGAATTTATAATGTGGAACACAACTGAGATTTGTTAATGTAGAACAAAACTATGATTTTTAATACGGAATAAAACTGATATTTTTAATATGGAACAAAATTAATATGTGTGTTTGATAATGGACAAAGTTGACAATTTAAATATGCAACAAAACTGAGACGTTAAATATGGAACACAACTGGCATTTTATTATGAAACAAACCGACATTTTTAATATGGAACAAACTGAGATTTATTCATGTGGAACAAAATTATGATTTTTAATAATGAACAATACATATATTTTTAATATGGAACATAATTATCATTTGTGTTTGAAAGTGGATAAATTTGACATTTTTAATATGGAACAAAAGTGAGACTTTTAATATGGATCAAAACTGGCATTTATTTGGAAAGAAAATTAACATTTTTAATATAGGACAAAACTGATATTTTATTATGAAAGAAAATTAACATTTTTAATATAGAACAAAACTGATATTTTATTATGAAAGAAAATTAACATTTTTAATATAGAACAAAACTGATATTTTATTATGAAAGAAAATTAACATTTTTAATATAGAACAAAACTGATATTTTATTATGAAAGAAAATTAACATTTTTAATATAGAACAAAACTGATATTTTATTATGAAAGAAAATTAACATTTTTAATATAGAACAAAACTGATATTTTATTATGAAAGAAAATTAACATTTTTAATATAGAACAAAACTGATATTTTATTATGACAGAAAATTAACATTTTTAATAGAACAAAACTGTTATTTTATTATGAAAGAAAATTAGCATTTTTAATATAGAACAAAACTGATATTTTATTATGAAAGAAAATTAACATTTTTATATAGAACAAAACTGATATTTTATTATGAAAGAAAATTAACATTTTTAATATAGAACAAAACTGATATTTTATTATGAAAGAAAATTAACATTTTAATATAAAACAAATTTTAAATGCAATCTTCACTCCAACGGTGTGCTACCAAAAGCACTCCTGAACATTTTAAAAAAAAATAACTATTCATCATCATCATCGAATGCCGTCTCCGCAACGAAGTTTGGCTACTGTGGATCGCCATTCCACTCTATTTCTTGCTTTGATGGTGCAGGTTGTCATTGATTGACTTGTCCATCTTTTGATGTTGCTCGTCCATGTTAGTCTTAGTCTGCCTCTGCCTTTTACCTTGTATTATCCCTTCCAATATTACTTTTCGTAGGCTGTTGTGTCTTTTACGTGTCCCAAAAATTTCATTTCTCTTGTCTTAATTGTATTTAGTAGTTCTCTTATTTGTTTAGTTGTTTTAAAACTTCATCGTTCGTTTTCTTTTCTTTCACCCAATTCTACCTATTCTTCTATAAATCCACATTCCCAAGGCTTCAATTTTCTGTTCAGTTATCTTGTCTAATGTACATGTTTCTGCACCATACAGGAATATTGAGAATATATAACATTTTGCTATTCTTAGCTTCAACCCTACTGTTATTTGTTTTGTTGTTAGTATATTTTTCATGGCATTAAAATTACTTTTTGCCATATCTATTCTTTTGTTTATTTCAATTTTACATTTTCCATCATTGGTTATAGTATGTCCCAGGTAGTTGTAGCTCTGAACTGTCTCCAGATGTATTCCTTCAACTGTGATATTTACTTGTAGGTCTTGAGAATTACCATTGCCGGGATTAAATATTTTGCAAGAATGACAGGGAATAGCTTGAGAGGTTAGATCAGATATGAAGAACAGAGAAAAAAAAGCTAGGAATAATTCCCGTCTTTGAATATCTGAATAGGGAACAGATAAAATGGATTGGTCATGTGATGAGAAAGTTCAAAACACAACACACGCGAGCCTTTGGTCAACGTACGAGAACACCAGACTCAAAGGCCGACCGACAAAGAAATAGATTAATTTACTGAATATTAATATTAGGAACATTAGAAAACATAACAGCTGGGGAAGGAAAATGAGGAATGAAAAAGAACACCCCTTAAAATATACTCACCATAATTAATATAGTACTTAATTATTATAATGAATTCACCATTATTAATTATAGTACTTCTATATTAAAATATATCCACTGCCATGTTTATTTCCCGGATAGTTCTCCTATATACATTTCAATATATGTTTTAACATGTCGTGGGACAGTACACGATATCTATGCCAGTTTCTATTGTCAATTGTAATTTAATTACTTGTGGTGTCGGTTGTACGAATTCGCTCAGTTTGTTTGTGATGTCAATATTTGTAAACTTTCTAACGGGTTCATGTTCAAAATATGAATTTTATGATGGAAACTAATGCAAATAGGGACAATAATTGAGCGGTGATAGCTCAGTGATTACAAAATATGAATTTTATGATGGAAACTAATGCAAATAGGGACAATAATTGAGCGGTGATAGCTCAGTGATTAGTGAAATGGACTACACAGGACAGAGGTCCGGTTCGATCCTGCTCGCCGGCTTTAAGTTTCACCCAGCCTTAAAAGAGAACAGGATTTTTTTTCTTCTGCAAAAGTCAAGTGGCAAGGGCGTAATATCGACTATATTACCTCAAAAATCATATGCTGAAGGTATATACAAAATATGGTTGCTAACACCATATTTCGTTATACGCTATTTGCGTGACGGGGCACTTTATTTTTTTCTTATGGAGCATGATTGGTGTTGGTGAATGCCGTAAAGTCCATTGCTCATATATTGGGAGAATGATAGTGAGTGAAACCGTAGTGTATCAAATATTTCACGTTATCTTTTTGAAACATCTTTAATGACACTCTGTAATGCCGTTGTGTGTCAAGGGAGTCCACACTATCTTTCAGATCATGTTGACTGGCAGTCTACAAAACCGATTTGTGTCAATGCAGAAAATATGATCTATTCGGTAATGTTTAATGATAGTACATTATAGCAATGATTCTACATTTTCTCTTTTTGTCTTTCAGAGCATAGCTAATGACATCATATGTAATCGATGCATGGTTTACATCAGGGATGGCCAAAAAGGTGCCCGCCAGCCACAAGTGGCCCGTGACGTCTTTTTCTGGCACGCCGCGGATAAAAAATAAAATCAGGTTACATTGGGCAACATTTCCTGGGTAAAATTGATTAAAAATTTGTTACATAAACTTCTACCGTGGAGAAAGCTAACTCATACTATTCACTAGTAGTTTGTTTAAAATAAAGTATAATTATTGGTGGAAACATACGAGGTAAATCAAAGAAGAACAATAGTACAAGTAGACCTATGTTTAACACTCGGAACATTCTAGTTAGTTTAACATCACCATCCCGTCATTCCCGACCTCTTTGTCTCTGTCAAGATCTCTCACAGAACGTTGCATTCACCACAGCCCGTCTAAAAGGATCTTTGTCTTTATCAAGATCTCTCACGGAACGTTGCATTCACCACAACCCGTCTAAAAGGATCTTTGTCTTTATCAAGATCTCTCCCAGAACGTTGCACTCACCACAGCCCGTCTAAAATTATCTTTGTCTTTATCAAGATCTCTCACAGAACGTTGCATTCACCACAGCCCGTCTAAAAGGATCTTTGTCTTTATCAAGATCTCTCACGGAACGTTGCACTCACCACAGCCCGTCTAAAAGGATCTTTGTCTTTATCAAGATCTCTCACGGAACGTTGCACTCACCACAGCCCGTCTAAAAGGATCTTTGTCTTTATCAAGATCTCTCACAGAACGTTGCATTCACCACAGCCCGTCTAAAAGGATCTTTGTCTTTATCAAGATCTCTCACGGAACGTTGCACTCACCACAGCCCGTCTAAAAGGATCTTTGTCTTTATCAAGATCTCTCATAGAACGTTGCATTCACCACAGCCCGTCTAAAAGGATCTTTGTCTTTATCAAGATCTCTCACGGAACGTTGCACTCACCACAGCCCGTCTAAAAGGATCTTTGTCTTTATCAAGATCTCTCACGGAACGTTGCACTCACCACAGCCCGTCTAAAAGGATCTTTGTCTTTATCAAGATCTCTCACGGAACGTTGCACTCACCACAGCCCGTCTAAAAGGATCTTTGTCTTTATCAAGATCTCTCACGGAACGTTGCACTCACCACAGCCCGTCTAAAAGGATCTTTGTCTTTATCAAGATCTCTCACGGAACGTTGCACTCACCACAGCCCGTCTAAAAGGATCTTTGTCTTTATCAAGATCTCTCACAGAACGTTGCATTCACCACAGCCCGTCTAAAAGGATCTTTGTCTTTAACAAGATCTCTCCCAGAACGTTGCACTCACCACAGCCCGTCTAAAAGGATCTTTGTCTTTATCAAGATCTCTCACGGAACGTTGCACTCACCACAGCCCGTCTAAAAGGATCTTTGTCTTTATCAAGATCTCTCACGGAACGTTGCACTCACCACAGCCCGTCTAAAAGGATCTTTGTCTTTATCAAGATCTCTCACAGAACGTTGCATTCACCACAGCCCGTCTAAAAGGATCTTTGTCTTTATCAAGATCTCTCCAGAACGTTGCACTCACCACAGCCCATCTAAAAGGATCTTTGTCTTTATCAAGATCTCTCACAGAACATTGCATTCACCACAGCCCGCCAAAAAGAATCATAGTCTATATCAAGATCTCTCACAGAACGTTGCACTCACCACATCTCGTCTGTAAGAATCTTTGTCTCTATGAAGATCTCTCACAAAACGTTGCATTCACCACATCCCGTCTAAAAGAATCTTTGTCTCTATCAAGATCTCTCACAGAACATTGCATTCACCACATCCAGTCTAAAAGAATCTATCAAGATCTCTCACAGAACGTTGCATTCACCACATCTCGTCTGTAAGAATCTTTGTCTCTGGCCAAATCCCCATCTCTTCCCTTGTCATGTTGATGGTCTCATTCATCTTTTGAAATCACTTTCTTTTTGGTCTGTCCCTGATTCACCTTTCTGGAACCATGCCTTCCATTATTCTTCTTTCCAAATCATTGCGTCTTTAATGTTGCTGTAATTTTGTAATTTTCTCTGTAAGATATTTATAAGCCCGTTCTCTATAATGTATAGTTCTTTCATTACGTCATTATTTCTGTTTTTGTTTCGTGGTTGTGTAACCAATCAAAAACCCGCACGTGCACAGTTGGAGAATACCCACCACAGACATGAAGCTCATGTAACAGTTCGTTCCAAGTTGTAGAAGATAATGGCCGCCACAAAGAACTGGGTCAGGTAAGCGAAGTACGTGATTCGGCTTAGAACAGCAAAAGGTGCCCATGACAAGATGGCATTCACTGGACCTGTAATGACATTTAATGACAAATGTAACAAAAAACGCGAAACTTAACTCTAGACTATAAGTGACATATGATGACAATGCAAACACAGATCGTTGAGCACACAAGATCAGCAATGACATTTATGATACACTTAACCTTCTCTTCCGATAATGAAAACTTATCTCTATAGAGAAACGTCACAATCTACCGTCGACAAATATACATGCATATGTCCCTACTAAAAGATTTATAGTTTATTGGTAAAGGGATGTAACCAAGAATTATTGCCAAAACCTTTCTCGCTTGCTTCCCTTCAATCGGTTTTCTTTTTTTTCATTTTTTTTATTTTTTTATTTACATGAAAATGTAGTAAATACTGATCTTGAATACGGTATTCGGAGTTTGACTCTTTCCATATCTCTTCAGCACTCAATATCAGCCAAACTGACAAGCCAGTTAGCGCCTATTACACTTTATACCCGCGTGCTCTGGCACAAAAATGAAGCAGATTTTAAATGTACTAGATCTCCGCTGAGACTCTAATCACTGCCGTAGGTCATACTCATTGAATGAGAAAACACACTAGTGTATTAGTCTCTGTCTCAAGCCATGCCAGACCTTTGGTGACATTCATAATTTACGTGGACAAACGACATGTAGTCTATGCGAAAGAACCACTGTTCCCATTCATATGAGCAGCCCACGAGCTTCATACGTGACGAACAACATACCCATCTATGTAAATTACTGCGTTAGACTCAGAAGAGTTATCAATAATCAAGGCCTGAATTTCTGCTTCAACAATCAAATGGTTTATTGTCTACGATCTCTGTCCAGTGTGATGACGAAGGGAAAGAACATATTGTACTCTGATGGCACTCGTACCCATTCTACCGCATATTATATTTGAGTGCAACCATCTACTTTTTGGTGTGTTTCATCCCCCAACACTCAGGTCTACCAGGAGGACATATAAGGGCGGGACATAAAGGTAGCTTGTCTTGAGCTCATCCCTTGGGGGGGGGGACGACTGGTTTGAATCCGCTTTCTCGTGATTTGGTGCGGCATGAGTTAACGATTCTCCATGGGATACCCATCATCATAATGTACCAAGCCTGCTGGTGTAGGTGATCATGTCTCTCCACAATTTTCGATCTCGAAATTATTTATCATATCTATTGCTGACCTTCTATCAAGCCATTCTAATAAGCTGTCTGGTATCTTTTTTCTGTGCTTTCATATATCTCATCGTCCTTCAATTTTCTGAGGTGTTACAATATATTCCAAATGTTCCTTCTTAGCTATCCATGGTATTCTCAACATTCTTCTGTAAAACCACATTTCTACAGCCTCCCGTGATTAAAACATGTCTATTGTATAATTGTCCATGATTCGCATCCATATTTTAAGACTGGCTATATATAGGGTGTCTCTTTAATGACTGTGCATTTTTTGTTGTTGAAATAATAACGCACCTAAATTTTATCTATGTATGACGTAATAGTTCAAGCACCATTTACGTGTTCATTTAAACATCACTGCTACATGATAGATCTGGCTTACAATGGTGTTAACGATTGAAGAAAGAGTATTTATAGTGGAGCATGTGTTCCGTAACGGCGGCAAGTATTCGAATGGGGTTGTTGAACAATTTGTGAATAGATTTCCTGATACACCAGTGCCTCATCGAAATACTGTGAGTAATTTTATAATCAAATTTCAAAACACCGGTAGTGTACATGATGTTAGCCGTCCTGGTAGACCATCTGTTCTTGAAGTAACATCTCTCAACATCCAGGACAGCATTCTAATGAGTCCTAAAAAAATCAATAAGAAAGCTGGCTCAACAAGTACACAAATCAAGCAGTACTGTTCATAGAGTTCTGAAAAAAAAATTAAAGTTACATCCGTACAAATTTTCCGTCGTTCCTCAATTAAAAGAATTAGATCACCAATCCAGAATTAATTATTGTATGTGGTTTGAGAATTTTCTAGCCCAAGAAGGTGAGGAAATCCTTGACTTCACTTTCTTCACAGATGAAGCATGGTTCCATTTGTCTGGGTAAGTGAATAGGCAGAATGATCGTCTTTGGAGTGATGAAAATCCACATGCATTGCACCCAGTGCCTCTCCACGATCAGAAAGTAGGAGTGTGGTGTGCAATGAGTCGTCAGCGGATAATCGGCCCAATTTTCTTCTATGACACAATAAATTCAGAAAGATACAGGATTAACATACTGGAGCGATTCGTAACCCAAATTTCTGAGCCAGAAATTGAAAAAGCTTGGTTTCAACAAGATGGCGCAACTGCTCACACTGCTGTAAAATCACTGGAATTTTTATATGAAATTTTTGCTAATCGTATAATCTCTCGCGGAATTTGGCCTGCACGGTCTCCTGATCTTGCTCCCATGGACTACTATCTCTGGGGTGAACTGAAAGGAAAAGTGTACGAAAACAATCCCCACACACTCGATGAGCTGCAGGTTTCAATCGCCAACAACATTAATAATGTTACACAGCCCATACTGCGTAAGGTTTTTGACAATATGAAAAAACGTATCAACATTTGCCAACTAAAACGTGGTGGATATTTCGAATACCTTTTGTGAATAGTGATGTTATATGTTTAACTTTACCGAAAAAGGAACAAGCTACAGCAGTACATGATGCGTGATTTACATAAATAAATTGGAACAACTAGATTTTCAAATAATGCACAGTCATTAAAGAAACACCCACCGATCTGGAAGACCTTCAATTTCACAAGACCAAATTATGGAACTCCAAGACAGAATTACAATGAGTCCAAATGCATCTTTAAACCACTTGTCTCAACAGGTGCAAATATCTAAGAGTTCTGTTCACAAGGTTTTAAGAAGTGAACTACACTATCGTCCATACAAATTAACTGAAGTGTCTCAACTCCAAGAAAGAGATTATATATCCCGTTTAAACTACTGCATGTGGTTTCAGAACGTTACCGTACTTTAATTCTGGAACCGTTCATAGCACACCTTACAGAACGGGAAATTATGGAATTCTGGTTTCAGCAGGATGGGGCAACAGCACACACAGCCACAACAACACTCAATTATTTAGAAAGCATATTTGCAAATCGCATTATTTCACGTGGAATCTGGCCTGCTCGATCACCAGATCTAACACCCCCAGATTATTATCTGTGGGGGGCATTGAAAGGGAAAGTTTATGAAAATAATCCGCAGACAATTAATGATCTAAAGACTGAAATAGTAGACAAGATTAAACAAATATCACCAGACATTATTCTGAAGGTTTTTGCAAATATGGAAAGACGAATCACGACATGTCTTGAGGCCCGTGGTGGACATTTTCAACATATGCTTTAGGCACTTTATTGTGTTAATACCAACATTACCCATTATAAGCTCGTCGATAGCAGTCAAGTATATTTGAATATTTTACAATTTGTGTGACGCATTAGTTAAACGCATTTCTGGTGACGTTTTTCTTCCGAGAGTAGAAATTCACTGCACTGCGACTTTAGAAACACCCTGTATAACATTTTAGAACTCTTTTTCTTGTTTCTATTGTGAAAAATGGATTCATGTCACCACACTGTTCTTTGTTTTTTTTCTGTTGATTATTTGTCACTTTTTTCTGAGTGCTGTAAACATACCTCTTCCTCTGAATTGATTCGCTGATTATCGCCTCTAAAATTTTCCTCTATAATAATATTCATTTATTACTATTTGTCTCCTCCCTTTAAAAAATGTCCTCTGAAGGATTAGAGTTTGTTAAGAAAATATACCAATGCTGAGGACGAATGTGTCGGGCCTATAGGCAGCGATAGCTCGGCTTTGTTGTAAACTAGCAACAGTACGCACACACGTCCACTTAATTAGAGTCGCCAAAGAATTAATTACGTTGCATGATCGACTTCAGTGACTATGCTGGGGACAGACAGCCGTGTATATTACCATTTAAATGTGCTAATGTAATACTGTTATGTTTGGTGATATCGAAGAAATACCTGTTTGTGTAGAATGCATAAATCGCTTGTGATAGCCTTGAATAAGGTCTAAGTGTTCTCGCATCTGGTATCTCTTTTATGTTTGTATTTTTAAGGTGTGTGTTTTTGTATACATTATTGTACAGTGGTTCATATTTGTATTGTAGTGATTGTGTTGACATATGTATTGTAATATAGGGGTTGATATATGTTTATAATATAGGAATTGATGTATGTATTGCAATATCGAGGTTGATATTTGTAATGTAGTGAATATATATAAAATATATATATATATATATATATATATATATATATATATATATATATATATATATACATATACATGTATTGTAATATAAGGGTTGATATATGAATTGCATTATAGAGGTTGCTATATATATTGTTGTAAAGGAGTTGGTATATGTAGGGTAATATTTAGGTTGATTTATAGATACATTGTAATATAGGCATGGTATTTGGTTATTTGGTTATGGAAGGCCCCGGTATTACTGCAAACGAATTAAAATCCATAATTGCTCAACCGCCCGTGCCAGCGTAATCATCCGAATTAATATCTCATCTCCCAAACAAAGAAAGGTAACTGTAGTCCCCATCGTTGCAGTCTCAGCACACGCCAAAAGACATAAGGCGAAACTGCGCAGAAAGTGAACACAGCCAACTGTTCCCTGTCATACGATATCATCATTCATCGTAAACAATTGGAATATCGAAACATGATCAAAACGGATCAGACACACAGCTCACGGTGTGCATAGAGCACTTAACTCAGTAGCTCCTGCAACGAGCCGGACTTGGAATATGAGGAAACTGCAACAAGGAACATTTTTCATGTTCCCGCCGCCTATCCACCATATACCGGAAGTTCCATAGGTGTTGGTAATTGTATTATATGTACTATGTAGTTGTGGTTGATACATGTTTTGCACTATATGGGTTGATTTTTGTATTACAGTGTAGGAGCTGACATATGTTTTGCAGTATAAGGGCTGATATATGTATTGCGGTATCGTGGTTGGTATATGCAGTGCAGTATATGGGTTGATATATGTATGGTCGTATAGAGTTGATATGTGTATTATATTAAAATCTAAAGCTTGGCCAACAGAAGCAAGACTTCACTACAAAGTACAAGGACACGCAGTCTTGTCCATTGTCCTTGGTCTAGAAGTCTTATATATGATATATATATATATATATATATATATATATATATATATATATATATATATATATATATATATATATGTGGAGATACAGACACGCCTCAAAAGTCAGTCGAAAAAAAAAAGAAAATAAACGCGCTGTAGGGGTTTTTGTTGATATATTAACTGTAGTATAGGATGGATATAGTCACTGTTGAATAGGGGCTAATATAGACACTGTAGGATATGAATTGTATAGACCAGGGGTGGCCAAATGGCGGCCCGCGGGCCGGATCCGGCCCGCCAGCCTAGTTTTCTTGGCCCGCGAAGCTCCACGGACTTACTTCATTTTTTACCCCTAATAGCGGATTTCTATTGGTTTTAATCCGTGTCGGAGTTTACTCTTCTATCGTTCAAGAATACACAATTTGAAAATCTCTGTCAATTTCTCGCAACAGCTAGATTGGCAACATAATTTCAAATAACACACACACACACACACACACACACACACACACACACACACTGCACAACTAATGGTGCCGACAATATTCAAAGTCTTTGCTTCGAGTTGGTACCGCAAAGTTGCTTTATTGTCAGTGCGGTGATAGCGTCAGATCTTTGGCTCAACATTTGTCGTCTGGACTTGTGGTGGCTCTTTCATTTCGCGGTAAGGGGTTAATGAGGTTGGGAGGGACAGGGGTGAGGGGACTTCGTAGCTCTAATTCTGTCTTTGAAGTTACATTCAAAATGTTTCACTGTTCGCCTTCATTTCCTTTGATCCCATCGTCTTGTCTTGTCCATAAAATGACTGCAACGTGTTTATTTGGTCACAATCTTTTGATTTCATTGTCAAACACAAGTCTGTGTATAACTGTCAAATCTGGACTTATTTTCGATAGTGGACCAACATTCTGTGACTTTTAACTTTGATGTGAGATTTTGTATTAAATCATGTTAAAACGTAGAAAAGTTGATTGTGAAAATCGCATATTTAAACCTGAATGGGAATTAGATTATTTGTTCATCTTCAATAAGGATAGTAAACCTCAGTGCTTAATTTCCGTTCAAGTGTTAGCCGTTTTGAAGGAATATAATTTAAAACGGCACTATGCCACACATCATCAAAACATGTATGAGAAACATAGCATTGAAGCTAGGAAGCTTTTGGTTGAACAGCTGAAGACAAAGTTGAATCAACAGCAAAGTATGTATACAAAGGGCAATACAATTAAAGAGTCATCGATCATTGCATCATATACAGTTACCTATGAGCTTGCAAAATCTAAAAAAACCCTTTACTGACGGACATTTTGTGAAGAAATGTGCGATTCAAATGGCAAAGGCATTCGGTCAAGAAAAAATAGCCAAAGAATTTGAATCTGTGCCTCTTTCAAAACAAACTGTAGCCAGAAGAACAGAAGACATCAGTCTGCAACTGTCTCAAAGTTTAAAATCTTGTATTGAAAACTGCTCATATTTTTCGCTCGCGATTGATGAAAGTACTGACATCACTGACACTTGCCAGCTTCTTATTTTTGTTAAAGTTATCCAGGAGGATTTTACTGTTATTGAAGAATTGTTGAAAGTTTGCTCTTTGCATGACACTTGTAGAGGGACAGACATATTTTCTGCAGTTCATAGTGCCGTAGATGAAGTAGGTGGTTTTGGAAAGTTGTCTGCAGTGTGTACTGATGGTTGCAAAGCTTTTATTGGTTCAAATACTGGTTTTGTTGGACTTCTAAAGCAAAACAAAATTAACGTACCTACATTGCATTGCATAATTCATCAAGAGGCCCTTTGTGCAAAGTCCATAAATCTAAAAGACACCATGGCTACTGTTGTGAAAATAACAAATTTGATAAGAGGAGGACAACAGTCTTTAAATCACAGGAAGTTTTTATCATTTTTAGAGGAAGTAGATTCTAGCTACGGTGATCTCCTGCTTTATACAGAAGTAAGATGGCTTAGTCGAGGGAAATGTTTAATAATATTTTTTGAACTGAAGAATGACATTTATGACTTCCTGCGAGAGAACTTGCCATGCTCCATTGATCTTCAACATGCACTCAAAGACATTAATTTCCTTCATAATCTGGCATATCTCACAGACATCACACAACATTTGAACATATTGAATTTGCAGCTACAAGGGGAAAAGCAAACCATTTTTCAATTGATGGGATATGTTGATGGTTTTAAAAAGAAGCTGAATCTATTTAGACTTTCTTTGCAAAAAAATGATCTGTTCCATTTTTCAAGTTGTAAGCAGTTGTTGTCAGAGATAGAAAGTGCAAACTTCAGTAAGTACGCAGCTGACATTGAACATTTGATTTGTGAATTTGATCGACGATTTCAAGATTTTGAAATGTTTCGTCCGCAAACGGAACTTTTTAATAACCCAATTAAGTGCACAGTGGAGTGCCAGCCATCAGATCTTCAACTAGAGTTGTGTGACCTTCAGTGTGACCCCTTCCTCAGTACTGTAAAGGCATTAGGAGCTGACTTCTGGAAATTGCTACCAAATGAACGTTACCCGTGTCTGAGAAAATGGGCACTAAAGATGTGCTCTATATTCGGCAGCACATATCTCTGCGAGACAACATTCTCTTCCATGAAGTTAATTAAATCTAAGACCAGGAACAAAATGACCGATTCGACATTGTCCCATACTCTCCGAATCGCCACGTCAAAAATGGAAGTGGACTTCAAATCTCTGATGGAAAGCTGTGACAAGTCACAATCGTCGCACTGAGATATTAAAGGTAATTTTAAAATGAATAATTAATGGATTTGTTACAAATCAAATATGTAGTCAAAGTGCAAGCATTATTTATATATTACTATATCGCATAGGTCCCTACTGTCATTTTTGACGATATTCTTAAGTGTGGCCCGCGGGTCTTGGCCTTGGCTTTAATCCGGCCCTCGGGCAACCTCAAGTTGGCCACCACTGGTATAGACACTGTAGCATAGGGTGGATATAGACACTATGGAATAGTTTGGATGTTGATATAGGCGCTGTAGTTTGGAGGTTGATATAGGCGCTGTAGTTTGGAGGTTGATATAGGCGCTGTAGTTTGGAAGTTGATATAGGCGCTGTAGTTTCAAGGTTGATATAGGCGCTTTTTTTGGAGGTTGATATAGGAACTGTAGTTTGGAAGTGATATAGGCGCTGTAGTTTCAAGGTTGATATTGGCGCTTTTTTTTGGAGGTGGATATAGGCGCTGTAGTTTGGAGGTTGATATAGGCGCTTTTTTTGGAGGTTGATATAGGCGCTGTAGTTTGGAAGTGATATAGGCGCTGTAGTTTGGAGATGATATAGGCGCTGTAGTTTGAAGGTTGATATTGGCGCTTTTTTTTGGAGGTTGATATAGGCGCTGTATTTTGGAGGTTGATATAGGCGCTGTAGTTTGGAGGTTGATATAGACGCTGTAGTTTGGAGGTTGATATAGGCGATCTAGTTTGGGGTGATATAGGCGCTGTAGTTTGGAGACTAATATAGGCGCTGTAGTTTGGAGGTTGATATAGGCGCTGTATTTTGGAGGTTGATATAGGCGCTGTAGTTTGGAGGTTAATATAGAGTCTGCTCAGCATATATTGATATTAACATATTAGTAAATTCTTGATAGAATTATGTTGATTAGTTGTTGACTAACGTAGCCAACCTTCATTGCGGAGATGGCACTTGATAATGATGATGAAGACTCAAACCACTCAAACGATATTAACTTTGAGTGCACAGACTAACTATGTATCGGCTACAAATCTGAACGTGAATGCTTTACTGCGTTTGTTACAAGAAATGTTATAAGTTATAGTGAAAGAAGGCAAAAAAAAAGGACCTTATAACAACAAGATGGAAGTAATCGTAACACCAAGATAAAAGACCAAACCGCAAAATCACCGCAATGCACATTAAAGACAAGTGGAACAATATTAAAACTAGCAAATACATTTAAATATTTGGGGACGTTGTTAACCTCAGACTGTAGATGTACAACAGAGGGGAGATGGTAGAATTACAACAGAGGTGAGATGGTAGATGTACAAGAGAGGTGAGATGGTAGATGTACAATAGAGGGGAGATTGTAGATGTACAACAGAGGGGAGATGGTAGATGTAGAACAGAGGGGAGATGGTAGATGTAGAACAGAGGGGAGATGGTGGATGTACAACAGAGGGGAGATGGTAGATGTACAACAGAGGGGAGATGGTAGATGTAGAACAGAGGGGAGATGGTGGATGTACAACAGAGGGGAGATGGTAGATGTACAACAGAAGGGAGATGGTAGATGTAGAACAGAGGGGAGATGGTGGATGTACAACAGAGGGGAGATGGTAGATGTACAACAGAGGGGAGATGGTAGATGTAGAACAGAGGAGAGATGGTAGATGTACAACAGAGGGGAGATGTTAGATGTACAACAGAGGGGAAATGGTAGATGTACAACAGAGGGGAGATTGTAGATGTACAACAGAGGGGAGATGGTAGATGTACAACAGAGGGGAGATGGTAGATGTACAACAGAGGGGAGATGGTAGATGTACAACAGAGGGGAGATGTTAGATGTACAACAAAGGTGAGATGGTAGATGTACAACAGAGGGGACATGCAGACTGGCTCAGGCAAAGCAACTTCCCAATAATTGAGGAAGGTACTGTACATTCTATTTTTGTCAATAGAAACAAGAAAAAAAGAGTTCTTAAATGTTATGTAGAGCCAGTCTCAACATATGAATGTGAATCATGGATAATAGAACAACAGACAAGAAAATCATTGGCGGCTGTAGAAATGTGGTTTTACAGAGGATTTTTAGAAAATCTTGAAATGCTTCAAGAGAAGAAGAGTAAGAATGGTAAGAAGCGTAATAAGAGTAAGAAGAGTAAGAAGGGTAAGAAGCGTAAGAAGCGTAAGAAGAGTAAGAAGCGTAAGAAGAGTAAGAAGAATAAGAAGAGTAAAAAGAGTAATGAAAACATTCTGAAAGAGACCAAAAGAAAAAAGAGAGCTAACTTCCAATATTAGGAAGAATAATATAATAAATACGTAGAATAAAATAAGTAATGTCATCTTTGTCTATGTCCTTGGACATGCGGGAGTACGGGGAAATTAAAGGGCGGACAGGTTGGCTAGCTGCGCTGTCGTTGCGGACGGGCAACCAATGGAGCGGGCGGACATCATCAATGCTCTCCGAGATGTTGGAAGAGCACAGGACTTCGACAAACACAGATCCACGTCACTTCTTCGGATGATGGAAATGTGAGTTAAGTTGGGCACAGCCAGAAATGAGAAACTTAGTGGCCGTGTAAGACGACTTATCAACCAACATAGAACTGGAGTCGTCAGTCGCTGGACACTGAGCACCTATGGACATGTTCGGAGTGCAATGATGATGACCCGCAAATAACTCAATAACTCAATTAGGAAGAAACAATCATAATTGTTGGCCATATAATGAGAAGGACGTGGCTGAAAAAAGCGGGTTAAATCTAAGACAAGTAAGTATACAACCGTTCAGAGAGCGTAGATTTGGCCAGAAGTGTTGCCTAGAGTAAGTGTAGTTCTTTTGTGCCGAATTTATACTGCAAGCTTTAGAGTGCACTGCAGCAGGAGGTCGACGCCTGGGAGTTATGATCCAACAGGGCACATCTCCCTTATGAATGAGAAGCGAAAGGGCCGAAACACTTGCTCGACGATCTGTTTCTAATGATCATATTGCCTCATGTTGTGAAGCTTTTTATAAACAGTGTCCTATTACTTCTCCATCTGTCTCTATTTTCTTACAATGTTTCACTACCACTTATTGTTCTCCTCTTTTCTTTTCTCTTCTTTTTTTGATTCGCCAGGTATCTTTCTTCTTTTTTTTTCGTGTATATTGGTACACAGCTTGCAAGTGTTTTTCTACTCCCCTCTTCTTTATCTTGCACTTTGTTGCAATGTTTGATTGTCAATTGCTGTTCTCTTCTCTCTTAATCTGTTGTGTCCTTTGTTTTCAACTTTTGCCTGTCGTGTACGTTTCTTCTCAATCTTTCTCTCTTTTGTTACAATGTTTTACTCCCCTAATCTATCTTCTTACTCGATCTCTTTTGTCCTTTGTTACAAAGTGTGCTTTCTGAGTGCCTTTTTCTCTATCTATTTCACTAGCTTGTCCTTTGTTACAATGTTTCACTGCCAAGTGTCTTTCTCTCTTTTTTTTTACAATGTTTGATTGCGACGTAATATTCTTCTCAATCTTTCTCTTTAGTCCTTTGTTACAATGTTTGAATATCATTGACATTCTTCTCTCTTTTTCTCTGTCTTTCTCAATCTCACTCTCTCTCTGTCTCTCTGTCTTTCTCTATCTCACTCTCCATCTGTCTTTCTCTATCTCACTCTCCCTCTCTGTCTTTCTTTCTCTCTCTGTCTTTCTCTATCTCACTCTCCCTCTCTGTCTTTCTCTATCTCACTCTCTCTCTGTCTCTCTGTCTTTCTCTATCTCACTCTCCATCTATGTCTTTCTCTACCTCACTCCCCCTCTCTGTCTTTCTTTCTCTCTCTGTCTTTCTCTATCTCACTCTCCATCTCTGTCTTTCTCTATCTCACTCTCCCCCTCTGTCTTTCTTTCTCTCTCTTTCTCTATCTCACTCTCCCTCTCTGTCTTTCTCTATCTCACTCTCTCTCTGTCTCTCTGTCTTTCTCTATCTCACTCTCCATCTATGTCTTTCTCTATCTCACTCCCCCTCTCTGTCTTTCTTTCTCTCTCTGTCTTTCTCTATCTCACTCTCCATCTCTGTCTTTCTCTATCTCACTCTCCCTCTCTGTCTCTCCCTCTCTGTCTCTCTCTCTCTCTTTCTCTATCTCACTCTCCCTCACTGTCTTTCTCTATCTCACTCTCCCTCGCTGTCTTTCTCTATCTCACTCTCCATCTCTGTCTTTCTCTATCTCACTCTCCCTCTCTGTCTCTCTCTCTTTCTCGATCTCACTCTCCCTCACTGGCTTTCTCTATCTCACTCTCCCTCTCTGTCTTTCTCTATCTCACTCTCCATCTCTGTCTTTCTCTATCTCACTCTCCATCTCTGTCTTTCTCTATCTCACTCTCCCTCTCTGTCTTTCTCTATCTCACTCTCCCTCATTGTCTTTCTCTATCTCACTCTCCCTCTCTGTCTATTTCTATCTCACTCTCCCTCTCTGTCTTTCTCTGTCTCACTCTCCCTCTCTGTCTTTCTCTATCTCACTCTCCCTATCTGTCTTTCTCTATCTCACTCTCCCTCTCTGTCTTTCTCTATCTTACTCTCCCTCTCTGTCTTTCTCTATCTCCCTCTCCCTCTCTGTCTTTCTCTATCTCACTCTCCCTCTATGTCTTTCTCTCTCTCTCTCTTTCTCTCTCTCTCTGTATTTCTATATCTCACTCTCTCTCTGTCTTTCTCTCTCTCTCTGTCTTTCTCTATCTCACTCTCTCTCTGTCTTTCTCTCTGTGTTTCACTATCTCACTCTCTCTCTTTCTCTCTCTCTCTCTGTCTTTCTCTATCTGACTCTCTCTCTCTCTCACTCTCTCTCTCTCTGTGTCTTTCTCTATCTCACTCTCTCTCGTCCTTTGTCAGATCATGTCGCCCAGAACAAAAGTCGATAGAAAATAAAACCTCGTGACCATCTACCGAAGTGGGAAGGTGAATGATCAAGAATATAAAAGATATCAGCAACTGTGAAATATTAATATTTTGTCAAATTATCTCCCATATTTTGTGAAATATGAGATAATTTATATTACCCGATACTGTATATGATCATTGTCAATGCTAAATATATTAACGTTGATAGCAGCAGAACTGTACACTTATTTGCTTTTATCTGAGGATACCTTACATACAAAGACAGTTTAATTGAAGCGATCGCTTTAAGGTAGGAGTTGATTTTATGTAACATACATTTGTTCTAGTTTATTGTACACATTTATTGGTCAAAGTATTATCACTAAATGTTATATTCTAAATTTATCAGTGCAAATGCTGAACAAAGTCTAATAGTTAAATCTAGTATTTGAAATTTAGCGGTGCAGGTGCTAACCAAAAGTTTTATCACTACAGCTTGTGTTTAAAATATAGTTTTGTATGTTGTAAACAGTCTTATCGCTAAAGGTTGTATTTAAAATATAGTTCTGTATGTTGTAAACAGTATTATCGCTAAAGGCTGTATTTAAAATATAGTTCTGTATGTTGTAAACAGTCTTATCGCTAAAGGTTGTATTTAAAATATAGTTCTGTATGTTGTAAACAGTCTTATCGCTAAAGGCTGTATTTAAAATATAGCTTTGCATGTTCGGCGTCTCAGAGTGAACTGTGTAAAAGAGTAGTAGCTAGCATGACATTGTCCAGAAGATCTAGATGGCCAGGGGTCAAGCCAACAATTTCATATAGTATTAGCATTGCTAAGTTATATCAGAAGCAGAAATAAGAAAGAGAGAACCATAGAGAAAGAATGAAAGATATACAATAATTTCACATTAATAAAGAACGTAGCAAGAACATTGTTCGCTACCGAAATATTACATTTATAAACACAAACTAAAAGTAAAGAAACGTGCCCCGTCAATTGACGTATGTAGAATATGGTGTTAGTGTCCATATTTTGTACTAACCTTCGTGGCCATATTCTATGGATCACTAGCGTTCTGTATTACACCAGTGCCTTTATACTTTATAAGGAAAACAAATTCGGATACACGTAATCGAGCCTGGGAAATCCGGAAATCTTCGATTAGAAACAAAACCGACATCTTTCTCATAGTAAACCATTTCTCTAACCACTGGGCTACCGCAGCCTCCTTTAAATAATTATAGTTGCTAAAACAAAAACATGCAACAAAAGTTAAAATGTTTCTAGACATGTAGTATGTTTGTGGGGAGCGGGGGTGGGGGGGGGTTGAGCAGTTTTTCTTTACATTTTTGGAAATATGCGTTCTTGAAATGTGTGATAACACATGCTTGTGGAGAAAAGATAATGCTATATTATATTATGTCATTATGGGATCACCATTACTGCAGTTTGGAAACAGCCGCAGGTGATCCGATCTTCCCAAACAAAATATCAGCTCGCAGACACTAACAATTTTAGTATGGCCGTTTTTGACAATACTTTTCGTTCGGCGAGAATGTCATTCTGTTCAGACAATGCTAACTCCGCCGCAGCTCATGTATTCTAGTCTGTGATGTAGCTTCACTACTTCCAAGGCCCGTCATTCTGTTCAGACCATGCTAACTCCCCCTCAGCTCATGTATTCTAGTCTGTGATGTAGCTTCACTACTTCCAAGGCCCGTCATTCTGTTCAGTCAATGCTAACTCCCCCGCAGCTCATGTATTCTAGTCTGTGATGTAGATTCACTACTTCCAAAGCCCATCATTCTATATAATCAGTTCTCTATCTGTCCTAGTCAAAACAGTCCATCTGATGTTATCTCCAAACGGACAAACGTATCTGCTCTTTCTTTGTCTTCAAGACAAGCGTGACCTGGGAATCTTCTTCTCCTTTCTTCTTTTCTCTTTTCACTGATACCTAAAAGGTGTCGTGGTTTAAATCATTTGTCGTTCTTGTGCTGCTCGAATTGTCTGAATTAGTGATTTTCCTTTGTTGTTACATGTCTCTGTCACTGCATCTATCCATCTTCTTCTGGGTCTTTCTCTTGGTCTTTTTCCATGCATTCTCGAGAAGAACGCCTTTGGTGGTGATTGGTGAGGATTCATTCTGACCAGGTGACCAACCCATTTAAGTTGTTGTTGTTCTATATATTCTTGGCAGGGTTTTGTTCCTACTATTTTTTTTATGGTTTCATTTGGTATTCTATCTCTTCTTTTGATTGTTTGTTACTTTTCTCAAGCAACGCATCTCACATGTATTGATCCTTCTTAAATGTGATTTAGAAAGGGTCCATGTTTGACTTTCATAGCATAAAGTTGGTATGAAGATGCTATTTATCATTTGTTGTTTAGCTGGCACAGAAATGTTTGGATGTCTTAGCAATGGTGAAAGCTGGTATGTGACAACATTTGCTTTTTGTATTCTCATGTCAATATCTCTGTCTAGTTTTCCATCTTCTGACCTGGGAATATCAACTAGAAATTAAAATTGCTGATCGTTTAAGCCCATACTGATGTCAGCCGTCTCCTCCAGGTGGCCCATCTATGTGCTTTGTTGATCAATCTCATCTAGTCATACAGACATGAGTGTCATGTTGTGACCAACTAGATAAGAGCTCTTATCCAAATCATGATCTCCAACCTTATCCACTGTGTATGTTTCCACTGGATCGTGCAGCTGACGCCCAAGTACTCTGTTAGGCCACAAGAAGGTACAGCAAATTCCTTTGCGTTATGTATTGGAAAGTGCAAAATAAATAGCCATGCACACAGTTGTGCCACTAGAACGAGCAGTAAATGTCCAAGCTCTTGGCCTGTTTCAGGAGCGGACTGGGGAGCAGATAGCAATATCTTGAAACGACTATACGTACGAGTAAGACCAGTCCTAGAGTATGGAGTCACAGCCTGAGCTACAGCTTCCAAAACACAGCTTAGCAAAATTAACAGAACACAAAACCAGGCTGCCCATATCATCACTGGTGCTATGAAACCTACACCTATCGAGACTCTAGAAACAATAACAGGTATACAACCATTAGAAGACAGACGGAAAACTAAAGTAATGCAACAAGCGGAGAAATATAAAAAGGCTCCTTAGCCACCCCATGCACCAAAGAATAACTGGTTTCGGAAAGTAAGACTAAAGAGAAACAACTTCGCTTCAATCTCCAAAGAACTGGCAACTAGTGACTCAGTGCTGTCCCAAACACTACCGAAACCCTTATGCCCATCTGATATGACTCCTCATGTGGAATACAAAATATCAGAACTTAAGGAAGACATAATAGGAACCACGAATAAAGGCACACAAACAGACAAATAGAGAAAACACATGACAGAAAAACACACAAACGACAACTACCCACATGACTTCTGGTCACACATATACACAGATGGCTCCGCTACAAATGCCACCAGAAATGGAGGAGAAGGTGTGTTCCTGAGGCTGAATAACCAGACTGAGATCACCAAGTCAATAGCTACTGGGAAATTCTCAAACAAATATAAAGCAGAAACTGAAGTCCTGAAAGACGCTGCAAAACTGGCTATCCAACACTAAAGAAATATGCACAAGAAATTGGTGAATACTGACTGATGCACTGTCAGTCCTAACAGCTCTAGAAAAAAAAAGGAACAGTGAGCTAGATGCCTTGAGAACAACCCTAGATTAGCTATGCAATATCTTTCAGGGAGTGGTCATCCAGTGGATACCATCACACTGTAATATACACGGAAACGAACACGCATACACATTAGCTAAAGAGGGAGGAGATTACCACAAGAGAACCATCTGGTCAGCTACGACGAAGCCAAATCCGTCATCAAAGGCCAGTACCATGAAAAATGGAAACGAGAACATATAAAGTATAACGAGCGGGACGGATACCACCCACTATCAAGGAGGGATCAAGTCATCATACTTCACCTACGGACTGGCCACAACAGAATGAGAAACCACATGTTCAACAAACTCAAAATAGGAACTACCAGCCTATGCCACTGTACACTGGATAACATGACAATTAAACATGTTCTACAGGATTGCCACCAGTACACAAACCTGATAAGGGCAATGTGGTCCACACCCACCTCCCATGAAGAGAAACTATATGGGGCAACTCAATTTCACTTAAACCGACAGATGCCTTCATAAGAGAGTCCGGAATCCTAGTCTGAATGAGCCTTGGTGACAGAAGAAGAAGGATACGATTGTTACTGGAACGAGTAGTATACGACCAAACACTCAGATATGTTATTGTATCGTGCAGCAGATGCCCAAGTACTCAGAAATGTTACTGGAACGGGCTACAAAACCTAAGAAATGACATATGTTACTGGAACAAGCAAAAATATATAAAAATTACAATTATTCATCTGTAATTATCTTAACAGTTTAGTTAGTAAGCAACATGTATGGTTTTATTTAACTTCGTGAATTTTATTTTCAATTTCCAGAGGAGATAATTATACAGAAATGAAACTGTTATTCGTTGGACTTGTGGTTATCGGCCTTGCAGCTTCAAGTGGAGGTAATTTGTGATACATTTTAATATTTCTCTTGGTAAGTTGGCGTACATTTTTCCCTTCAACATGGCTTGGACTCATCCCCATCTTGGATTACAATTTATTTTATCTCCACAGAAAGTAAGGCGGTTTGGCGTAATGCCGGCACAACATACATGGGCGTATGCCATCATGTTCGTCGTATGCCACAATGCAGGATTGAAATATTTCAGTTTTTTTTTTTGTTTACATTTTCTGAAGACTGGTCAATAGCTATGTTTCATAGATTATAACAAAGCATTATTTGAGTTTTTCAGTTATTTGCGGGTCATCATCATTGCACTCCGAACATGTTCATAGGTGTCCAGATCCCCTCATCAGCAATTCCCTCAGTGTCCAGCGACTGACGACTCCAGTTCTATGTTGGTTGATAAGTCTTCTTACACGGCCACTAAGTGTCTCATTTCTGGCTGTGCCCATCTTAACTCCCATTTCCATCATCCGAAGAAGTGACGTGAATCTGTGTTTGTCGAAGTCCTGTGCTCTTCCCACATCTCGGAGGGCATTGATGATACCCGCCTGATCCATTGGTTGCCCGTCCTCAACGACACAATACAGCTAGTTACTACCGCTACCGAAGCCAAACGTATGCCCCGTCATGTTTTCCTTCTTCGATGATGTCGTTTGGGCTGCATCTGAATACTTACACTTACCGTCGTCTTAGATGAACGTCGATGCTTTGGATGGTCCGGTCTCACGTGCACTTACTTAGTCGCACGGTCCAGAACCCGTTTCCATGTTATAGACTGGTCAACTCCAGTAAATCGCTCTGCATACATTGTGAGCCTTCCAAAAATTAAATGAATTACGCGTCCTTGACGACAGACCTGCGTAAACAAACCGCCATTTTTTGACGCGTTCAATAGCGCAATCAACAACAATGATGAGTATAAGTGATTAAAAAAGGAAATTATAACAAAATGTAATGAATCAAAAGAAGCAAAGTGATTCACATCAAATAGAAAGCGCGTACAATCACATAATCCCTTATAATATCAATAAAAACAAACAAATAAACAGAAAAGTTCACTGGAAAACAGCACTTATCTGTGAGTATTCTGAAGAGGCAAGCTAACAGGGTGCCATATTCCCCGGAAGTCCACCAAAGCATTTGACAAAGTAAAGCATCAAGAAAAAATATAAATGTTAGAAGGCATAAATGTAGACACCAAAGATCTAAGAATAACAAATCACATGTACTGGCAAAGCAGCACTCAAGAGAAGAGGAAATAAATTGGGAATGTTTCAACAAACAAAACACAGTGTTAGAGCAAAGATGTGTGCTGCCACCAGATTTATTCAATATATATAGTGAGATTATCTTAAGATCAATAAGGGGCACAGCTGAAATAACAATTTGAGTTTATAATATAATGTCAAATATGCTGATGATAAAGTCTTAATCGTTAAGTGTGAAAATGAGTTACAAAAACGGTTAGACATTTCAGTTAGGAAAAGCAAAAATACAGAAGTAGTGGTAAAAGCGAAAAAAAAAAAAAATATCACCGCAATGCACAATAAAGACGAGTGGACAAATATTAAAACGGGTACATGAATTTAAATATCTGGGAACAATGTTAATCTCAGATCATAGATGTACAAGTGAACTGATATGCATAATAGTCCAGGCATGAGCATCTTTTCCAAAAGATGAGGAATATGCTGAGCAATGCATTTTTAACAATATGACAATAAAATGTGTTCTTAAATGTTATGTAGGGCCAGTCTTAACATATGGATGCGAATCATGGACAACTGGGGAACATAAAGAAAATCAATGGAGGCAGTAGAAATGAGACTTTACATAAGAATTTTGAGAATATCATGGGCAAATAAGAAGAGTAAAGTAAGGGTTTTGCAAGAGGTCAAACAAAATGAGAGATAATTGTCAACATTAGGAAGAAAAAATCAGCATTCTTTTGTCTATGTAATGAGAAGCGAACAGCTGGAACATATTGTAACAACTGGTAAAATAGAAGGACGAAGAGATAGAAGGAAGCAAAGAGAAAGAATACATGACAGCTTAAGAGAATGGCTTGGCAGAAGGTCAACGACAGAAATGATAAATAACTGTCGAGATCGAAAGTTGTGGAGAAACATGATCACCTACACCAGTAGGCATGGTACTCTTTGATGATTTTACATACATCTACCTGTGTAATTTCTTGTGTCTCGGGGCAAAGATGTTAAGCTCAGTTAAGCTCAGAGCTGACTGTTGCGTCAGGATCGTCGGTCAACAGAGCTGATCAAGACCTTCCATCAACACCTGACGTTGCTCCTGGATACAGACTAACTTGTCTGGTCGAGCAAAATGGCAGGGAAAAGGGAAAGAAGCCGGGTACAAGAAAGATGCGATGAAGTCGGATGTGTTGGGTTGAACGACGAAAACATCATAGTCATGTTTCAAAGCACGACAAACGAAACGTCACCTCCTAAATTAATTTCTAACAAATTCCTTTTTTGGCAAATGCTGAAAGGAATGTCTTCTTCCTAAGGAAGAATCCTGAAGTGTGAAAATGATTCTGTCTTACCAGACTAACCAGTCTCTTGATGTCAAAGACATAAAACATAATCCTAAAACCGCGAGGGTTATAAAGGCACCACTGACAGACCAAACTTCTCCATTTATCTCCCTTTTCAGTCATTCTTTGAGCCTCTGCTAAATCGAGGCCTGTCATTCATCAATATCATATTCCCATCTCGTTTTCTATTTACCTCTCCTTTTTTCTCCTTTCACAGTTCCCTGCGTTCAGAATCGTATTTACGGGGTAGAGTTACATGACCCGATCATTTAATTTTGTGCTTTTTCACATTAGTCGAAAGGTCATTAAGGGCTTATTTTTTGTTGTAAACATTTAATCTCTGCATAAATCACTACCCGTAAAACAACTTATCAACAAATTGAACAACCCACGTCTTCTGTGACTTTCAGTTTATCCACACCACGTCGACGAATCTCAATATTGTCCTGTTAGAGAGACACAAGCTAGAGACAAAGTCAACGATCCTGTACAAGACACACACAACAAGTATGTGTCCCCATCAGTAGATACTCCTATGGAAGATCGCTGGAGAGAATCTCCAGGAAAAACTGTGATCAAGTCAGCAACTGTTGCTACCAGCACAGAAGGTATTTGTTATTATCAGCTTCGTGTGAAGCTTAGGTCATCAACATGTCTTCTCAGTTTGTATATACAGGCTGTTTCACTGGCTACCGAACCAGGCATTTGATCAGTAATTATACAAATGGACATGAGTAGGTTCATTGTGTAGAAAATTAAAAGTATATGTTGTGTATGTGTGTGTGTATGAGTCTAAGTCAGTGAGTGTGTGTGTATTATAAGTATTTTTTGAGTGAATACCTGTGTGTGAGTGACTAAGCATGTGAGTGACTATGCATGTGAGTGAGTATGGGTCTTGTATTGGTTGAGATAGTCTACCTAATACGGTTGTTGTTCGTGACTGCTACTATACAGTAACATGTGAGAACTCTTTTTCTTGTTTCTATTGTCAAAAACGGATTGCATAGTATTTTCCTCATTTTTTGGAAAGCTGCTTTTGTCTGAGCAATTCTGCATCTCACCTCTTTTGTACATCTTCCGTCTGAGGTTAACACAATTCCCTAATATTTAAATTCATTTACCTGTTTTAATATTGTTCCACTTGTCTTTGTTTTGCACTGAGGTGATGTCTTTTTCTTTGTTGTTACCATTACATCTGTCTTTTTGCTATTAAGGCAGAGTCCTTTATTTTTGCTTTCTTTCACTATAATGTCCAACATTTCTTGTAACTCATTTTCACTCTTAGCTATTAACACTGTATCATCAGCATACCTTAGATTATTTATATTATGACCTCCAATTGTTATTCCAGGCATGCCCCTTATGGATCTTAAAATAATCTCACTATAAATATTAAACAAATCTGGTGTCAGCACACAACCTTGTCTAACACCCTGTTTTATTTGTTGAAACATTCCCAATTGGCTTCCAGTTCTTATGGCCGCTGTTTGTTGCCAGTACATGTTCTTTATTATTCTTAGATCTTTGCTGTCTACGTTTATGCTTTCTAAAATGTTGATTATTTCTTGGTGTTTTACTTTGTCAAATGCCTTGGTGTAATCTATGAAACATAGGTATAGATCTGTTTTCACCTCTTTGGCACTTTCTACTAAAGATCTTATGATATAAATGGCATTGCTTGTTCCTTTATCTCTAACAAAACCACACTGTTCATCGCTAATATCTGGACTGATTTTGTTTCGCACTCTTCGCATGATGATTCTTAGTAATATCTTAGTCATATTACTCATAAGGCTTATTGTGCGATGATCATCGCATTCAATCGCACCCGATTTCTTTGCTAGGGCTATGAATATTGATTTGAGCATGTCGTCGGGTATATATCCGCTGTTGTAGATATCATTCAATATTTTTGTTATTATTTCTAATCCAAAATCACCCATGGCTTCAATCTCTTCTTTAGTTATATTATCTGGTCCAGGAGCTTTGCCTGCTTTCATATTGCGCAAGGCGTCTTCAACTTCTTCTCTGAGTATTGCTGTTCCTTCTCCATTATCCTTTATATTTACTTTCGTTCGTTCATCATTATAAAGATCTTTAATGTATTCTGTCCATCGTTCCCTAATGTTTTCTTGATCAATCAACAGTTCCCCTTCCTTTTGGTCTTAAACATCCTGTTTTTGATTGCGTTTTACTTCCTGTTAATTCCTCAATTTGTTTGTATATAGGTTTTGCATCTGCTTATTGTTGCAACTCGATCTCTTTGCATCTCTCTTTTAGCCATGCTTCTTTTGCTTCATTGCATTTTACTACAATTTCTTTATTTAATCTCTTATACTCATCCTTATTTCTTTATTTCTTCTTCTTGTATACATTAGCTGCAAAATATCATCTGTCATCCATTTCCTTCTTAAATTTGTCCTCGCTGGTAGTATGAACTCTTTTGATGTTTTGTTGCATTGACTCGTTTAGCATTTCCCACTGTTCATCAATGCTTTGTATCTTCTGTATTGCACTGTACTGGTTCTGAATTGTGATTTTATATTTGTCTTGCAGCTTCTTGTCTGATTTTAGTACATCTAAATTTAACGTGATGTTAACTGAGGCTCGTTTTGTTGTTTTTAATTTTACTCTAAGCTTTCCCACAACTGGTGCATGATCACTATTGCAATCTGTCCCTGGTCTAGTTTTTACACACAACAGACTGTTTCTAAATTTATTGCTTATCATTATATAATCAATTTGATTACGTGCGTTGTCTCCTGGGCTTTTCCATGTCCACAGACGTCTTGGATGTTGCTTAAACCAGGTGTTTCCTATCATCATGTTGTGTGTTCTTGCACAGTCAATAAGTTTCTTACCTCTTTCATTACTCTTCCCTAAGCCATAATGACCAACTACTTCCTCAACGCTTTCCTTTTCATCACTAATATCATCATGGGCATTATCATCACCGAAACATTATCTTCATCGTCACCAATGTAATCACTATTATCATTATCATTACCACCACTGCCATCATCATCATTACCACCACTGTCATCATCATCATTACCACCACTGTCATCATCATCATTACCACCACTGTCATCATCATCATTATCACCACTGTCATCATCATCATTATCACCACTGTCATCATCATCATTACCACCACTGCCATCATCATCATTACCACCACTGCCATCATCATCATTACCACCACTTCCATCATCATCATTACCACCACTGCCATCATCACCATTACCACCTCTGTCATCATCATTATTACCACCACTGTCATCATCACCATTACCAACACTGTCATCATCATCATTACCACCACTGTCATCATCATCATTACCACCACTGTCATCATCATTACCACCACTGTCATCATCATCAGTATCACCACTGTCATCATCATCATCATCATCATTATCACCACTGCCATCATCATCATTACCACCACTGCCATCATCATCATTACCACCACTGCCATCATCACCATTACCACCACTGTCATCATCATTATTACCACCAGTGTCATCATCATTATTACCACCACTGTCATCATCATCATTACCACCACTGTCATCATCATCATTACCACCACTGTCATCATCATCATTATCACCACTGTCATCATCATCATTATCACCACTGCCATCATCATCATTACCACCACTGCCATCATCATCATTACCACCACTGCCATCATCATCATTACCACCACTTCCATCATCATCATTACCACCACTGCCATCATCATCATTACCACCACTTCCATCATCATCATTACCACCACTGCCATCATCACCATTACCACCACTGTCATCATCATTATTACCACCACTGTCATCATCATTATTACCACCACTGTCATCATCACCATTACCAACACTGTCATCATCATCATTACCACCACTGTCATCATCATCATTACCACCACTGTCATCATCATCATTACCACCACTGCCATCATCATCATTACCACCACTGCCATCATCATCTCAAGCAGCGTTGTCACCGGTCTTCGTCATACCTTTGTCACCATCATCATCACATCATCAATATAACATCATCATTACCACCATAATCGTCGACTCCGCCATCATCACCAGCGTCATCATCATTAACACCATCATCATTATCATCATCGTCGCCAGAATCATTCCACCATATTCATTGTCACCACCACCATTATCATTACATTCATCGTCACAACCATCATCATCATCACCACCACCATCATCAAGATCACAGTCACGGCCTTCATTAACATCATCGTTATCATTACATTCATCGCACAATCAGAATCATCATATTGACAACCATAATTTTCACTGCCATCATCATCATCACCACCATCATATTCAGCATCATCACAACCACCTACATTGTCATCTTCATCACCACTATCACCATCACTATTACAACCTTCATTGTCACCAACACCATCATCACCACCAACATTACGTCATTGCTATCATTACTACCATCATCATGGCAATCTTTATCACCAAATAAACATTGGCAACACCACTACTAATGTTATCAACATTATCATCACCACCACCATCATCATTAACTTCACCACCACAACTACAACCAACATCACCATCCAGTGTTTATTATATCCGTTAACTATTGTACACATTTCAGCGTGGCAACTACAGGCCTTGACCGATGCACAAGCCATTGAACGTCTCGTCTACAAATGGAACGACCTATCGTCGTGGCCTCCAATCAACGACCAGTCAACGGTTTGTCAACGAGACATTCAGACAGCCATAGCTAGCTACCAGGCTAACGAGTTCTGGGCGATACAGCGTAAGTTTTCCCTTCTTGGTGGAGTCGTTAACGCTTGGGCAATGCCAGATTTACCTCTAAGCTAAGTTAACTAGTCAGTCAGTTAGTTAGTTGGTTGGTTGGTTGGTTGGTTGGTTGGTTGGTTGGTTGGTTAGTTAGCTAGTCAGTTAGCTAATTACAAGCTCCAACTGGTTCATAAACCTTCCCCCTTTCTTCTCTTAGCTATAATGAATATTGGCAACTTCACTCTAGACTAATATGAGCATCCAGGACCTGTACCAGGAATGCAAGTGCACGAACAGGTTCGAAAACCGGAGACAAATAATAATAAATGAGTATTACTATAGAGGGAAATAACCAAGGCGATGTTCAGTGAATCAATTCAGAGGAAGAGGTATGTTTACAGCACTCGGAAAAAATGACAAAGTCAACAACATAAAAAAATAAAACAACGAACAATATACGGCCCTAAGCAAGATCGAACCCGTGCTAATTGTCACAGCGCCTTACCACGAAAAGCTAAACTCAAGGGAACACTGCCAAATCAACTAACTAAAAATGTAGCTATCATTGGCGATGTCTTTCAAGCCGGTGTTCTCATGACTATAGCATAGGGCTACGATCACAGCTCGGGAATAAATTGTGTATCTGTAATTTTCCTATTTAGACAAGTATCAACCGGATAGGGTAACGCTGAATACTTGCGTTGAAGACAAACATTTAGGACGAAACAGCACAAATAGTAGTTTCCAGTGGTTTAGGCTGAGACAAATACTAATAAATGAATATTATTACATAGGGAAATAACCGAGGCGATAATCAGCGAATCAATTCAGAGGATATACTATGTAGACAAGCATCCATTCCTCCAACAGGACCAGGAAATTCAGAAACACCACTGCAATTCCTTTATCAGTTTCCAGCGTCACGTTCTTGTGGCTCCTCATCCATGATCATCATAATCTCCGGTTGATGAGTTCTGCGATGTCAGCCGTTATTTGCACATCCTGGAGAGACACATCCTGGAGAGACATAAGCTAGAGACACAGTGAACAATTCTGTACAAGACACGCACAAAGATACACAATTTATTCTCAATTTGTTATCTTAGCCTATAATGATCTCAGCCTCAGATCTATAATGCTATAGTCATTGTCAATGATGACTAATTTTTAGTTAGCTGAGTTGGCAGTGTTCCGTGGTAAGGCGCTGTGCCAGGGAGTACGGGTTCGATCCTGCTTAGGACCATATATTGTTCTTTTTTTTTCTCTGTTGTTGATTATTTGTCACTGTTTTACGAGTGCTGTAAACATACCTCTTCCTCTGAATTGATTCGAATACTGTATTAGCTCGCCCTTCCAGGCGAGCTTACAGCTGGGTTTTGGGATTTACGATCGTTCGTCTTTATGACGTAGCACGCTTATCGTTATCAACCATGGAGGCACCCATAACGCTATAATAACTCCAAAGAATGCAACCAGGTCGCCAGAACACTGTAGCACCACCGCTAGATTCTTAAAGTGAATCCTTCTGTTGACTTGGCGTAACGATCCATATAAACGAGCTAAAAGTAATCGGTGCCGAAAAATCCAACGGCGGCTATTGATCAACTTACAAGGTTCTAACTTAAAAAACAATACGCCTTCAGGACGGGGAAAGGACATATTCACACCACCTGATTTGTCAAAAAGTACTCAGTAGCACCGGCGCGAATCCGTTAAGTGGAACGCTCGTTTAACTTTAAGTCAGCGACCCACATTAGAGATCTGAAATTAATCGGTCTCCTAACGCAAATCCTGCAACAGTGGAAAGAACGCAAACAAATTATGTTCACCCTAACTTTGGAAGTTCACAATCAGCTATATCTTAAAGCCACATTATTCGAGGAGCCTACAAATAATGTTCAGAATGTATTTTGTGACTACACTGTTTTCACAGCAGTATATGATATTTTGTAACTACACTGTTTTCACACCAGTATATGGTATTTTGTAACTACACTGTTTTCACACCAGTATATGGTATTTTGTGACTACACTGTTTTCACACCCCGTATATGGTATTTTGTGACTACACTGTTTTCACACCAGTATATGGTATTTTGTGACTACACTGTTTTCACACCAGTATATGGTATTTTGTGACTACACTGTTTTCACACCAGTATATGGTATTTTGTGACTACACTGTTTTCACACCCCGTATATGGTATTTTGTGACTACACTGTTTTCACACCCCGTATATGGTATTTTGTGACTACACTGTTTTCACACCAGTATATGGTATTTTGTGACTACACTGTTTTCACACCAGTATATGATTTCAAGCATTTTGTGACCACTTGGATTAATTTTAAGCGAATTAACTTTACAATGCCGTTGACAGAAGGGTAGAAGGCCGTTGGGCCTCACCAAGTCCAAATCAGGTAGATGGGTCGAGCGGTGTAGAAGTAATGACTTGAGAATTGGTCTACTGAAGACTAGAGATCTCGTAGATCCTTATCGGTAGCTTTTAGGTTCATGAACGTAAAATGGTTACGGGAATTTATTGTCTGTAGAAATAAACACAGAATTGACATTGTGCTAATCACCTTACATAGGAAATGTATCCAGTTGTAAAAAATATAGGCGTTAGCATCTTCTTTTTTTTAAGCCACATGGCGTGAGCTGTTTTTCCTTTTCTTTCTTTCTTTCTTGATTTACTTTCGTTCTTTCTTTTTTCTTTCTTTTTTTCTTTCTGTCTTTCTTTCTTTCTTTCTTTATTTCTATTGCGAATATGTTGATATGTCCATCACGCTTCATGGTTGAGCAATTTATGGATTTTAATTCGTTTTCAGTGATACCGGGGCCTTCCATAACCATAACGCTTCGAGTTCGTCATAACTAAGACCACGCTTGTGGTGTGGTCACTACTACTTCAGATCGCCCGACTTTCCCAGAGAAGACCTCCTCTATCCATTATCAGAGAGACTAGCTAATCATAAAACAATGTATCTTCAATTCAAAACGAAACAATACCGACTGAGGCAGAAAAGATCACTGACGTCATAGATAAAGTAGCTTTTAGCGCTACACAAAGTGAAATACGTGTGTTATCATTAGTGTTTCTCACGATAACAGTGTTGGGCGGGAATATATAGGTTGCAGACTGACTGTAGATAATATACTACAGACCATAGCGCTCAGCTGCGCGGTTCTACTGTTGACGAAAGGGGTGGGTGAAGTTGAAGTACCATTATCAGTAAATCATTATATGTTGTCTCGGTCGGCAGCGCGGTCATATTTTTACATAGTCGACAGCAATTGATGTCAGGAGTGGAGATGTCTTAGAAGTATTCTATGTGAGCATTCTGAGAGGAATTCACGACTAACACAGAGGTATGAACAATGACCTGGCAAACAACGACCTTATCTGCTATAACATAAAACTGGACATATTGTCCGACATGTGTTATGGAGAGCAAACATAATTTGAAAACTGACTCTTATGTGGAAAACATCAGGATACAGAAAATGAGGAAAACATAGACAAACATTGAACATACCACTGATAAAAGAGGAAACAAGATGGGCATTTACTCATTTCATAAAATCAAACATATCGCTCAAAATAGATAAGTAGGAAAAAGCACTTGGGTCCCAATGTGACTTCTAGAGGCGTGGGAAGGAGCAAGATCAAGATGCCTCGGTAGCCGAGTTGGGAAAACCACCCGACTGAGCTACCGACGTTCAGACAACCCGTGTTCGATTCCCGCTGGGAGCAGTGGGAATTGTGCTCGTGGTTGGAGAAAAAAAAAAATATACCCCCACGGTCAACCCAGCCGTTGGCAGAAATGGGTACCAGGGTATTGTCCTGGGAAGGTGAGGAATGTTGCCTCGCATCTCAATTTCGATGCTTGAGGCGACACTATACAGAAATATCCGAACATTTCTGGATAGGCGGCCGAGCACATATGGGTGTAAACTCGCGTGCTAAGACGCTGGTTCAAGTCTCGTAAGAGAGAGATAGATAGAGAGAGAGAGAGAGAGAGAGAGAGAGAGAGAGAGAGAGAGAGAGAGAGAGAGAGAGAAGATCAAGATGATTTTGTGGGGATGAGGGGGAGGGTGAAAACAAATAACACCAGGGTTAACACTAAGAATAGCAAAATGGCTTCTCAATATTCCTATATGGTGCAGAAACATGGACATTAGACAAGAAAACAGAACAGAGAATTGAAGCCTTTGAAATGTGGATATATAGAAGAATAGGAAGAATTGGATGGAAGGAAAACAAAACAAACGATGAAGTCTTAAAGCAACTAAAATGAATAGAGGACTACTAAACACAATTCAAACAAGACAAATGCGATTTTTGGGGCAAGTTAAAAAACACAACAGCCAACTAAAAGTAATCCTGGAGGGGAAAATAGAAGGTAGAAGAGACAGATACAAACCTAGACTAACATGAACGAGTAACCTCAGAAAATGAACAAATTAGACTATGACATCCTGCACCATCAAAGCAAGAGGCAGAACAGAATGGCGCTCCATGTTAGCCAACCTTCGTTACGGGGATGGCACTCAATGATGATGGTGGAGGGAGGGTATGGTGTTCTTTTTTGGGGGGAGGGGGGTCAGACAAGTTAGGATCTTGGAAAGTGACACTTTTTTCTGTCTTTCCAAGTTTTTGACTCGTGGGCCAAACCAGGTCCGTCTCTGTTACTGGCTCGAACTGAGTTTGTGGGCAACTACTACCAGTGCAGGGATGTGGAAGCTGTACCCAAGCAGGAGAGGTCAGGCTTCAGGGGAAATTACTGTGTTGTGACCTTGTCGAACAACTCGCACACTGTGGTAAGTTGATGCAATCTTGGATCTGCCTGTTGGGAATAATTCTAAGAATATTTTTCAAGATACAAACAAAACAATGGTTTATTTCTGCGTTGCACAGTAATCGTTTTGTTTCTCTCTTACACAATTACAACTTAGAAATCAGGGTTGATTTGCTACTTCCTCTTTCACTTATCTTTGATCTTGTCTTCAACATTCACACCTTAATTATGTTTTCTTTCTTTCTTTATCACTTATCTTTGATCCAGTGGCGTATTCTCTATGCTACCGCCGGTAGCCTGAACATATTAACGAAATACAAAAGGAAATGGTTTGCTTTGATTTGCATTTATTAAAGCAAGGTTTTCCTATGGCCACTATAACGTTTGTGAATGAAGCCGAAACTACTATAAAAAATGTGCATGCAATCGCTAATCAGCAGCGATACATTTTTCTTCTCTTCGACTTAGAATTAATGACCGTGATATTCAAAAATTCCCGTCAAAATAATGCGGTTAAAGTTACCGCTAGAGGAATGAGGATTCATGGGTTATTTTTAGCTCTAGCCAATTAGAATCGTCACAAAGTGAAAGTGAAACTATGTCTGATTACCAGAACTTCTTAACCTATATATAACTACGTTATGCGCATTAGCATCTGTAGAAAGAACGTTATTTTTCTCTCAAGAGAATCAAATTTTATTGTCGCTCAACTTAGAACCAACAACGCTTATCTGGTTTGGCAAAATTGTCCATTGAGAAATTATTCCTTGAGAAACTTAGAAACCAACCCAACAGTACTTTCAATGACAAAGTCCTCGTCCCAAAAAAGACGGATAGAGTTTACATATAAATAAGTAATTAATTTAAAATGTAGTGATGTCATTAGCAAATATTACTTCATGTTAGTCTACTGAATATAATGTATGTCTTTATTTATTATGTCAGCGGTAGCCCAGACCCCAAAATCAATATACGCCACTGCTTTGATCGTGTCTTCAACATTCACACCTTCATCATGTTTTCTTTCTTTCTTTCTCACTCACTTATCTTTGATCCTGTCTTAAACGACCACGACTTCATCCCGTTTTGTTTCTTTCTCCATCGCTTATTTTATCACTCTTTCACATTTATAACTTGTGTCCCAGGTTTTTTTTTCTCACTCAGCTATTTTCCCTGTTTTTCATATTCATAACTGACGTCCTTGTTTTTTTTTTTTTATTTCTCCCTGATTTCCCTTTCTTGCTTGTCATCAACTAGCACAAGTTTCCACTATTTACCTCCATTCGTTCTTGATGGTGGTTATCTCAATCACTGACATGTTTCCTGTACACTTCTCATTCATCTTGAAACATTGCACCGATCAGATAATTATTATATCTCTAATGTGTGTTTGTTTTTCTTTATTTTACTTTCATTTTAAAGCAGAAACGGAGGCCCTCGGAGATGAAGCAACACTGGCTACTCAGCACAAAAATAACATACACAATAAATTGGTGATTCTGACTGATGCACTGTCAGTATTATCAGCTCTAAAAAGCCCCAAGAACAATGAACTAGATAACTTGAGAACAACCCTGGACCAACTATGTAATAACTTCCAGAGAGTAGTCATTCAGTGGATACCATCACACTGTAATATACGCGGGAACGAACACGCAGATAAATTAGCTAAAGAGGGAGGGAGATTACCACAAGAGAACCATCCGCTCAGTTATGATGAAGCCAAATACATCATCAAAGGCCAGTACCATAAAAAATGGAAACGAGAACATCCAAAGCATAACGAGAGGGACGGATACCATCAACTATCAAGGAGGGATCAAGTCATCATACTTCGCCTACGCACTGGCCACAATAGAATGAGAAATCACATGTTCACCAAATTCAAAATAGGTACAACAGCCTATGCCACTGTACACTGGACAATATGACTACAAAACATGTTCTACAGGATTGCCCCCAGTACACAGACCAGTGAAGAGCAATGTGGTCCACACGCACCTCCCTGGAAGAGAAACTATATGGGGCAATCGAATCACTTAAACAGACAGCTGATTTCACGAGAGAGTCTGGAATCCTACTCTGAGTGAGTCTTGATCGCAGAGAGAGAGAGAGAGAGAGAGAGAGAGAGAGAGAGAGAGAGATAGAGAGAGAGATTTTACTTTCTGTTTCATGCGAGAAGAAGTAAGAAAACAGAAGTAATGGTCATATCGAAGAAACAATCATCACCATCATGCAGCATAAAAATAAACAGGACAAATTTTAAACAAGTGCAACGCGTCAAATACTTGGGCATAATAATAACATCGGATGGAAGATGCACCACGGAAATAAAAAGCAGAATAGCACAAGTCAAAATTGCTTTTCAAAAAATGAAAAATATCTTATGCAACAAATAAATGTCATTAGAAATGGGAAAGAGAGTTCATCGGTAATATATAGAACCAGTCCTATGGAAGCGAGTCATGGACATTAGACAAACACATGAAAAGACGATTAGAGGCCACAGAGATGGGATTTCTCAGAATAATGTTGAAAGTTCCCTGGACAGCTATAAAGACCAATGAGGAAGTTCTCAAAGAGGCCAACACAAAAAGGCAGCTCCTAAAAAACATCAGAAAGAAACAATCAATATTTTTCGGGCACATCATGAGAAGAGGAAAGTTGGAATACTTGGTTACAACTGGCAAAATAAAAGGAAAGAGAGTCGCAGACGACGAAGAGAGAAAATACTGGATAGCTTGGTGTCATGGCATGGAAAACAGTCAACAACAGAACTGATACGATGCACTGTGGGTAGAAGATTGTGGAAGGACATGATCGCCTACGCCAACCGGTATGATACATGATGATGATGTTTCATGCGAAGACCTTTCCCGACGTAATGTCGGTTCACAGCATGTCGTCCCCCAATACCATACAAACTTAAGACATACATTTTATTATTGACAGTTTTCAGTATTTTCGCCGCATGATATTTTATCCAAAAAATTCTCTACAGACAACTACCTTTATATTTCACTATGGCTACAGCTATGTCAAATTAGGCACGTGCATGCCTAACACGTGCTCCCTTGATGATTTGACCAGAGTTTTTCAAGAAAGTAAGTCAAACTGTAAAAAGTAATTTCACAAAATATTCATCATCATCATCATCGTGTGCCTTCTCCGCAACGAAGGTTGGCTACCATGGATCGCCATTCTACTCTGTTTCTTGCTTTGATAGTGCAGGCTGACATAGATGGACTTGTCCATCTTTTGAGTTACTCGTCCATGTTAGTCTTGGTCTGCCTCTGCCTCTTTTACCTTGTATATTTCCTTCCAATATTCCTTTCAGTAGGCTGTTATGTCTTTTAACATGCCCTAAAAATTTCATGTGTCTTGTCTTAATTGTGTTTAGTAGTTCTCTTTTTATTTTCAGTTGTTTTAAAACTTCATCGTTTGTTTTCTTTTCTTTCCATCCAATTCTACCTATTCTTCTATAAATCCACAGTTCAAAGGCTTCAATTTTCTGTTCTGTTTTCTTGTCTAATGTTACAAAATACAAAATATTACTTCTTATTTATTTATCATAATATACGGTAGTCCAGATTCATAGGCATGTGTAGAACGTGTGCATGTGCGGGTTGAAATACTTAGTCACCAATCTGTATGTGCCATACCGGCTGGAGAAGGCGATCATGTCCTTCCACAAATTATATGTTTACAGGGCACTGCATCGATTCTGTTGTTGACAGTTTACTGTGCCACGGCATCAAGTTATCTAGTATCTTCTTTGATCGTGATATTTTTTTCTCTCTGTTTTGCCAGATGTATTCAACATTTCGTCTTCCCACAGTGTGCAAAATATCGATTATTTCTTTCTGATGTGTCGTAAGTACTTCCTTTTAGTTTTGGCTTCGTTTGCACATCTACTATCCACTATTCACTTCCTTACGTCAGAAATGGCTATAGACGGCACTGCTGATCTCTCTTTCTCACTTCTATTGACATAGACTTGATGCACAACATGTTTTTGATTTTCTAAAATATTTCCATGGTCTGCGCAATTCTGCTTTTGTGAAGAATGTAATAACAACAAGAGAAATTGAAAGCACAAGAGTTAGAGGTAAGCACTCTCTCCAGATGGAATTACAAAAAGGCAGACTGGAAAATGTATCAACACTACACCAGTGTACTGACTAAAGATATAAATACAGATAGAGACATCAACAAAATAGTTGATGAATTCAGTAGACTAATAATACAAGCTGCCAGTGAAACAATACCTAGAGGGGCACGGAAACACTACAAACCATACTGGAGTAGTGAACTAGAGGAACTGCACAATGACATGGAAACATCTCGAAAGCAAGCAGAAAATAACCCTTGCCAAGAACACCACAACAACTACCAGCATGCTAAAGCCAAATTTCAACAGGCTAAACTACAAGCCAGACGGAGAAGCTGGAAAGAGAAAACAGAGTCCTTGAATCTTGAACGAGACACAAGAAAAGTGTGGAAGCTTGTAAAACAGCTGAATGATGAGGGTACAGAAAGGAACACCAAAATTACACTGAAGAAGGATGGAAACATTCTAACAGGTAAACATGCAGCAAATTACTTTGCAGACTCCTTTGCAAATGACAATAATATTGAAATTAGCCTAGAAAAACGACAAGAGACCCGTCTAAAACAACAAAATGCAAGACAAGAAGAGACCACACATGAAGTCATGGAAACACCCATTACACAAAGAGAGCTAGAGCTGGCAATATCCAAATTAAAAATGAAAAAGTCACCAGGCAATGATGGAGTGTCCAATGAAATGATTAAGAACTTGGGAACTGCAGCTAAAGCAAAACTACTGCAGATCTACAACATTTGCTGGATCACAGGTAGAGTGCCACAGGCATGGAGAGAAGCAATTATGATACCATTACTAAAGCCAGGAAAAGATAGTTCAATGACATCCAGCTATAGACCAATCAGCCTTACAAGCTGTTTGTGTAAAACAATGGAACGTATAATCAATCTCAGACTGCAGTGGTACCTGGAAAGTGAAAATCTCCTTGTCCCACAACAAGCAGGCTTTAGACAGTGTTACTCTACCGAAGATCAAGCAACCTATCTTTCCCAGGAAATCGAAGATGCGTTTCAAGAAAAGAAACTGGTACTAGCAGCATGGATAGACCTAAAGAAAGCATTTGATAAGGTATGGAAGGAAGGGCTTCTGAAGAAACTGAGAAATTATGGAGTAAATGGCAGGATGTACAAATGGGTCAAAGCATACCTGCATAACAGGAGAGCCAGAGTGCAACTGGATGGTCTTAAGAGTAAGAAGGTCTTATTGCGCCAGGGCGTTCCACAAGGAGGGGTACTATCTCCAACACTTTTTCTGATCTACATCAATGACCTAGTTACTGAACTACCACATGGCATCAAAGTGGCAATGTATGCAGATGACTTGGTAATGTGGTGCACAGAGGAGTATGCAACAGTGGCCTCCAAATTGCTACAAAGAGCTATGAATGCACTGAATTCATGGACAAATAGATGGTGTATCAGCATCAATACAGACAAATGCAGTACTACACTTTTCACACTCTCCCCAAAACAAAAAGCAGGAGCCATCTACATAAACAATGAGCCTGTGAAAGAAGACATACAAGCTACATATCTCGGAGTTACATTTGATAACAAACTATCTTGGAAACAGCAGATAAATAAGGCAACCCAAAAAGCAAGGAGAAAATTGGCTATTCTAAGAAAGTTGTGTGGAACCACATGGGGTGCGAGTGGGAAAATACTCAGTAAAGTTTACCAACAGAGTATACGCCCACATTTAGAATATGGATCATCCGCATGGTGCTCAGCATCAAACACCACATTGCAAGAACTGGATAAAGTACAAAACCAGGCACTTAGGGTCATCACAGGAGCAATGAAATCAACACCAATATTGGAGATGGAGAAATTGTGGAGGATACCAGCACTGAGAGAACGGAGGGACACAAAGGTGCTGATACAGGCAGAAAAATGTGTATGCATGCCGAGACATCCAATGAAGGACAGATTCCAAAATCTTGCATTGGGACGACTTAAGAGAAGCAGCTTTATCCACCAAGCCAAGCGTATTAGTAGACAAACACCAGACATGCCAAGAGTTGTTAAACCCCTTCTGCCCATACCAGAACAGACTCCCTGGACAGATGAATCAGGATTATCAGTTCAAATACGGACAGAAGTGAAAGGAATAGTTGACAAAGAGGAACAAAATAGTCTACAGCGAAAAACAATAGCTCTCAGTTTCCTGGATGAAGAATACCCACAAGACCTATGGATTCGTGTGTACACAGATGGATCAGCACAGAATGCAGTAAAGAATGGGGGAGCAGGTGCATATATAGAGTACCCAAATAACACTAGGGATATGGATAAAATAGCAACAGGGAAATATTGTCACAATTATGATGCAGAAATACAAGCAATAAAGTTGGCAATAGAAAAACTGCTGAACAGTAATCTTAGCCCACAGCCTGTAGTGTTTTTGACAGATGCAAGATCAGTACTCCAGGCACTACAATCCAGAAAATTACCCCATCTGCAGACCTTATTGACTGAACTCTGCAAGCACCACAGGGTTGCCCTGCAGTGGATCCCGTCTCACTGTGGAATACCAGGAAATGAGAAAGCAGATCAGTTGGCAAAGGAAGGTTCAACAGGCACACAACTAGATACACCAGTTACATACCATCATAAGAAACAGATAATCAAATCAATCAGAGGACCACAAGCCCCAAATCAGGATGCCTTTCATAATATGAATAGATATGAACAAGTTATCATTATACGCCTAAGAACAGGACACAATCGACTCCATAGTCACATGTATACAAAATTCAAGATCGGCACATCAACTACTTGTACATGTGGACAGGCACCCCAGACTGCTGAACACATACTTCAAGACTGCACTGAATATAGTAGACTGAGGAAAATCCATTGGCCCATAGATACAACACTACAGACAAAACTATATGGGCCACTGCAAGAATTACAAAAGACAGTAAAATTTATACAGGAAACGACATTGCAGATATAGACAATACTTCAGGCGAACGAAAGATAGATAGATAGAGGTAAACAAAAAGAATAGATTCTAGATGTTTGACGGCGTGGCGTGGAGGAATATCAACAAAATAACTGCTACACAGCGCAGAGGAGCGAGAGTTACGAATGAACATGATATACACTGTTTCTAGCTCTGGACTATGAAAGAACAAATCACATAATAACTGTAGCGCATTCTTCTACTTATTCTTGTGTTATTCATTTGCTTTTGAGCATCGATGGGAGATACAGTTTGCTGTATTTTGTCCTTCTGTTGGCCCCTCCTGCCATTATATTTCTAATATTTTAACAATCCATCTTGTCTATTGTCGATCGCTGGAACTTGTGTTCGCCCAACGTTTAATAAAGGCTTGTTTTGCTGTGTTTTGGTCTTTCTTTCATGTCATATGGCCACACCATTATGTCTATTGTTTCTTTATGTATTTATGGCTGTAATTATTCCCAGCTATATGATATATACATATATATTGCATAAATGCGAATAATTAGGTCTCCGAACTAGACCATATAATCTGTTTATCAGGTCGGTATATCTGAAAAAAGAAAGACAACCCAGTGTCCAAAAATAACGATCTCCTTAAATCGGATGTATTGGTCCCAAAGGGCGAAGATGTCAAACTGTTTGTTGCACACCACAAAAAAACGACCAATGTCCATTTAATGTTACTTTAAGAACGGACGATTTGAAAAAAAAAAAAGTAAATTAGCTGTTGGACGAACGCATCGAAAGAAATCGGGAGCGCTGACTTTTTAAAATATTCATCTTTGCTGCACACTTTTTAGGAAGTGATCACTGATTTCTTGCACTAAATAGTTGTTGCTGAGGTAAGAGAAGAATGTAGCATAAAAAATAATATTTCCATAGCATGTGTGCACCAAGATAAAGCTATAGACAGAGTGGATTGGAATGTGTTATAATAAACACTAGCTAAGTATGGATTTTCCCGTGTGTTACCGGGGCCTCATGAGGGAAGTAAAGAATAGTGACACTGTGACCTTCCAGGAATGTCGTAAGAGGCGACTAAGGAGGTTGATCGATGGCTTGACAAGCTGTCATTGTAAAAAGTATTGTTATGGAAACAGAGCCATAGATTTTGGAAGCAGTGATCTCTGCAATATGTGACATTTTGGCATGCAAGATTTCTGTTTTTAAGATTGTGGTTCTGCCCTATGTGCCGTCTCCGGCTCGAAAAAACAATAGATAGATATAGAAAAGTATGGATTATGTAACCACTTTATCAGATGCTAGCAGCGATATGTCAGTGGTTAGTGAACTGAACTACAAAGGACAGGAGGTAGGGATCGATCCAAACCGACGGCTTCCGGATCCACCCAGCCTTAAATGATTACCTGAATTTTTCTGAGAAAGTAAAGCGACACGGGCGTAATACCGACCACATTCACCCAGAAAATCATGTGCTGAAGGTCTGTAAAATGTATGGTCACTAACACCATATTCCCTGTACGCCACTTGGCGTGACGGAGGCTCTTTACATTTTTTACTTTTTTTATCAGATACTGCAAAGGTTGATACTGTGATTGTAGAAGTTTAATTAGAAGAAATAAAGTATCATCCAAACCACTCACAGTAACATCCGTAGTTTGAAAAGAAAATTGCGCATTGTATTCGTTCTTACTCTTTACTTATAGTAGACAACATAAGTAAGAATGTCCATCCACAAAATAAAGAAATCAGTGAAATACACGTTTTTAATGACCAAACAAAAATAGGTTACAACACATTTGAACTTTAATAGCGTATGTCGTTCATGAATAATATATATATGGCCCTTTTCGTCTTGTCAGACGGTCTAGTGGAGGCTATTGCGTATTTTTTTGAGGTATTGTTTTTGCCGAACAGCTTCTCTCGTGGCTAATTCTACCAATGTTTGACAAACACACGCGGTCACATAATGAACAGGTCAGGCTCGCTGGTCCACAGGGTTTACCATCCTTTTTCATGAGTCTCTTCTCTTCTAAGTCCTGTCTTAGAACAGTCTCAAATGTTGTTATACCGTTCCTTATACGTGCTCTCCATGATGTGCGATCACTTGCCAGATGTTGCCAGTCGTTTTCACAGATGGAGAAGTCTTTCAGAGATGATTTGCAGATATCTCTATATCGTAGTTTAGGTCTGCCGATTTGTCGTTTTCCGTGTTTTAGCTCGCCATATAGTATTTGCCTAGGAATGCGTTTTTCTTCCATCCGTTGGACATGCCCCAGCCATCTTAGCCTTCGACTTCTGAGCATCGACATGATTGTTAGGGTCTTAGCACGTTGCAGGACAGTTAAGTTGGTTATTTTGTCCTGCCATTTGATGTGCATTATTTTGCGGAGACATCGCATGTGGAAGACATTTAGTCTTTTTTCCTGGTTTGAGTATGTTGTCCAGGTTTCGGATCCATATAGTAGTGTGCTAAGCACACAAGTTTGATATATTAAGAGTTTAGTCTTTTGAGTTAGTTTCGTGTTGTTCCATGCCCTTTTTGTGAGTTTGCCGAAGGTCGTAGCTGCCTTACCAATTCGACAGTTTATTTCTTCATCAAGAGAGATGGTTTGCGTAACTGTGGATCCAAGATATGTAAATTTCTGTACTGATTCTAGTGGGCAGTCTTTTAGAGTAATAGATATAGGTTTGAAGTCACCTTGATTTAGTATTACTGTCTTCTGAACATTAATTGACAGTGAAAAAAGGTCGCATGCTTTATCCAGGTTGTTGATCAGCGACTGTAGGGTGGCCTCACTATGAGCGACTAGGGCTGCATCGTCAGCAAATAAAAATTCTTTAAGTAGGGCAACATTTGTTTTGGTTTTTGCTCTTAGTCGTGCTAGGTTGAACAGTGAGCCATCTGGTCTAGTGCGAATGTAAATATCTCCTGAGCTGTTTTCGAAGGTGTAATTTAGGAGGGCAGCAAAAAATATACCAAAAAGGGTGGGGGCGAGGACACATCCCTGTTTCACTCCTTTGTTGACTTTGAAATTCTCTGATGGACTCCCATCAAAATGGACCTTCCTCTTGAGAGGGCATTTATAGCGTCAGCAAGTTCGTTCATAGTAGGCTCAACATCCAGTTCAAACATTGTAGGATATTTGGGTATTGATTGTGCTAGAGCTGTGTTTGCTGGTCTGTCGTCACTGTATAGATTAGAGTAGTGTTCAACCCATCTTTGCATTTGTTGTCCCTTGTCAGTCATAGGTTCTCCAAACTTGGATTTTAGGGGGGCTAATTTTGTTATTTTTGGTCCAAGGGCCTTTTTTATATTGTCATGCATGGTTTTTGAGTCGCCCCTGTCTGAGGCTTTCTGTATTTCAGAGCATAGATTGTTCCAGTATTCGTTTGCGCATCTTCTTGCTTCGCGTTGTAGGGTGGCTTGCGCATGTTTGAGCTGATCCTTGGTGATTTGATTGGGATTATTATTGAAGTTCATTAAAGCCTTTTTCTTATTAGCTATTAGTGGGTCTAGTCTTGCTGCATTTTCTTCGACCCAGTCGTTCTTTGAGAACCGTTTCTGGCCGTAGGTAGATAGAGCGCAGTTATAGATGTGTGTTCTCAGGGAGCACCAGTTGTCATCCACACTTGATGCATCTTCTACTTCTTCTACCAGTTCATCAAACTTGGATCTAAAAATATCTTCGGTTGGTGTGGTTTTTGTCGCTGTGATGTTGATCTTGGCTGCTGCAGGCTCTCTTGATTTGTAGATACGACTACTTCTGGCTTTGATCTTACTAATGACTAGAGCGTGGTCTGTGTTGCAGTCTGCACTGTGATATGTTCGTGTTATTCTGATGTTATTTAAAGACTGCCTACGTGTAAGAACTAGGTCTAGTTGGTGCCAGTGACCACTTCTAGCATGACGCCATGTTACTTTATGCTTGTGTTTCACATTAAAGTATGTATTTGTTACACATAGGTGGTTATTTGAGCAGAATTCTAGGAGACGCTGGCCATTTCCGTTGATTTTTCCAATGCCGTGGTGTCCTAGACATGTTGGCCAATATTGCTGATCAGATCCTGTGCGTGCATTGAAATCACCGAGTAAGTATAATAGTTCCTCTTTTGGAAGTGAGTCAATGGTCATTTGCAGTTGTTGGTAGAAGTTGTCTTTCTCTTCGTCTGATGTAGCCAACGTTGGTGCATAGGCACTAATGATATTTATTGATCCACTCTTCGTATGTCGGTTGGCTTACCACGGCAACAGCCGGGGTTCGTACCCTGGCGAGGACACCTGGATTTTACTAATTCCCTGAAAATTAGTGGGAGCCGCGATAGCTCAGTGGTTAGTGAACTGGACTACTACGGACAAGGGGTAGGGTTCGATCCCAACCGACGGCTCCGGGTTCACCCAGCCTTAAATGGGTACCGGATTTTTTCTGGGAAAGTAAAGCAGCACGGGCGTAATACCGACCACATTACCCCAAAAATCATGTGCTGAAGGTCTGTAAAATATAGGGTCACTAACACCATATTTCCCTATACGCCACTTGGCGTGACGGGGGGTACTTTACTTTTACTTACTCTTCGTATGTAGCTGGAGTATCATCAAGCGTTCAGACACTCCTTTTGGCGTGGTTATGGAGTTTATGTGTTTGTTATGTACAGCAAAGCCTACTCCATGTATACGTGGTTTTTCGGGGCTTAGGCCTTGCCAGAAAAAGGTATAGTTTTCTTCCTTTACAGAACCACAGTCTGAGAGTCTTGTTTCTTGCAGGGCAGCAATATCAACATGTAGCCTATTTAGTTCTTTACCTATGAGTGCTGTTGTTCTAATTTGTCCTTCTTTCAGTGTGCTTGTTTTAGTAAGTCCAGGGCACATGGTCCTTACGTTCCATGTGCCAAGTTTAAACATTGGTGCTTTCTTCCTCATTTCACTTTGCCTACTCTGCCTGGGCACAGGATATGGAGATAGTGCTTTACCCAGTCGCACTATCCCCCTCTCGACTTCGTTTCAAGGATTTCCGAAGGAGGGACAAAGTCCATACGTTCGGAATTGAAAGAAGGTGCAGGGGATGCCAGAAAGACGATTAACGCCGTCCACTGCCTTAGGGTCCCTCCCTCCGGATTTTTACTCTGGGTGTACTCCCATAACCTTCGATTCTAACTAGAAACTAGTCCACAAGGTAGTGGAGGGTTTTGTGGTCGAAGTTTCCCTTTTTCTAGACGGGTTGCCAGCCAAGGTTTACGAGTCCCGTCTACCCGGAGCGATATCTAAAGATACGCCTTTGTCAGGCTCAAGTGCCCGGTTGCACTTTAATAATCTCTATTATCATGAATAATAGAGACATGGAAAATATAGAAATAATTGTATCATCATCATCATCATCAAGTACCGGACCTAGTGGCGTAGGTGATCATGTCTCTCCACAAATTTCGATCTCGGCAGCTATTTATCATTTCTGTTGTTGACCTTCTGCCAACCCATTACCTTAAGCTGTCTGTTATTTTTTCTCGTTGCTTCCCTCTATCTCTTCGTCCCGCAATTTTTCCAGTTGTTACAATATATTCAAGTTATTCTCTTCTCATTACATGGCCAAAAAATGATGATTGTCTCTTCCTAACATTGGAAATTAGCTCTCTTTTTGCTTTGGCCTCTCTCAGAACCTCTTCATTACTCTTCTTAGCTGGCCATGGTATTCTCAACATTCTTCTGTAAAACCACATTTCTACAGACACCAGTGATATTTTTGTCTGTTGTCCTATTGTCCATGACTCGCATCAATATATGTTAAGAATGGCTCTACGTAACATTTAAGAACTCTTTTTCTTGTTTCTATTGTCAAAAATGGATTGCTTAGTATTTTCCTCATTATTTTGAAAGCTGCTTTTGCCTGAGCCATTCTGCATCTCACCTCTTTTGTACATCTTCCATCTGAGGTTAAGAAAGTTCCAAAATATTTAAATTCATTTACACACACATATATATATACTGTATGGCCCTTTTCGTCTTGTCAGACGGTCTAGTAGAGGGTATTGTGTATTTTTTTAGGTTTTTTTTCGAACAGCTTCTCTCGTGGCTAATTCTACCAATGTTTGGCAAACACACGCGGTCACAGAATGAACAAGTCAGGTCCACTTGTCCACATGGTTTTCCATCCTTTTTCATGAGTCTTTTCTCTTCTACGTTTTGCATTAGCACAGTCTCAAATGATGTTATACCGTTCCTTATACATGCTCTCTATGATGTGTAATCAATTTCCAGATGTTGCCAGTCATTTTCACATACGGATAAGTCATTCAGAGATGATTTACATATATCTCTATATCGTAGTTTCTGCCGATTTGTCTTTTTCCGTGTATTAGTTCACCATATAGTATTTGCCTGGGGATGTTCTTTGCTTCCATTCGCTGAACATGCCCACGCCATCTTAGTCTTCGACATCTGAGCATCGACGTGATTGTTGGGGTCTTAGCACGTTGCAGGACAGTTAAGTTGGTTATTTTGTCCTGCTATTTGATGTGCATTATTCTGCGGAGACATCGCATGTGGAAGACATTTAGTCTTTTTTCCTGGTTTGAGCATGTTTTCCAGGTTTCAGATCCATATAATAGTGTGCTAAGCACACAAGTTTGATATATTTAGAGTTTGGTCTTCGGTGTTAGTTTCGTGTTGTTCCAGCCCCTTTTTGTGAGTTAGCCGAAAGTCGTTGTTTCTTGTAGGGCAGCAATACCGACATGTTACCTATTTAGTTCTTTATCTATGAAGACTGTTGTTCTAATTTGCCCTTCTGTCGGTGTGTTTGCTTTAACAAGTCCAGGGCACAAGGTCCTTACGTTCCATGTGCCAAGTTTAAACATTGGTGCTTTCTTCCTCATTTCACTTTGCCTACTCTGTCTGGGCACAGAATATGGAGATAATGCACTTATATATGTGTATAGCCATAGATTTTAGAGCAGTGATCTCTGCAATATGTGCCATTTTGGCACGCAAGGTTTCTGTTTTTGAGATTGTGGTTCTGTCCTATGTGCCGTCTTCGGCTCGAAAGGATAATATATATATATATATATATATATATATATATATATATATATATATATATATATATATATATATGTATATAAATATATATATAAAGAGGAGATGAAAGAGGAGCCCATGGAAGATTTCGGCGAAGTATATGATTTTTTATATGAGATGTGTCAATATATAAGTTGTGTCTATATATGAGTTGTGTCTATATTTCTGTTGTGTCTATATATGAGTTGTGTCTATATATGTGTTATGTCTATTTATAAGTTGTCTCTATATATGAGTTGTGTCTATATATATAAGTTGTGTCTATATATAAATTGTGTCTATATATGAGTTGTGTCTATATATAAGATGTGTCTTTATAAGAGTTGTGTCTACATATGAGTAGTGTCTATATATGAGTTGTGTCTATATATGAGTTGTGTATATATATGTGTTGTGTCTATATATGAGTTGTGTCTATATATGAGATGTGTCTAAATAAATTAGTAGTGTCTATATATGAGTTGTGTCTTTATATGAGTTGTGTCTATATATGAGTTATGTCTATATATGAGTTGTGTCTATATATGAGATGTGTCTATATATGAGTTGTGTATATATATATATATATATATGAGTTGTATCTATGTATGAATTGTGTCTATATATGTGTTGTGTCTATATATGAGTTGTGTCTATATATGAGTTGTATATATATATGAGTTGTGTATATATATGTGTTGTGCCTATATATGTTTTGTGTATATATATGTGAGTTGTGTATATATATATATATATATGAGTTGTGTCTATATATGAGTTGTGTATATATATGTGTTGTGTCTATATATGAGTTGTGTCTATATATGAGATGTGTCTATAAATTAGTTGTGTCTATATATGAGTTGTGTCTTTATATGAGTTGTGTCTATATATGAGTTGTGTCTATATATGAGTATTTGTTCTATATATGAGTTGTGTGTGTGTATATATATATATATATATATATATGAGTTGTGTCTATATATGTTCTGTTTCTATATATGTGTTGTGTCTATATATGTGTTGTACTATATATGAGTTGTGTATATATATATGGTGTGTCTATGTATGTTTTGTGTATATATATATATGTGAATTGTGTATATATATATGTGTTGTATCTATATATGAGTTGTGTATATATATGAGTTGTGTTTATATATGAGTTGTGTCTATATATGTGTTGTGCCTATATATGAGTTGTGTCTATATATGAGTTGTGTCTATATATGAGTTGTGTCTATATATGAGTTGTGTCTATATATGAGTTGTGTCTATATATGAGTTGTGTCTATATATGAGTTGTATTTTACATTGTGTACCAGTCATTGCTTTGTAGCCTGTTTCACACAAAATTCTCATTATCATCTGTAGTCGTTTAACTAAACTAATCTTCAAAAGGCATTAATTGCGAAGTGCTTTTTAGTTCATTTTTTTTAAATCTAAATTAAAATAAACTATTTAAAGTGTTCTATATTGTCCGCAAGTTGTGATTCAGATTCTTCGGCTCGACATATCCGATAAGACACAGCATTTTTTTCTTGTTGTTTTCCAGCTTTCACACGCATACATAAGGGTTGGTAGTACATTTTATTTGAATAGTCTAAGTTTTGTGTTTGTGCTGATGGGTTTTGATTTTCACAACTTTTCAAGGCTTCTGAAAGACATTGCTACTATAGCTATTCTGATTCTAATTTCTTTGTTATTTATCCACTTCTCGATGAATGTGACTTCCAAGATAGATAAAGTGATCGATCTCTTCCACTGGTTTGTTTTCCATGTATATTTTGTCGTCTGTTGGAATTGAGCTTTTCATGACTTTAGTCTTTTCATGATTGATCTCAAGCCCAATTTTGCTGGCTATTGATGATAGTTCATTTGTGTTTTCCTGCATCGTTTTTATCTGACTGCTGATGAGAACTATGTCATCAGCAAAGTCGAGGTCCTCCAAATGGTCTCCTTGAATCCATTCGATGCCTTTATTACCAGTGCAACATTTCTTCATTATGAAGTCCATAACAATTCCAAATAACACGGGCGATAAAATACATCCTTGTTTATTTCCAGTTTCTATTGGGAAACATTCGCTCAGGCCTTCCTCTGTTCGAACTGCACATGTGTAACCATCATACATGTTTTTAATAATATTTATGATTTTTGATGGTAAGCCATATTGCTTCAGAATTTTCCACAAAGAATCTCTATGAATACTGTCAAATGCTTTTTTGAAGTCGATGAAGTTAAGTACAAAATGTTTTTGATTTTCAATGTGTTCCTCCAATATAAGTCGTAGAGTGAAAATGTGGTCAAGGCAGCTTCTCTCTTTTCTAAACCCAGCCTGTTCTTCACGCATTACTTTTGCCTATTGAATCCTTTATTCTATTTATGATGATTGTGCAGAATAATTTTGAGCAACTGACAAAAGTGTCACGTCTCTCCAGTTGTTACAATCTCTAAGATTGCCCTTTTTGGAATCTTAACAATGATTCCTTTTTTTCATTTATGAGGCGTCTTCTCTGCTTTCCAAATGATGTTGAACATATTCTGGAGATGTATTAAATTATGGCTATCAATTGCCTAGAGTATTTCAGCTGTTAACGTATCCTCTCCAGCAGCTTTGTTATTTTCCATACGCTTTAAGGTGGTTTCTATTTCGCTCAAGGCTCAAGTCATCTAAATTTACATCTAATCCTGCTGCTGGTGTTTCAGCTTCAAAATATATTAAATTGTGGGGTTGTGGACGGTTAAGAATTACTTTGAAGTGATCCGACCAACGGGCTTTTATGTCTGCGCTTCATTCGTTGTGCGGTTAATTTGTATCTAATGGCGCTATGTGAATGTAGATCTAGGTTCTATGTGAAGATAGAGCTAGGTTCTATGTGAAGGTAAAGGCAGATTCTATGTGAAGGTAGTGGTAGGTTCTATGTAAAGGTAGAGCTATGTTCTATGTGAAGGTAAACTAGGTTCTATGTCATGGTAGGGCTAGGTTCTATGTGAAGGTAGAGCTAGGCTCGATGTGATTGTAGAGCTGGGTTTTATGTGAAGGCAGAACTAGGATCTATGTGAAGGTAGAGCTAGTTTCTATGTGAAGGTAGAGCTAGGTTGCATGTGAAGGTAGAGCTAGGTTCTATATGAAGTTAGAGCTAGACTCGATGTGAAGGTAGAGCTAGCTTCTTTGTGAAGGTAGAGCTAGGCTCGATATGAAGGTAGAGCTAGTTTCTTTGTGAAGGTAGAGGTAGGCTCGATGTGAAGGTAGAACTAGGTTATATGTGAAGGTAGAGCTAGGCTCGATGTGAAAGTAGAGCTAGGTTCTTTGTGAAGGTAGAGCTAGGCTCGATGTGAAGGTAGGGCTAGGTGGTATGTGAAGGTAGAGCTAGGTTCAATGTGAAGGTAGAGCTAGACTGGATGCGAAGGTAGAGCTAGGTTCTATGTGAAGGTAGAGCTAGGCTCGATGTGAAGGTAGAGTTAGGTTTTTTGTGAAGGTAGAACTAGGCTCGATGTGAAGGTAGAGCTAGGTTCTATGTGAAGGTAGAGCTAGGTTCAATGTGAAGGTAGAGCTAGACTGGATGTGAAGGTAGAGTTAGGTTTTTTGTGAAGGTAGAACTAGGCTCGATGTGAAGGTAGAGGTAGGTTCTATGTGAAGATAGAGCTAGGTTCTATGTGAATGTAGAGCTAGGTTCTATGTGAAGGGAGAGCTATGTTCTATGTGAATATAGAGCTAGGTTCTATGTGAAGGTAAGGCTAGGTTCTATGTGAAGGTAGAGCTAGGTTCTATGTGAAGGTAGAGCTAGGTTCTTTGTGAATGTAGAGCTAGGTTCTTTCCCCATACCTTGATAACCGCATGGATAATATGGTGCTAACAATATTTTTCTATGGCAACGCCACACTTTCAGGTGTTGTGTTCAGTATAACGTCAGGCCGATTAATTTTCAAAAAGAAATTTATGCTGCGCATTTTGAGAGTCTGGGTGGACTTTTTCGCCTTCTTGGAACGAAAAAAAAATGCAACTTCTGGGAATCGTACCTCGGCCATTATTTAAAAAAAACCAAGGACAGTTTCTACTCAGCCACAGAGCTTGCTGATGCAGTATATGCTTGTTTGCATAAAACAAGCATATACTTTGTTACTAAAGTATTCTAAAGTATTCCAAAGTATTGTAAAGTATTGTAAAGTATTGTAAAGTATTGTAAAGTATTCTAAAGTATTGTAAAGTATTCTAAGGTATTCTAAAGTATTCTAAAGTATTCTAAAGTATTCTAAAGTATTCTAAGGTATTCTAAAGTATTCTAAAGTATTCTAAAGTATTCTAAAGTATTCTAAGGTATTCTAAAGTATTCTAAAGTATTCTAAGGTATTCTAAAGTATTCTAAAGTATTGTAAAGTATTCTAAAGTATTCTAAAGTATTCTAAAGTATTCTAAGGTATTCTAAAGTATTCTAAAGTATTCTAAAGTATTCTAGTAGATTATATAATTTCTCCTCATCATCCGACCTTAAAAGTACGTTAAGTGGGTGTGTCTGCGTTGTGTTGTCGTTTGCAGTATAACTGTTATATTTGCGCCTTTCGGCCCAACACATCCGACTTCAGCACGACATTTTTGAGTACCGGGTTCTCTTCTCTCTTCGATCCCTACTCGCTTGGCCTGACTAGACAGGTTAGTCTGTTACTAGAGGCACCGCGGAGAGTTGGAGCAGGATCTCGAGTTTCTGGTTCACCGATCCTGGCGCAAGCTATCTATCAGCTGTGGGTTGCTGACAACTTCCAGCTCTGGTGCTGTGAGGTGCGCCTTCGCCTCCACGCAGTATATAGACCAGTTCGTATACTTTTCCTGACTCAAGTAATTAAAAACTTCTTACATCCAATTGTACGTCTTGACCCCCCCCTCCCCCTCCCCCAACCCTCTATCACCCCCTCCCCAAACAAAAAATGAAAAATGGGAAAAAAGTACTTTCTACACCAAGAACTCCGCAAAAAAGTACTTTCTACACCAAGAACTCCGCAAAAAAGTACTTTCTACACCAAGAACTCCGCAAAAAGGTACTTTCTACATCTAGAACTCCGCAAAAAAAGTACTTTCTACACCACGAACTCCGCAAAAAGGTGAACAGTGAAATGGACAAAGCAATAGATTTAAATTTGGGTGTATTATTTGATGCATACATTTTATTTCATTGATTTTTTGCACATTTATTTTATTGCTAATCTGCTTTCATTATATTGTTTTTTTTTATCCAATAAGTTCTCGTTTAATCTCTTTCCAATTTTTAACATTTTTTTTAGCACCGTTCTGCCAAATAGTTAACATGATTTCACCTAATATGTTTTTAACTTGTTGTTTGTCTAAACCTTTTAACATTTTAATAATTATGTATCTTTTTTTTTTTTTTGCTAATTTTCTTTGTCCTTGAAGGGATAGAAACATTGGGGTTTAGCTCGTTGATGGTGGTGTCCGCTGTTGATTGTCGAACTGACATAAAGGAATACACGACCCTCACCAAAGTGACCATGTAAGTGTTTTTTTTTTAATCGGCGGGATTGGAGAGTTGCTTTAGAACCTTTTTCAAATATAATTCTGGTGATATTGTTGCCAGTGCATTCTCTTGGTTTCCTAAATAATTTAGTTTTTTTCCTCGCGTGAAATTCTCTACGTGGACAGCATATACAAAGCGAACTAATAAACATCAACACAAAGAAACAACGAAAATTGTTCCGATAAATTATGACAGTTGGAAAGCTTTGGGCAACTGCTAAAATACAGGGCAATCGTGACCGCGGAGGACAAGTGAGAAGATATTACATTCAGTTAGTTTTGTTGTAGCACGGTAGTTTTGTTGTAGCACGGTAAATAGACAATCATGCTATTAATAATATTCATTGAGAACAGAGAATTGAGAAAGGTCATGATCACCGACGATAACAAACCGATACGGCACACGATGATGATAACTACCGTAGTTTGTGATATTCATAAAGCCAACTATTTTAGTTCTACATACAATAATATACGTTTATTTCTTAAATGGCATGATGTCCATGATATTCATGCATATAACTGTATTGATTTTATTAATAACAGTTTGTAGCCTCCGTAAGACAAATTTGACTATGGATTTTGCAGCGCCCCTGGGACATTATTTTGTTGTCATTCGCTGTGTATTCTATTTTTTTACTATGAATTTATCTGCTTCTTGTTTGAGTTGGAACTTTAGGGAATGTTTTCAAAGATTGCGGTCTGCAGCTATGTCTTCACAAGACTCAGGGTCTATGTTCAGAGTCTCTATTTCACGATTTCATACTTCTATAAAGTGGAGTTTTTTGCGCCTGCTGGTTCTTTTGCCATCTGCTAACTGTTCATAGCATTTATCTTTTGGTATGCAGCCATCTTTCACAAGGTGCAAGTGGCCAAACTAGTGTAATCTTCTTTGTTAGAGCAGTGTGTAGATTTTCAGGAGGCCTGTGCTAGTGATGAGAATTGAGGACGTCTGGAAGTGTCACTTTGTCCTTCAAGGTGATATTAGGAATACGGTGGTTGCATCGCATATAACATGCAATTTGCCTTCTCTCTTGCTTTACGACAGTTGCCCATGATTCGCTGCCATATAAATGGATACCGATGATGTAGTCGCTGTAAACTGCGGTATCTACACATTCTCAGATAAGCCAGCTTTCATGGTGCCGACGTTCCAGGAATCCAATCGTTGATTAAGTTTCGTGGTTGTTGATTCCGCTAGTGTGGATGGTAACAGCCTGCCTTTCAGGTTCCCTATAATTCCCATTTACCAAATAGGGAAAGCAGTCATGACGAGATAGCATCCTAACGCCTGGGGGCTGCCAAACTGTGAACGGGCGGTAGCTGTCCGATGTAGTCGATAGACTTCTCCCAATGCCGGAAGCAACCATTGAAGTCATGCCCTACTCCAAGTGGGCAGAATGTTTTATAACCGGTAACTACTGCTTCCTGTGTTGTTTAGACACCAAAATGGTAAAGCTGAGTGTCCTCTCCAGGGCGCCAGCTTGGTCAGAAAAAAAGACACATTTGTTGCCCTTGCAACAGGTTTCTTCTCTCCACGCAGCCGAGCGATCCTTCGGTCTGAATAGGGCCAGAACAATTTGGTGCCAATGCGTCGCTGAAGTTGCCATAGCAATGCTGAAATCAACACTGAACTCCTTAGGGACCCCATCTCTGGATTTTCATTCAGGATTTAATCACGAAGACTATTCTGTGAACGGGTAGTACCGTTAGAAGCAGGGGTTTATAATCGGAGATGACCTCATAAGTGGGTTTTATTGTTAAAGGTAACGGGTCACATCAACCCGGGGAGGAGTTTATGGCATCTCCGACGTGCCGATGAGTACATCACACGGCATATGGAATATTTTATATAATAAACTACCCCACGCAACTAATTCACCCCACCTTCTGTAATTACCACTTGACTTCGCTTTGTGGTCCGTGGTTGGTTATTCTATTTAGGAACACGTCAATATATCTAGAGGCTGACCACTATTCACCTGTGGATATGTTTAGAAGTATGTCAGGCCGCTTACCCCTATGTGCGGAGTGACAGTTGGGTAGCGCATAAGCTCTCTATCCGTGATCCAGTTCTTTACATTTTTTAAGATTGGTGAACCTTTATTCAATCCACAATGATTGAAATTGCACAAACAAAAAAAATATGATAAAAATCACATATATCATTCAGGAGAATTATTTTAGACATATATTTGGCATAAGTTTGGCATACTATCCTCGTTAAGGCAAAACGACAAACATGTCTTGCTAGAAGCTATAAATATTCACCTAACATAACTCATTCACCATCATTGAGCGTCGTCTACGCAACGAACGTTGCCTAATATATTCCGCTCTATCTCTTGCCTTTATGGTGCAGGTTGTCATAGGCTGACTTATCCATCTTTTCATGTTAATCGTCCATGCTAGTATTGGTCTGTCATCTTGTATTTTCCCTTCCAAAATTACTTTTAGTAAGTAGCTGTGTTTTTTAACGCTCTCAAAAATTCAATTTGTCTTGTTTGAATTTTATTTAGTTGTTCTCTTTTCATTTTTAATTGTTTTAAGACTTCATCTTTTGTTTTCTTTTTTTTCCATCCAATTCTACCTTTTCTTCTGTAAAAACCATTTCAACGGCTTCAATTTTGTTCTTATTTTTTTTTTTTTTTTTTTTGGTCTTATGTCCATATTTATGCACCATACAGAAAAAGGGGAAGGTATAACATTTTTCCTAAACAGATTATTCCTAGTTTAAGCCCTGGTATTATTTTGTTTTAATGTTAGTATATTTTTTTATGGCATTGCAATTATTTTTGGCTATTCATATTCTTTTGTTTATTTCAATAAATATATGTTGACTCTATATACAAATATACGATTTCTAATTTTCATTGTTCATGATCTACATACATAATCCTATTTGAGTGATACATGTTTTTTTTTCAAGAGCAACCCTTTTAGGCATCTTGACTCTGTGTCTTCTCGGTACATGCGTAGATCTTGCTGATAATTTAGGCCCGAGCTTGACTTCTCCAAATCCAAAGCAACAAGTCAAGATAGCCCAGGACAACAATGGAGGTTCATTATCCAACATACATTACTGTAAGTTTATGTTGTTTTCATTTTACTGTTTACTGTTTTATCGTTTTTTTTTTAGTTTAGTCGACAGACCATCTTTATTGCAAAAAAGGTCAACCCCATAGTAAACATGTCCCCTCCACAACATGTTCCCCAGTATGACAAGCTTGCCACACACTTGCGAAAGTATTGAAGATAAATCCAGATCGTATGCACGAACTCCAAAGACCTTGACCTCAAAACACTTAGCTACATCTTACTACATGTGTGGCAGGTGACAGCAGCTCTATTACTTTCTCCTGTAACCATGTTCATGGTACAAGTAGTCACAAGGGCGTGGCAGGTGACAGTAGATCTATTACATTCTCATGTAACCATGTTAATGGCCCAAGAAGTCACAAGGGCTTGACACTTGACAGTGGCTCTATTACTTTCTCGTGTGACCATATTCATGGCCCAAGTAGTCACAAGGGCTTGACACTTGACAGTGGCTCTATTACTTTCTCTTGTGACCATGTTCATGGCCCAAGTAGTCACAAGGGCTTGACACTTGAAACTGGCTCTATTACTTTCTCCTTTGACCTTATTCAGGGCCCAGGTAGCTACACGGTCGATGTTTTTTTTTTTTCCACATAGTATCTTCTATAGCTTAGGCTCTGTAATTTGTCACTATATCGATTCCCTTGGTCTGCCTTGATTTCATTTACAAGATGGTTTCCACGTGAATTTCGGATGGGGAAGTCTGTCGTTATTCAATCTCGGAATATTCTAAACGATAAGAACTTACAATAGCCAGCGATTAGTGTCCAAATATGGTAGTGGAAACTCCATTTTGTTAAGCCACTTTTGTAAGAACCATCATCATCATTATCATCAAATGTCATCTTCGTAACGAAGGTTGGCTACCATGGAGTTCCATTCTGCTCTGTCTCTTGCGTTGTTGGTGCATGTTGTAATAGGCTAACTTGTCCATCTTTTGGTGTTACTCGTCTATGTTAGTCTATGTGGTCTTAGACATGGAGAGCTTTTGAAAGACATAAGATGTAAAATCATAACATTAAAAAATGAGAAGCATACAAGTAGAATAAGAGAAAACAAAACATAAGTGAAAGAGTAAAAAATAAAAGTGCGAAAAGATATATTGACAAATTGCCGTAAATGGTTACATCGAATATCAAAGAATTACATGTTTGTGTATACGTCCTGACAAGAATTAAACAAAACCAACGAACATGAAAAACATGCAACATGAACATAAAAGTAATCCTTTGATTTTTTTCCTGACGTTCATCATCATAATCAGGTACCGGGCCTGCTGTCGTAGGTGATCATGTCTCTAAAACGTTCGATCTCGACAGTTATTTATCGTTTCTGTTGTTGACCTTCTGCCAAGCCATTATCTTAAGCTGGCTGTTATTTCTTCTCTTTGCTTCCCTCTATCCCACAATTTTTTCAGTTGTTGCAATATATTCCAGTTCTTCACTTCTCATTACATGGCCAAAAAAAGATGTTTGTTTCTTCCTAATATTGGAAATTAGCTCTCTTTTTGCTTTGACCTCTTTCAGAACGTTTTCATTATTCTTCTTAGCTGTCCGCGATTCTCTCAACATTCGTCTGTAAAACCACATTTCTACAGACTTCAGTGATTTTCTTGTCTTGTGTCATATTGTCCATGATTCGCATCCATTGTTAAGACTGGCTCTACATTTCCTGACGTTACCCTCGTTTAATATCCGGGTAGTGGAATTTGATGTCTAGCCCTCTGGGATAACGGCAATAAACAGGAGTTCCCATGTGCATTTATGCACGTTAAAGAACACCTGGCAGTAAATATCGAAAAGTGTAGGCTATCAATTCGGCCGAGTAAAATTGTCATCAAAATCGTACCAACATTGTGGATCCCAGGCCGGACTATGGAGTTCGTGCATGTAGATCAATATTCTTGGATTTGCTCCAGATTCTCGTTGGGGACACCGGAGAACCTATGAGTTCGTCCAGTGTGCAATGACGATGAAGCTGGCAAGAACAAAACACCAAGTGCTGTGATACAAACATGGCATCAGCCAGGTGAAGGTGATATAGGAGAAGTGCATCGGCATGAGGGGGTGGGTACCTATGGAAGGACTGGAGTTTACAACAACTTTCAGGCCCAAGCGCTCAACCCATGCTAAGGTGTAGAACATGTTGGCCGATCGTCTCGTTTGCGCGTATGTGATATGATTGCACGTGTATATGTATGCGATATGATTCCACGTGTCCGTGTGTGTATGTGATATGATTGCACTAGTGTGCATGTGATGCGATTACTGGTGTGTATGTACGTGATATGATTGCACGTGTGTATCGCGTGTTCATGATGTAACATTAGGTTTCTGAAAGTCGAAACTTCCGTCTCCAAGATGGCGGAGCTTGTCCACGTCCTCTCGATCGCTGCAGAAAGTGCAACCAGGGTCTGGTTAATTTCGGATCTTCGTTTCACTTTTCTGCGTTAAAGTCAAAATGATGATATACTTGATACATCTAGGTCGCTAAAGAGAGGTCGTAGGCCGACAGCAGTCCGTTTTTGACAAATCAAGTGTTGTGAAGAGACCTTCCACCGTCTAGACTTGACCTGCGCTTTACGTCACACTGGTGCTGTTCATGACCGTAGTTGGAATTCTTTGACGCCAGTTATTTCCATATTACACATTAATGTACACTACTTCGTCAGCCGCAGTTTTGTCTTTTTGGGGAATTTGCTTCGTGTTTTGTTCGTCGTTGGCTGCTTACACCAGAGTAATCAGAAATCTAAAGGGAACGAGATTATGTGTTCGGCGACATTGTTGTGTGCTACGTCATCGCAATGATTCCCTAAACCGGCCGTGCGCAAATCTTACGGTCTGCTGTTTGATGTGCGACGGGGATAATTTGACGACTAACTGTGTGTCTATATGTTCGGAATAGGAGTCATCACTGATGGCCTAACATCATCAAGTGCTTCGACGATCATCATTTTCAAAAGGACGTGACTTACAAGTATATGGGGATAGGCGGCGGGAACAATTGGAGGCTGTGCATGAAAGGTGTTCCTTGTTGCAGTTTCCTCATATTCCAAGTCGCATGTCTGTGTTAGTCACCTCTAGTGACTCGGGCAGATGGTGTTCGTAAACCTGGGAGGGCCGACCATCTAAGGGCAGCATCCCCCTACAGAAAAGATCATCTGCTGCCTTGCAGGAAGATTAACAAATGAAAGGTTATGAAAAGCAAACCTGAACAAAATGCTGCCTGAAATCGGATGCACTGGGCCACTGGCGCAGAACACAGTGCAACGTTTTAAAAGATACTCAAGCGAATGGATCTAACAGGCTTAAACAGACAGCTATCTTCGTGTGAGAGTTTGGAGTCTTACTCTGATTGAGTCCTGATCGCAGACAGACAGACAGAAACTGAATTAAGACAACGTAGAGGTCAAGGCAGAAAAAAGTGACATGATTAGGAAACAGAAACGGAATCAGTCAGTAAATTATTTCAAGATAAGAACAACTTTAGGTAGTGCAACCAGCGCTGCCCACAAAACTTAACATACATCACGGTTGTTTGTTTTACTCTTATAGTAACATTTTAGTTCTAATCTTGGAATTTGTTGAAGCATTTATTGATGCAGACGTCCTGAGTCTAGTACATTCCCCTCATCGTGAAATTAATGTTGTAGTTAAGTGGTTTCAATTTATGGCACAACAAGCAAAGTTTAAATTGTTTAGCTAAACTTTATTTTTATTGTTGGTTGATATACTAAAATCTGATGATTGTAAAGAAAAAAAAAATATATATATATATATATTATATTATATATCTGAGAGCCCAGGGGGATGCAATATTCAATTCTTCACCACATACGTTTTTTTTTAACTTTTCAACATTCACCTTCTCAAACAGATTGAATGTGTAAAAGAAGTATTTTACCTTCGATGATGAGGTCACATGAGGAACTCAACTAAAGTATTTATAATAAACAACTGTGAATTTTATACAGAGTGTCACGTTACAAGTAGCACAACAAATAAGAATAATAAGAATAAAGTTAATTATTGTAGTGACTTTAATACATTTAACAACCTGTCTCTCACCAGCGAATCTCAAGAGGGCGCTGTTGTCTTTCTCTGTTTGGACAAACGGTGGAAAGCTTCTTTCTACTAAAAGTGGGTCAGAATCGATCTCTGTCATAGCTGGTATTCGATTCCTTACAATGACGTGGGTATTATTTGGCCACGTGTGGCTTCTGATAACCACAATGTATGCAGGTAAGTTCGATCACCCTATTATTTATTGAAATGACTACATGTCTTTATTCATTGATTCTTCATTGGTTGTAATTGTTTTTTTTCCTCGCGGTCCCTCTAGAAACAGACTAAATAATCTAGTCTAGCCAAGCGAATGGGGGTCAACTAAAAGATACAAATAAACCACACCAAGAAACAAATAAAGCACACCAAGATATACATAAACCACACCAAGATACAAATAAACTACACCAAGATAAAAATAAAACACACAAAGATCCCAATAAACCACACCAAGAAACAAATAAAGCACACCAAGATATACATAAACCACACCAAGATACAAATAAACTACACCAAGATAAAAATAAAGCACACCAAGATACAAATAAAACACATCAAGATGCAAATAAACCACACCACAATGCAAATAATTCACACCAAGATAGAAATTAACCACACCAAAATGCAAATAAAGCACACCAAGATACAAATAAACAACACCAAGATACAAATAAACCACACCAAGATACAAATAAACAACACCAAGATGCAAATAAACCATACCAAGATACAAAAAAACCATACCAAGATACAAATAAACCACACCAAGATACAAATAAACCATACCAAGATACAAATAAACCATACCAAGATACAAATAAACCATACTAAGATACAAATAAACCACAGCAAGATACAAATAAACCATACCAAGACACAAATAAACCACACCAAGATGCAAATAAAGCACAGCAAGATACAAATAAACCATACCAAGATACAAATAAACCACAGCAAGATACAAATAAACCATACCAAGATACAAATAAACCACACGAAGATACAAATAAACCACACCAAGATACAAATAAACAACACCAAGATACAAATAAACTCACTAAGATACAAATAAACAACACCAAGATGCAAATAAACTACACCTAGATACAAAGAAACCACACTAACATAATTGTAAACCACACCAAAATACAAATAAACCACACCAAGATACAAATAAACCACACCAAGATACAAATAAACCACATCAAGATACAAATAAACCACACCAAGATACAAATAAACCACACCAAGATGCAAATAAAGCACACTAAGATACAAATAAACCACATCAAGATACAAATAAACAACACCAAGATGCAAATAAACCACACTAAGATACAAATAACCAACACCAAGATACAAATAAACAACACCAAGATGCAAATAAACGGCACTAAGATACAAATAAACCACACTAAGATACAAATAAACAACACCAAGATAAAAATAAACAACACCAAGATACAAATAAACAACACAAAGATACAAATAAACCACACTAAGTTACAAATAAACCACACCAAAATAAAAATAAACAACACCAAGATGCAAATAAACAACACTAAGATACAAATAAACCACACCAAGATACAAATAAACCACACTAAGATACAAATAAACCAAACCAAGATAAAAATAAACAACACCAAGATACAAATAAACAACACTAAGATACAAATAAACCACACTAAGATACAAATAAACCACACCAAGATACAAATAAACAACACCAAGATGCAAATAAACCACACTAAGATACAAATAAACAACACCAAGATGCAAATAAACTACACCTAAATACAAATAAACCAAACTAACATAATTGTAAATCACACCAAAATACAAATAAACCACACCAAGATACAAATAAACCACACCAAGATACAAATAAACCACACCAAGATACAAATAAACCACACCAAGATGCAAATAAAACATACTAAGATACAAATAAACCACACCAAGATACAAATAAACAACACCAAGATGCAAATATTACACACAACACCAAGATGCAAATAAACCACACCTAGATACAAATAAACCACACCAAGATACATATAAACCACACCAAGATGCAAATAAACCACATTAAGATACAAATAAACCACACCAAGACACAAATAAACAACACCAAGATGCAAATAAACCACACCAAAATACAAATAAAGCACACCAAGATACAAATAAACCACACCCAGATACAAATAAACCACACCTAGATACAAACAAACAACACCAAGATGCAAATAAACCACACCAAGATACAAATAAACAACACCACAATACAAATAAACCACACCAAGATGCAAATAAACCACACCAAGATACAAATAAACCACACCTAGATACAAACAAACAACACCAAGATGCAAATAAACCACACCAAGATACAAATAAACAACACCACAATACAAATAAACCACACCAAGATACAAATAAACCACACCAAGATACAAATAAACCACACCAAGATACAAATAAACAACACCACAATACAAATAAACCACACCAAGATACAAATAAACCACGCCAAGATACAAATAAACCACAACTAGATACAAACAAACAACACCAAGATGCAAATAAACCACACCAAGATACAAATAAACAACACCACAATACAAATAAACCACACCAAGATACAAATAAACAACACCACAATACAAATAAACCACACCAAGATGCAAATAAAGCACACCAAGATACAAATAAACCACACTAAGATACAAATAAACAACACCAAGATGCAAATAAACCACACCTAGATACAAATAAACCACACCAAGATGAAAATAAACCTCACCAAGGTACAAGTAAACAACACCAAGATACAAATAAACCTCACCAAGATACAAATAAACAACACCAAGATGTAAATGAACAACACCACAACGCATCTACGTCAATTTAGTGTCTTTTAAATGAAAGATAACCAATAAATATCTATTATATTAGGGGATTTAAACTGCAAAGGTAGGAACAGCTAAATTGCAAAATGTGAGACTTGACATCGCCTTTGAGAAACGAATGACAGAGGGGATAGATTGATAAATTGGGTAAAGACACATGAAATGAGTATAGGTAACACCTGGTTCAAACAACACCCTATGCGACTATGGACATGGCAAAGCCAAGACAAAAAGGTACACAATATTAAATTGATTTTATACTGGTACAGTGAAGGTTCAGGAAAGGACTAACATCTGTAAAAACGAGGCCAGGAGCAGATTACAAAAGTGACCATGTACCAGTAGTTGGAAAGATAAGAATAAAACTACGCAAGGCAAAAACATCCCCAAGAACTATAACATTAGAACTAGGTATGCATAGAGTTGACAGACAGATGAGTGATAAGTACAGTATGATAGTACCAAATATATATGATGCTATTGAGAAAATACAGGACATCGAGGGGCAGTGGGAAATGCACAAACAATCAATTCAACAAAAGAAGTAATACCAGCGACTAAAAGAATCAAGAAGACGAAATGTATGACAGAAAAAAATATTACAACCGATGGACGAAAGAAGAAAACATAAGAAATAAGAACGAACATACAAATTGCATTATTGCACAAAAAGATCCAAGACAAATGCAGAGAAGCAAACGAAGGATGGTTCAAACAGAAATGTGTAGAAATGGAAAAACAACAAAAGAAAGAATCAAAATATATGCACAATCAATTAAATAAATTAACAGGAAGAAAAGAAATCAATGCTTCAGGATGAGTTAAGTCAAAGGAAGGAAATATAATAATGGGACAGGAGAAGACAATGGAAAGTTGGACAGAATATATCAGTCAACTCTATGATGATGAAAGACCAGAGCTAAATAATTCAAACAAAGACACAGGATCAAGAATGCAGAGTGAAGTGGAGGACGCAACTCAACACATGAAAAGAGGCAAAGCTCCAGGCCGTGACAATATAACAATCAAATGGGTAAATGCATTAGGAGCGCTAGGAGTACAAGTCATAACAAAACTACTCAATGACATACATAACACTGGACACATACCAGAAGCTCTACTAAAATATATCTTTGTAGCCATACCGAAGAAGTCAGGCGCCACTGATTGTGAAGACCATCGCACTATTAGTCTCATGAGCCATATGACGAAAATATTACTATTATACTACTATACGAATTAAAAACCAAACATGATAATTTCAATTCATATATCAATGAGTTAGACAAAGTTGTGTTCTGTTGCAGGATTTGTTTTCACTTTACAGCGAACATATTATGAGATCAACAGTAGAGAAACAAAATTAATTAATTAAACGATCACAACACAAATAATTTGCGATATGCGAATGACACAGTCTTAATAGCAGAGACAGAGAATGAACTATAACAAATGATAGATATAATAGTAAAAGAAAGTAATAAGAAAGGTCTCAGTCTGAATAGTAAGAAAATAGAAGTAATGATCATTCATATCAAAGAAACAATCACCACCGTCAGCATAGAAATAAACAAGACAAATTTGAAACAAGTGCAACGTTTGAAATACTTGGGCACAATAATAACATCAGATGGGAGATACACAACACAAATAAAAAGTAGAATAGCCCAGGCTAAAACAGCATTTCAGAAAATAAAATATATCTTATGCAACACATCTATCTTTTTAGAAATGAGAAAGAGAGTTCATCCAGGCTATATTGAACCAATTCTGACCTATGGAAGCGAATCATGGACAGTAGACAAACAAATGAAAAGACGATTAGAGGCCACAGAGATGGGATTTCTCAGAAGAATGTTGAAAGTTCCCTAGACAGCTAAAAAGACCAATGCGGAAGTTCTCAAAGAGGCCAACACAAAAAGGGAGCTCATTTAAAAAAAACATCAGAAAGAACAAATGAACATTTTTTGGTCACATCATGAGAAGAGGAAAGTTGGAATACTTGGTTACAACTGGCAAAATAAAAGGAAAGAAACATCGCGGACGACAAAGAGAGAACATACTGGATAGCTTGGTGTCATGGCATGGAAAACAGTCAACAACAGAACTGATACGATGCACTGTAGATAGAAGATTATGGAAGGACATGATCGCCTACGCCAACCGGTATGGCACATGGTGATGATGAACTAAGAGGACAATCATTTCCTTTAGTAGTCACGACTAAAGACTGAATTTTGCGTGTTAATCCATTTTTCCCTGGAATTCGTTTAAACAGGGGTCCCTCGCCGCACAGGCAGATAACTCCGTCTTCGGAGGTACTCATATTTTTTCCATCCATGAGATTCACGTTTCATGCCGGGCCTCGCTACTGAGGCCAGGGACAGAGAGAAATAACAAATAAAAATCCCAACTGGTGCAGCGGGGATTTCAACCCACAACCTTTATGTCTCAAGAACTGCGTTTTGCCTGGAGACCAACCAGGCCCCTATATTTCAGACTTGAGACGTATTATCGTTACTCCGCTCTTAGAGTAGGAACCTGTAAATGTATATACCTAAATAGCTCTTTTTGTTTTACACATATCAGCCTCAAGAGTATATATAGTTTGCAGTTGTTTGTTTGTTTTCTTCTTCTCCGGTTTATCTGTCCCAAAATCCACATCGCTGCCTCAGTAGTTGAGCTATTCGTGTGTTCGCTCCTCAGTAGTTGAGCTATTCGTGTGTTCGCTCCTCAGTAGTTGAGCTATTTGTGTGTTCGCTCCTCAGTAGTTGAGCTATTCGTGTGTTCGCTCCTCAGTAGTTGAGCTATTCGTGTGTTCGCTCCTCAGTTGTTGAGCTATTCGTGTGTTCGCTCCTCTGTAGTTGAGCTATTCGTGTGTTAGCTCCTCAGTAGTTGAGCTATTCGTGTGTTCGCTCCTCAGTAGTTGAGCTATTCGTGTGTTCACACCTCAGTAGTTGAGCTATTCGTGTGTTCGCTCCTCAGTAGTTGAGCTATTCGTGTGTTCGCTCATCAGTAGTTGAGCTATTCGTGTGTTAGCTCCTCAGTAGTTGAGCTATTCGTGTGTTCGCTCCTCAGTAGTTGTGCTATTCGTGTGTTAGCTCCTCAGTAGTTGAGCTATTCGTGTGTTAGCTCCTCAGTAGTTGAGCTATTCGTGTGTTAGCTCCAGTAGTTGAGCTAGTGTGTTAGCTCCTCAGTAGTTGAGCTATTCGTGTGTTAGCTCCTCAGTAGTTGAGCTATTCGTGTGTTAGCTCTTCAGTAGTTGAGCTATTTGTGTGTTAGCTCCTCAGTAGTTGAGCTATTCGTGTGTTAGCTCCTCAGTAGTTGAGCTAATCGTGTGTAGGCTCCTCAGTAGTTGAGCTATTCGTGTGTTAGCTCCTCAGTAGTTGAGTTATTCGTGTGTTAGCTCCTCAGTAGTTGATCTATTTGTGTGTTAGCTCCTCAGTAGTTGAGCTAATCGTGTGTTAGCTCCTCAGTAGTTGAGCTATTAGTGTGTTAGCTCCTCAGTAGTTTATCTATTTGTGTGTTAGCTCCTCAGTAGTTGAGTTATTCGTGTGTTAGCTCCTCAGTAGTTGAGCTATTAGTGTGTTAGCTCCTCAGTAGTTGAGCTATTCGTGTGTTAGCTCCTCAATAGTTGAGCTATTTGTGTGTTAGCTCCTCAGTATTTGAGCTATTTGTGTGTTAGCTCCTCAGTAGTTGAGTTATTTGTGTGTTAGCTCCTCAGTAGTTGAGCTATTCGTGTGTTAGCTCCTCAGTAGTTGAGCTATTTGTGTGTTAGCTCCTCAGTAGTTGAGCTATTCGTGTGTTAGCTCCTCAGTAGTTGAGCTATTCGTGTGTTAGCTCCTCAGAAGTTGAGTTATTCGTGTGTTAGCTCCTCGGTAGTTTAGCTATTCGTGTGTTAGCTCCTCAGTAGTTGAGCTATTCGTGTGTTAGCTCCTCAGTAGTTGAGCTATTCGTGTGTTAGCTCCTCGGTAGTTTAGCTATTCGTGTGTTAGCTCCTCAGTAGTTGAGCTATTCGTGTGTTAGCTCCTCAGTAGTTGAGTTATTCGTGTGTTAGCTCCTCAGTAGTTGAGTTATTTGTGTGTTAGCTCCTCAGTAGTTGAGTTATTTGTGTGTTAGCTCCTCAGTAGTTGAGCTATTTGTGTGTTAGCTCCTCAGAAGTTGAGCTATTCGTGTTTTAGCTCCTCAGTAGTTGAGCTATTCGTGTGTTAGCTCCTCAGTAGTTGAGTTATTCGTGTGTTAGCTCCTCAGTAGTTGAGTTATTCGTGTGTTAGCTCCTCAGTAGTTGAACTATTCGTGTGTTAGCTCCTCAGTAGTTGAACTATTCGTGTGTTAGCTCCTCAGTAGTTGAGTAATTCGTGTGTTAGCTCCTCAGTAGTTGAGTTATTCGTGTGTTAGCTCCTCAGTAGTTGAACTATTCGTGTGTTAGCTCCTCAGTAGTTGAGTTATTCGTGTGTTAGCTCCTCAGTAGTTGAACTATTCGTGTGTTAGCTCCTCAGTAGTTGAGTTATTCGTGTGTTAGCTCCTCAGTAGTTGAACTATTCGTGTGTTAGCTCCTCAGTAGTTGAACTATTCGTGTGTTAGCTCCTCAGTAGTTGTACTATTCGTGTGTTAGCTCCTCAGTAGTTGAGATATTCTTGTGTTAGCTCCTCAGTAGTTGAGCTATTCGTGTGTTAGCTCCTCAGTAGATGAGTTATTCGTGTGTTAGCTCCTCAGTAGTTGAACTATTCGTGTGTTAGCTCCTCAGTAGTTGAACTATTCGTGTGTTAGCTCCTCAGTAGTTGAACTATTCGTGTGTTAGCTCCTCAGTAGTTGAGCTATTCGTGTGTTAGCTCCTCAGTAGTTGAGTTATTCGTGTGTTCGTTCCTCAGTAGTTGAGTTATTCGTGTGTTAGCTCCTCAGTAGTTGAGCTATTCGTGTGTTAGCTCCTCAGTAGTTGAGCTATTCGTGTGTTAGCTCCTCAGTAGTTGAGCTATTCGTGTGTTAGCTCCTCAGTAGTTGATTTATTCGTGTGTTCGCTCCTCAGTAGTTGAGCTATTCGTGTGTTCGCTACTGATCAATGCCGAAGACGGATGTGTCCAGACGAAAGGCGCAGTTATCGCCGTCATGACTAAAATAGCAACACAACACAACACAACACAACACAACACACTAATTTACACGCAGCAGAAGTAGAATCAGTATGCAACAAAGCTTATCAAATAATCGGTCTTATGTCATTACTGCTGCCCAACAAAGTAATAACGCTAGAGGTAGAACGAGCATTCTACAACACAATCTTCATTCCGACGTAGGGATATCAATACCAGAACTGGACCGTAGACTCAAGAACAATAAGAGAAATAAGGTAATGTCGAGATGAAATATAATAGACACGTGACAGGAAACAGCTTGAGAGATAGATTAAAAGTGGGGAACTGAGAAAAAAGCTAGGAATAATTACAATTAAACACATACAGACACTCTTAAACTTATAAAAAATTCCATCTCAGGAAATGGAGGGGGATGTGAGTTCTTGACTGAATAATCAGGACGAGATCACCAAGTCAATAGCTACTGGAAAAGTTTCAAACAACTTTAAAGCAGAAACTGAGGCCATCAGAGATGCTGCAACACTGGCTAGTCAACACAAAAATTACACATATAATAAATTGGTGATTCTGACTGATGCACTGTCAGTACTATCAGCCCTAAAAAGCCCCAAGAACAACGAACTAGATGACTTGAGAACAAATCTGGACCAACTATGCAATAACTTCCAGAGAGTAGTCATTCAGTGGATACCATCACACTGTAATATACACGGGAACGACCGAGCAGACAAATTAGCTAAAGAGGGAGGGAGATTACCGCAAGAGAACCATCCGCTTAGTTATGATGAAGCCAAATCCATCCTCAAGTGTCAGTTCCATGAAAAATGGAAACGAGAACACCCAAAGCATAACGAGAGCGACGGATACCACCAACTATCAAGGAGGGATCAAGTCCTCATACTTCGACTACGCACTGGCCACAATAGAATGAGAAAGCACATGTTCACCACTTTCAAAATAGGTACAACCAGCCTATGCCACTGTACACTGGACAATATGACTACAAAACATGTTCTACAGGATCGCCCCCAGTACACAGATCTTAGAAGAGCTATGTGGTCCACGCCCACCTCCCTGGAAGAAAAACTATATGGGACAATCGATTCGCTTAAACAGACAGCGGACTCCATGAGAGTGTCTGGAATCCTACTCTGATTGAGTCTTGATCGCAGAGAGAGAGCGAGACAGACACTGTATATACAAGTACGTCCGTGATATTAAAGACCAAAACACACCACGAGACTTTAATAAACGTTACGAGAGCTCAAAACCCAAGGGTCGATCACGCCAATGATAGATTAATGGAATATTAATTTAAAAATGGAAACATAACAGCAGGAGAAACCTACAGAAGAGCAGAATACAGCAAACTATATTATCAGCGACGCTGAAAGAAAAATGAGGTAGGAAAGCAGAAGCCACTCCCAACACTCGTCTATAAAATTACATATCTTTTGCATCCACGTATCTTCTTTTTTGGTTACAAAATGTACAAACAAATTTAAAGAAACCGTAAATGAAGAACTGTTGTTTAAGACAATCTCTTGCTCTCTCTCTCTCTCTCTCTCTCTCCCTCTCTCTCTCTCTCTATCTAACTCTCTCTCTTTCTCTTTCTCGATAATTTTTTATCAATTCTTGAATAAGATTGGGGAACAGGCAAATAATTGCAATGCTGCGGTAAAGCTGGTAGCAATGAGCTAGGAAATAATAGAACAAAGAAGTATGTGTTAGCACTCGGAAAAAATGACAGACAAACAACAACATAAAAAAAACAGAGAACAATATATGGTCCGAAGCAGGATTCGAACCCGTATTCTATGGCACCGCGCCTTGCCACGAAAAGCCGAACGCTTGGTACACTGCCAGGCAGCTAACTCAAAAATTAGCTATTGTGAACAGTGTCTTACACGAAGGCGTTCCCATGACTATAGCATAGGGTTACGATCACAGATCGGAAATAACTTGTATTTCTGTACTTTCCTATTAATGCAAGTATCTCCACAATTACTAGATAAGAAGAGATAGAAGGAAGCAAAGAGAAAAGGTACCAGACAGATTCAGAGAATGGCTAGGCAGAAGGTCAACAACAAAAATGATAAATAACTGTCTAGATCGAAAATTGTGGATCGACGCGTCACCTACGCCAGCAGGCTTGGTACCTGATGATGATGATTGAGTTGTTACCTGTTCTTTTTTGTATTCATTACCTGTTCTTATTATATATTTTACCCATTCTTATTGTGTTATTAAATTGTTCCTATTGTGTTTGTTTCCCCCTGAAACCTGTAAAATATAGTATTACACATGTGTGTCTGAATCTATCTATCTATCTTTCGTTCGCCTGAAGTATTGTCTATATCTGCAATGTCGTTTGTGTCTGAATATTTTATTTCCTGTGTCTGGTCTTTTTGAAAAAAAAAATGAAAATGTTGCACTTTCCGATAATTGATTTCTCTACCAGATAACGCAGTTGAGGGCGCGTCACACATGCAAATGTCCTGGCTGTTTGGTTTAATTCGCCTATCTCCTTATGGCGTGGACACATTCTTTGCGATCAGGTGGGCCGCTATAAGACCTTTCAGATAAGATGTGTCTGTGTCAAAGTTGTCTGATAAATTTGGTCAATGTCAAACATTTCATATAAGATGGGTCGATTTCAGACCTCTTAGATGAGATACAGTGATTTTAGAATTCAAAGTAACGATAGATTGATGTCAGAAATCTAAGTTAAGTAGATTGATTTCAGAGCTTTCAGTTAAAGTAGATTGATATTAGAACTCTCAATAAAGAAATATTGATGTCAGAACTCTCAGTTAAGTAGGTTCATGTCAGAACACCCAGTTAAGTAGGTTCATGTCAGAACTGTCAGTTAAGTGGATTGATGTCAGAACTCTCAGTTAAATGGAGTGATATCAGGACTGCCACTTAAGTGGATTGATAACAGAACTACCAGTTAAGTGGATTGATGTCAGAACTCTCAGTTAAATGGAGTGATATCAGGACTGCCACTTAAGTGGATTGATAACAGAACTACCAGTTAAGTGAATTGATGACAGAACTCCCAGTTAATTGGATTGATGTCAGAACTCTCAGTTAAATGGAGTGATATCAGGACTGCCACTTAAGTGAATTGATGACATAACTCCCAGTTAAGTGGATTGATGACAGAACTCCCAGTTAAGTGGATTGATGACAGAACTCCCAGTTATGTGGATTGATGACAGAACTCCCAGTTAAGTAGGTTCATGTCAGAACTCTCAGCTAAGTGGATTGATTTGAGAGTTCCCAGTTAAGGTAGATTTATATAAGAAATCTCAATAAAGAAAGATTGATGTCAGAACTCTAAGATAAAGTAGATAGCTGTCAGAAAATCCAGTTAAGTAGGCTTATGTCAGAACTCACAGTTAAGTAGGGTGATGTCAAAACACTCAGTTAAATAGATCGATGTCATAACCATCATTTAAGAAGGTTGATGTCAGAACTCTCAGATAATTAGGTTGATGTCAGAACTCCTAGTTATGTAGGTTGATGCCAGAACACTCAGTTAAGTAGGTTGATGCTAGTATTCCCAGTTAAGTAGGTTGATGTCAGAACTCTCAGCTAAGTAGGTTGATGTCAGAATTATCAATTATGATAGATTGATGTGAAAACTCTCAGTTAAGTATGTTGACATTAGAACTCCCAGTTAAGTAGGTTGATGTCAGAACTCTCAGCTAAGCAGGTTGATGTCAGAAATCTCACTTAATGTAGATTAATGTCAGAACTCTCAGTTAACTCTTTACGTACGTTACAACGCACTGTGCGCCATGCCGATTTCGGCCGCGTACGATGCGCTGCAGTGTGTGTCACTTTCAATTGATTAGTGTGAACCGTCATCGAACCATATTCCTTTTATAAATCTTGTAATATCTTGGTATTTGTGAAATCTAATACCTTGTTCAGTTATCTACAAATTCTTATGTAACATGTTATATGATAATGTAATTTTATTCTTAAAACCATAAACAAATTATATCTGTGGAATCTCTTCTATGGCATTGATAAATAGCTTCCATAGGAAAATGGTTCAGTATTGATGTGAGAACTGTCAGTTAAGTACAATTATGTCATACCTCTCACTTAAGGTAGATCGATGTCAGAACTCTCAGTTAAGGTAGATTGATGTCAGAACTCTCAGTTAAGGTTGATTGATGTTAGTACTTTCAGTTAAGGTAGATTGATGTAAGAACTCGCAATTAAGGTAGATTGATGTCAGAACTCTCAGTTAATGTAGATTGATGTCAGAACTCTCAGTTAAAGTAGATTGATGTCATAACTCTCAGTTAAGGTAGATTGATGTTAGAACTCTCAGTTAAGGTAGATTGATGTCAGAACTCTCACTTAAGGTAGATTGATGTTAGAACTCTCAGTTAAGGTAGATTGATGTCAGAACTCTCAGTTAAGAAGGTTGATGTCAGAACTCTCAGTTAAGGTAGATTGATGTTAGAACTCTCAGTTAAGGTAGATTGATGTTAGAACTCTCAGTTAAGGTAGATTGATGTCAGAACTCTCAGTTAAGAAGGTTGATATCAGAACTCTCAGTTAAGGTAGATTGATGTTAGAACTCTCAGTTAAGGTAGATTGATGTCAGAACTCTCAGTTAAGGTAGATTGATGTCAGAATTCTCACTTAAGGTAGATTGGTGTCAGAACTCTCAGTTAAGAAGGTTGATGTCAGAACTCTCAGTTAAGGTAGATTGATGTCATAACTCTCAGTTAAGGTAGATTGATGTCATAACTCTCAGTTAAGGTAGATTGATGTCATAACTCTCAGTTAAGGTAGATTGATGTCAAAACTCTCAGTTAAGGTAGATTGATGTCATAACTCTCAGTTAAGGTAGATTGATGTCAAAACTCTCAGTTAAGGTAGATTGATGTCATAACTCTCAGTTAAGGTAGATTGATGTCAAAACTCTCAGTTAAGGTAGATTGATGTCATAACTCTCAGTTAAGGTAGATTGATGTCAGAACTCTCAGTTAAGGTAGATTGATGTCATAACTCTCAGTTAAGGTAGATTGATGTCAAAACTCTCAGTTAAGGTAGATTGATGTCATAACTCTCAGTTAAGGTAGATTGATGTCAGAACTCTAAGTTAAGGTAGATTGATGTCAAAACTCTAACTTAAGATAGATTGATATCAGAACTCTCACTTATGAAGTTTGAGTCAGAACTCTCAGTTAAGGTAGATTGATGTGATGTCAGAACTCTCAGTTAAGGTAGATTGATGTGATGTCAGAACTCTCAGTTAAGGTAGATTGATGTGATGTCAGAACTCTCAGTTAAGGTAGATTGATGTGATGTCAGAACTCTCAGTTAAGGTAGATTGATGTGATGTCAGAACTCTCAGTTAAGGTAGATTGATGTGATGTCAGAACTCTCAGTTAAGAAGGTTGATGTGATGTCAGAACTCTCAGTTAAGGTAGATTGATGTGATGTCAGAACTCTCAGTTAAGGTAGATTGATGTGATGTCAGAACTCTCAGTTAAGAAGGTTGATGTGATGTCAGAACTCTCAGTTAAGGTAGATTGATGTGATGTCAGAACTCTCAGTTAAGAAGGTTGATGTCAGATCTGCCATTTAAGGTAGATTGATGTCAGAACTCTGAATACACACACACACACACACACACACACACACACACACACAATGTGCACAACGTTGTTACATAGAAAATGTGTTCTTAAAATATGACAAGACGGTTGTGATAACAATACATTCAGCTGACAAAATCAATGCTTCTTCTATTGTTGTGCATGATTTTAATTCTTTAGATATAAATATTGATATTTTGTACGGTTTGTTTAAACTTTTGGCATTTAAATTTGTACATTTCTGGTCAAACGTTTCATTATTTTTGTTAGGGATGGTCTAGTTTCAAAATGTGTAGCCACGAGCGAAAATATTCCAGAGGTTAAAACTGTTTGACTTTAAAAGGACGTTGCCAAATGATTTTGGCCACACATAAATGTTTACATACTTTTATTTTGAAAGTGTAATAACACAAATTTAGCACAGGAGTTTAGTGGTGTCTTGTAGTGACGGGGTACAATAGTCAAGGTACTCAACTGAGTACTTTTCAGCATTTTTCCGTGTCGAAGTAGCCATAATATCAATAATAATAATAATGGTATACAATATTATCAAAATATTAAATAAAGTATTTAGTGAGGATATGTAAACACATCTGGAAGCAGATACAGACAAAGTATACAGACGTTGTCAGCTGCATGATTATAACAAATCAATTTGTATACATTAAAACATGTTATAACTTTTAAAATGAAGACAATGAAAAATTATGTCATTGCAAAACATATATAATTATATATATATTTGTACATCCATCATGCTGTCAATACATGCTCTATTTACAAAATATATTACTATATATATGTTTAAATAGTAACGCATCAAGGGTAATGTCGATGCTAAGAAATGAAACACAACAGTAATGAAAGGATTGAGAAAACCTTTGTTCTTTAACACTCTTACGGGATCGGCAAACAAGTAAGTTGATGATATACTTATTTGGAGTTCGTCAACACACTTTGTATAAAGGTTAAATAGAAGAGGACGGTTTGGTTGTTCAGCGGTCGAGGTTGGTGGCTGGGCAGGGGGTGGGGGGAAACCTCTGCTATTACTGTTCTTGTGCATTGCTACCAAGCATCGTACCGTGGCCCTCCAGTCTCGTACAGTGCTCCATACCCCAATTGCGTTATTTTTATACGTTGCCCCCTTAGAGAACCCAGTTCCCCACTAGGGCTATATCCCGCTCTCTTGGTAATCACTAATTTAGAGACTTTCATCCGATGATTATTAACAGCACACGACTGATCAACCACACATAACAACAAACGTTTGTCACTGGTACTTTAGTTCTCGTATTTATTTCAAATGTTTTGTTTGTGTATTTGATTCTTCAATAGCACATTAAAGTTGATTTTTCATACAGCCTGTCCGTCATTGAACTTTTACCTTGTGAATGTCAATATGAATATATCCCATATCTGGCCACATTATCTCCCTCACAGATTATTGTCTTTAGTTGAATCTCCATGTTCTCGGCTTGTCGTCCTTTCAGCGAGACTGTTTCCCTCTTGTACTGTAGAGAACTGTGCCCGCTATTGTAGTGCCACCACACCATGGTGTCTATACCAATGGTATGTTCGACGACTCCAAAAAGTATAAAATCTCAAAGCTGGGCTGATTTCAGATGAAAACTCTTACATTTAGCTCTGCTGTTAAGCTGTTCCAGTTAGACATTTTTACCTTTCCTGGTTTATACTTAATGATGATAATAATGCTAACGGTTATAGATATGATAATGATGATAATAATGCTGACGGTTATAGATGTGATAATGATGATTATGGTTATGTATTGATATTAATAACAACCAATTTTGCACTGCAGTGGGTTCCTGATATCGTATCACTGTCTCAAACCTGTCATAGAAGAAGGATGGAAGTTTAACTGGTGGTACTTTTGTTTCATTCGTTACTGGAGGCAAGTAACAAATTATTTCCCTATATCTTCATATTTCCTTTATAATCTTCCATTGCTTCTAATCTAACCTAACATAACCTAACCTAACCTAACCTAACGTATCCCAACCTAAACTAACCTAACATAACCCAAACTAACCTAACATAACCTAACCCAATTTAACATAGCATAACCTAATCTAACCTAACATAACCAAAATAACCTAACCTAATATAACCAACTTAGCCTAGCATAACCTAACCTAACCTAACATAACATAACCAAACATAACCTAACATACCCTAACCTAACCTAACCTAACTTAACATAACATAACCTAACATAACCTAACATAACCTAACTTAACATAACCTAACCTAACCTAACCTAACCTAACCTAACCTAACATAACCTAACATAACCTAACATAACCTAACATAACCTAACATAACCTAACATAAACTAACATAAACTAACATAACATAGCCTAACATAACCTAACCGAACCTAATCTAGCATAAACTAGCCTAACCTAACATAACCTAACCTAACCTGCCATAACCTAACCGAACATAACCTAACATAACATAACCTAACATAACCTAACCTAACCTAACATAACCATACCTAACCTAACACAACATAACCTAACCTAACCTAACATAACTTAACCCAACCTAACCTTGCGTAACCTAACCTAACCAAACCTAACATAACCTAACCCAACCTAACCTAGCATAAACTAGCTTAACGTAACATAATCTAACCTAACCTAACCTACCCTAACCTAACCTAACATAACCTAACCTAACATAACCAAATCTAACCTAACCTTACCCAACCTAACCTAAGCTAACCTAACCTAACATAACCTAACCCAACATAACCTAGCATAATCTAACCTAACCGAACCTAACATAACCTAACCCAACCTAACCTAGCATAAACTAACCTAACCTAACATAATCTAACCTATCCTAACCTAACATAACCTAACCTAACCTAACCTAACATAACCTAACCTAACCTAGCATAACCTAACCTAATCTATTCTAGCATAACCTAACCTAACCTAATCTAGCATAACCTAACCTAATCTAGAACAACCTAACCTAACTTAATCTAACGTAATTTAACCTAACCCATCATAGCATAACCTAAATTAACATAACATTACCTAACCTAACCTAACCTATCCTAACCAAACCAAACCTAACCTAACCTAACCTTACCTAACTTAACCTAACCTAACCTAACCAAACCTAACCTAACCTTACCTAACTTAACCTAACCTAACCTAATCTAACCTAACCTAACCTAACCTTACCTGACTTAACTTAACCTAATCTAACTTAACATAACCTTACCTGACTTAACCTAACCTAATCTAACCTAACCTACCTTACCTGACTTAACCTAACTAAACCTAAACTAACCTAACCTAGGGAATAATAGAACAAAGAAGTATGTGTTAGCACTCGGAAAAATTGACAGACAAACAACAATAGAAAAAAAACGAAGAACAATATATGGTCCGAAGTGGGATCGAACCCGTACTCAGTGGCACCGCGCCTTGCCACGAGAAGCCGAACGCTTGGTACACTGCCACGCAGCCAACTAAAAAAATTGGCTATTGCAGTAGTGTCTTCCACGAAAGGCGATCTCAATGACTATAGCATAGGGTAACGATCACAGACCGGAAATAAATTGTATATTTGTACTTTCCTATTAATGCAAGTATCTCCCAGTAGGGCTGAATACTTGTGTTGTAGACAAACATTTATTGGACGAAACAGCACGAATAGTAGTTCCCAGTGGTTATATACTGGGTACAAATAATAATACATAAATATTATTATATGGGGAACTTCCGAGGCGATAATAGGGAATAATAGAACAAAGAAGTATGTGTTAGCACTCGGAAAAATTGACAGACAAACAACAATAGAAAAAAACGAAGAACAATATATGGTCCGAAGTGGGATCGAACCCGTACTCAGTGGCACCGCGCCTTGCCACGAGAAGCCGAACGCTTGGTACACTGCCACGCAGCCAACTAAAAAAATTGGCTATTGCAGTAGTGTCTTCCACGAAAGGCGATCTCAATGACTATAGCATAGGGTAACGATCACAGACCGGAAATAAATTGTATATTTGTACTTTCCTATTAATGCAAGTATCTCCCAGTAGGGCTGAATACTTGTGTTGTAGACAAACATTTATTGGACGAAACAGCACGAATAGTAGTTCCCAGTGGTTATATACTGGGTACAAATAATAATGCATAAATATTATTATATGGGGAACTTCCGAGGCGATAATAGGGAATAATAGAACAAAGAAGTATGTGTTAGCACTCGGAAAAATTGACAGACAAACAACAATAGAAAAAAACGAAGAACAATATATGGTCCGAAGTGGGATCGAACCCGTACTCAGTGGCACCGCGCCTTGCCACGAGAAGCCGAACGCTTGGTACACTGCCACGCAGCCAACTAAAAAAATTGGCTATTGCAGTAGTGTCTTCCACGAAAGGCGATCTCAATGACTATAGCATAGGGTAACGATCACAGACCGGAAATAAAAATCCCCCAAAAGTATTCAGCCCTACTGGGAGATACTTGCATTAATAGGAAAGTACAAATATACAATTTATTTCCGGTCTGTGATCGTTACCCTATGCTATAGTCATTGAGATCGCCTTTCGTGGAAGACACTACTGCAATAGCCAATTTTTTTAGTTGGCTGCGTGGCAGTGTACCAAGCGTTCGGCTTCTCGTGGCAAGGCGCGGTGCCACTGAGTACGGGTTCGATCCCACTTCGGACCATATATTGTTCTTCGTTTTTTTCTATTGTTGTTTGTCTGTCAATTTTTCCGAGTGCTAACACATACTTCTTTGTTCTATTATTCCCTATTATCGCCTCGGAAGTTCCCCATATAATAATATTTATGTATTATTATTTGTACCCAGTAACTAACCTAACCTAACCTGTTCTATCATATTATATCATATCCAAACCTAACTTTAGATAACATGTCCTTATCTAACCTAACCTAATTTAATCTATCTTAACTTAAACTAACTTATTCCAATCAATCATGACCTAATCTATGCTAATGTAACCTAACCTACCATAACCTAACGTATCCTAATCCGTACTTCTTTAACTGATTATTCTAATTTATCATATTTGGGAAGGAACACTAGACCGAACAGGAAAAGTATCAGAAGATGGACAAATAAAGTCGAAATAGCTTTTAGTAATTCAGCTGCCAGGATGTAAACACAACAAAGAAGAGAGGCTTGTCAAAAACAATGTTGTAGGAGAATAGCTTTTAGTCTTTAGTTCGGACTGGCTTTTCCGAATTCGATGCATTTTTATCTTCGGTCTACCGCCAGTTCCAGCAAACATCGAACTATTCGTTCATCAATTATTTATGTCCTTCATCGATTGAACGTGTTGCTTTCTTTTCCTCTGAGGTTGTTTTTCCTTCTTTCTCCCTTCGTGGTGCCGTGATCCACTATTTCTATGACATGTGGGCTATCCTCAGCTTCCTTATAGCCATATAGTGAGAGGGTTTCTCTTATAGTCCTAGCAATTTCCTCCATGCAAATTGTTAAGGTGTTTTGTACTATGGCAGACTGCGCCAAAGTAAGAGAACGATGCAGCTCAAAGAAAACATCAATAATGACTTGGGGCACACTGAGAGGTGCTCATGGACTTTATGAACTGAAGAAACTATTTTGCTGTAAACAGAATATTGGTCATTTGTAATCACGGGAAAGAAAAGAGTAACAGCAGGATGGGCAGATAATTCGAGACTGTAACTATCTTAATGTCAGTGTAGGTATGAACTCTAGGGCTATATTTACTGTCTCATTTACAGCACATTACTAAAACTTCGGGATCTATGAAACTGTGTGGTCTAAAAGAGAAACCTCAAACACCTCCCCCCCCCAATAGTGTTCATCTTTGCGCGCAGTGTCGTCTATGTGAAATGACGAATGCCCTCTATAGGTAGTTTCATAGCTGAAAACGTCACGCTAGGAAAAGTGTTTTGGGGTTTCTTTCACTTCCATTGGTCAGAACTGGCTCTATATAGCACCTATCAAATATCTTTCTCTTGACATAATCTTGTTGCACATGACGTTTTTTTTTATTTTTTTATTAAATTTGGTCCAAGCTATTCTGTTTTTGTTTCCATGTGGTGCACCTTTGATATTATTCCTGTCCCCAAGTATTTGACGCTCTCCACTTGTTTTATATTTCTCCTGTTTATTTTTATGTTGCGTGATGGTGATAGTTGTTTCTTTGATATGACCGTTAGAAAATACAAATGAACTACTCTTTGTTGATGATCAAGCTATTATGACATACAGGGACACAAAATTGTTAATAGTTCATGTCGTCCGAGAATAAAGCATGCCAAATGAATACTATAGAAAAAAATCATGATGAAACACAAATCACGACAATATGACGTCAAAAGCAGTTCCTAAACATAGCTATTGCTAAACATAGTTATATTATAAAACAAGTGACAGACTACAATACAAATATCTAGGAACAATATTTCCTGAAGATGGCAAAATGGAGAAAGAAATAGACATTCGCTTCAACAAGGTAAACCAAAAATTGGACCACACAAAATGGTTTTCTCATCTGGAAATAATGCCTAGAGATTATACGCACCACGCAGAACATTTTATAGGAGGAGATGAAAGAAGAGCCCGCGGTAGGCCCAGGCTAAGATGGAATTGACAAAATCTAGGAAATGCTGCAACAACATCAACTTAAAATAGTTAAAGCTGCCATAAGACATATACTAAAACTTCCTTTGTCCCTGGTCATCCGTAGGGGTTTCAGAAGAAGTGGAGATATATATATATATATATAGAGAGAGAGATAGAGAGAGAGAGATAGAGAGAGAGAGAGAGAGAGAGAGAGAGATAGAGATAGAGAGAGACTCATAGTTAACTGCGTGCGTCAAGTTCACAAAAGCAGAGTCTATGACAGGCCAACACCACTTCCTTCTTGTTGCAACCGTTCAAACAAACCAACAAGTCGGACCAATTGAAGATGGAAGGCAAATACGGTACCTTCAAATTTAGTACTGAAGTCGGATGCGTTTGACAATAGCCACAAATCGCAGCTTGCTGCAAACAAGAAGACAACTCAACTATGCCTACATAACTACCTTTCTCAGGACGGACGATGATTGTTGGAGCAGCGTAGAGGGTAAAGATATCTGAATAATCATGACGAGATCACCAAGTCAATTTCTACTGGAGAATTCTCAAACAACTTTAAAGCAGAAACTGAGGCCATCAGAGATGCTGCAACACTGGCTACTCAACACAAAAATAACATGCACAATAAATTGGTGATTCTGACTGATGCACTGTCAGTATTATCAGCTTTAAAAATCCCCAAGAACAATGAACTAGATGACTCTGTGGATACCATCACAGTGTAATATACACGGGAACGAACACGCAGATAAATTAGCTAAAGAGGGAGGGAGATTACCACAAGGGAACCATCCGCTCAGTTATGATGAAGCCAAATCCATCCTCATGGGTCATTTCCATGAAAAATGGAAACCAGAACACCCAAAGCACAACGAGAGTAACGGATACCACCAATTATCAAGGAGGGATCAAGTCATCATACTTCGCCTACGCACTGGCCACAATAGAATGAGAAATCACATGTTCACCAAATTCAAAATAGATACAACCAGCCTAGCCCACTGTACACTGGACAATGTGACTACAAAACATGTTCTACAGGATTGCCCCCAGTACACAGACCTAAGAAGAGCTATGTGGTCCACACCCACCTCCCTGGTAGAGAAACTATATGGGACAATCGATTCGCTAAAACAGACAGCTGACTTCATGAGAGTATCTGGATTCCTACTATGATTGAGTCTTGATCGCAGAGAGAGAGAGAGAGAGAGAGAGAGAGAGAGAGATAGAGAGAGTGAGTGAGAGAAAGTAAAGGCCAGAATCGAACTTACGACATTTAACGCCGACGTCTACCCATTAGGAAGTGTTCCAGACAACTATCATCTACAACAGGATGGCCAATTTATTTCAAATGGTGGGCCACATTTTTATGTTTTGTTTATGGCGGGCCACATTTTTATGTTTTGTTTATGGCGGGCCACATTTTTATGTTTTGTTTATGGGGGGCCACATTTTTATGTTTTGTTTATGGTGGGCCACATTTTTATGTTTTGTTTATGGCGGGCCACATTTTTATGTTTTGTTTATGGCGGGCCACATTTTTATGTTTTGTTTATGGCGGGCCACATTTTTATGTTTTGTTTATGGCGGGCCACATTTTTATGTTTTGTTTATGGCGGGCCACATTTTTATGTTTTGTTTATGGCGGGCCACATTTTTATGTTTTGTTTATGGCGGGCCACATTTTTATGTTTTGTTTATGGCGGGCCACATTTTTATGTTTTGTTTATGGCGAGCAACACACATGAAAACATCAATACAAATAAACTTGGTATTTGTTTTAAGGTAATATTTTTGTTATTTATCGGCATTATTTGCTTACATAAATCATTTTGCTGCAACAGTGTTAAAAATGCCTAGTTGATTTATAAAACCTGAATGAAAGTTGCTATTTATATTGTTGAACAAACATGTTTTAGTTAGGTCATTTTAAAGTTGACATGTAACAAACCTTAATGAGAACAATGTGGACGTTCATGTGCAGCAACAAGTTCATCAAAGTCAATGTGTAAAGATGATGATGATATACCTAATAAATCCTGGAGGTGGCCATCAGTGAGCCGGTTTCTTTGTGACGATTTAATCTCCTTCATTGTTGAAAAAGCGCATTTACATATATATGTGCTTCCGAACATAGAAGTAATTTTCAAACTGAAATCACTCAATGCGGGATATTTTTCCCGTGGCACAAGGTTCCAAAAGTCAACTCCTATCTCCATCCTTGATTGGAAAAAGGGATCACTTAGGAGGTTACATAACTCCAACTGAAAAGTGTCATGTTGTTGGAAAATGTCACACTTCATAGGGTTGTTAAACAATGCCAGTTCTGGTCGTATACCACTGAAGGCAGAAAATCGTTGATTGAATTGCTCCAATAGTTTGTCTAACATTAATACAGACAATTTGAAATCAGTATCACTGCGCTCCTCAATCAATTCTTTGCACGAAGGAAAATGAATGAAGTTTTCTTTGGCCAGGGTAAATCTAAAAACTTTTAGTTGACTTATAAATCCATCTAGGTGCCCTACCAAATCTGAGACTGTTTGGGAACGTCCCTGTAGCTTCACGTTGAGCTCATTCATGTGCTGGATGATATCAGTTAAAAATGCTAATACGCTGTTAAAATGTGGATCAGACATTTTTCTGATCAGTTCTTTGTTGGTATCATGTTTCTCTAAAAACTGCTTGATCTCGTTTCTCAAAGCAAAAAACCGCCTCAAACAATTCCCTCTGCTTAGCCAGCGTACTTGTGTGTAGAGCACCAAATTGCCATATTCCGCCTCAACTTCTGATAGAAAATCTATAAACTGTCGGTGTGTCAAAGACCGATTCCCGCCTTTTAATAAATGCACACACATTTATTACAGTTTTCAAAACATCCTCCACGTCTGGAATCTTGCCACACAGCGCCTCCTGGTGTATAATGCAATGTAATACTGGGCAATGGATTCCAGCCCTCCTTAATAATCCAACTAAACCTGTTTGGGTACCACACATTGACTTAGCGCCATCTGTCACTATTGCTGAAAGTCTGTTTATGTCACCGATACCGTTAACAACTTTTATAACTGAGTCATAAATGTCTTGACCTTTAGTTGTATTATGCAATGAATCAAAAGCTAGTAGTTCTTCATTGATAATAACGTCTTTTGAACCAGTTCTTATGAAATTTAAAAGTTGCGCTGCGTCTGATATGCCAGTAGATTCATCTAAAACCAGAGAAAAGTAAGCGGAGTTTGTAACGACACTCTTTAATTTACTAGATATATGAGAACTTATTTTCTCAACCCTCTAGTGACTGTCTGTTTTGATAGTGGAACGCTCTCAAAATGACGCAATTTTTTATTCCCCAAATGCACGCGCCATGTTAACAGAACAACGTTTTACGAAGTCACCGTCACATAATGATTTTTTTTATTTCGCTATCTCTGCGCTTACAACAAACGATGCCAGTAAGGAACTTGTTTGTTTTGTTGTTAATGTAGCAAAAACAGATTTCTGAGCATTAACCCTTTTCTTCAAATCGCACACAAGTGTAGAACGTATTGTACCAATGTAGCCCTTGTATTTAGCGCCGTAGTGCTGTCTAATGCCGTTTAAGATTATACTCTTTATTTACAGACAACAGTTGCAAACACACAAGGCACTGCTGTTTGCTATCCTTATTGTTGATGAATAAAAAAAATCAAATTTCCATTTCTCATGAAAAAATTTTATTTTTTAAATTTAATTGACGTTTAATGCTCATATTGTACCACGACCGAAGCAACAGACAATGAAAACACAGATTACAACAATAGCACTGTTTCCTGTTAAAATGGAACTGTTCACTGTAACTCGACAAAATCAGAATGATCAGATCGGATATCGGATATATAATTTTGACTGATGAAAAGAGGATTGTAGAGAAAGAAACTGAAAGTAAAATAATTTTGGGGTGAGTGTTTCGTGGAGGAGGAGGTGGGTGACTGACAGTATTTCTTGGCGGAAACTGTTTGAACTCACAGAACCGTGAGTCGGTTCTAGAACCATTCGGCGGCTTCTTCCTTTGTTTCAGTCAATCGCAGGATGATTAAACTGAAAAAAGGATGGGTCGGGAATGACGGGAAGGCGACGTCAAACTAACTACTACAGTGTTCCGAGTGTTAAACATAGGTCTACTTGTACTATTATTCTTCTTTGATTTACCTCGGATGTTTCCACCAATAATTATACTTTAATTTAAACAAACTACTAGGGAATATTTGAGTTAGCTTTCTCCACCGTACTGTGGACGAATGTAACAAATTTTAAATCAATTTTGCCCAGAACATTTTGCTCAATGCAACCTGATTTTATTTTGTATCCAACGCGGGCCAAAAACAAGGACGTCGCGGGCCACTTGTGGCCTGCGGGCACTCTATTGGCCATCATGATCTAAAAAAACACACTCTCAAAGTTACTTCTTTTGTACTATGTTTAAATATTTACACAAATGTCAAATACTGATTCGATATCAGGAAACAATTCTCTTAAATGCCAACATCTGACTCCTCCAAAGGTTGACTCCTCCGTTGATACTGACTCTTCTCCTGACACAAGGGCTGCAAGATTTGCTTGTCTCCGGTGCTGTAGCTTCGTCAACTCAGCCTATAGATAAAGTGGAATGTCAAAACTACTGGTGGCTTCTCCCACTTTATTTAAATAATTTCAGCATTGGAAAAACGGATAATGAAGTAATGTTTATTTTTTCCGACTATTTTAATTGTGTTTGTTTTTGTGTGTTTGCAATTCTTGCTTTATTCTACTTTGATATATGCCTTATTTGTCAATGCTTGCTTATGTTTATTTCATTTGCAAAAGAAACAAGAAAAATATTTCTTAAATGGTATGTAGAGCCAGTCTTTAACATATGAATGTGAATCACGGACACTAGGACAACTGACAAGAAAATCACTGGAAGCTGTAGAAATGTGCTTTTACAGAAGAATGTTGAAAATACCATTGACAGCTAAGAAGATTAATGAAAACGTTCTGAAAGATGCCACGGCAAAGAGAGAGCCAATTTCAATTATTAGGAAGAAACAAGCATCATTGTTTGGCCATGTAATGAGAAGGAAGCAGCTGGCTTATATATAACAACTTATAACAACTGGAGAAATCTAGGGACGACGAGATTGAGGGAAGCAAAGAGAAAAGATACCAGACTGCTTAAGAGAATGGCTTAATACCTTATCTTGTCTAACATCTTTCATTTTCCTTCATACACCCACCAGCACTGAAAAAAAAGAAACAAAATTGGCTGGCATAAATGGTTTCAGTATGATAGAACATGTCAAAATGGTGTCAGGTCGGGTAATTTTACCTGCTACTGTATGCAGTAAACAGTACAACCTGCGATTGCCCTGCTGCCTTGCAGGTAAGCTCGGGAGAGTAAAAGGCTAAGGGAGGGTACCCCGAAGTAAAACAAACCCCACCGCCCTGTAGATGAGACTTTTTATTCAAAGGCTAGAGGAGCCAACAGTAAACAAACCGACGGTAGGCAGCAGAAACCCACCGTCGTAATTTCTTCGCACAATAATGAACAATAGGACAAAACACAAGTAATCACTGGAGTCTGTAGAAATGTGGTTTTACAGAAGAATGTTGATAATACCATGGACAGCTAAGAAGAGTAATGAAAACGTTCTGAAAGAACCCAAAAGAGAGGTAATTTCCAAAATTATGAAGAAACAATCATCATATTTTGGCCATGCAATGAGAAGAGAACACCTGGAATATATTGTAACAACTGGGAAAATTGAGGGACGAAGAGATAAATGTAAGCAAAGAGAAAAGATACCAGGCAGCTGAAGATAATTGCTTGGCAGAAGGTCAACAATAGAAATGATAAATACCTGTCGTGATCGAAAGTTATGGAGAGACATTATCACCTACGCCAGCAGCCCTGGTACTTGATGATAGAACATCTCCCAAGAATGGATGTGGATGTTTATAAACACAACGAGATCTCTGGAAGGATCACGTTCAGGGAAGTAATCTGATGTATTGATACATTTTTTTTCAGAATTATCTCACTCTAACGCTTTTTTCATTTTCATAAAAGTTTTACTTTATTCAAATATTTGCAATTTGTATTTTGACAGTGCTTTATATTTTCATGGAGCATAACAGCTGACATGCATTTTCATCTTTTGAGTCCATTGATGTTGTTGTCATTTTACTAGTAAGTTGCCTTTCAATTATTATCATCTCCTGAATATGTGAATGTTCTAGTTCTTGGAGAGTAGACTTTAAGATATGTGTTAATTTTTTTTTAAATTGCTATGTGTAACGCTAGGATAACGTGGCTGATAACTCACTTAGATGAAGAAAAACTCTGGTCTCTCAAGAAAAGTCGGACGATAACTCACTTAAAAGACTAAAGACTATTAAGACACGTTGAATGATAACTTACTTAGAAGTAGGAAGTATGATCTAATGATCTCACTTATCGAAGACATGATAGATGAACGTTGTCTTTCAACATAATGATAGATAAATCACTTAGAAGGAAATCGTTGGTCTTTCAAGACATAATGATAGATAAATCACTTAGAAGAAGGAAGACATCGTTGGTCTTTCAAGACATAATGATAGATAAATCACTTAGAAGGAAGTTGGTCTTTCAAGACATCGTCGTTGGTCTTTCAAGACATAATGATAGATAAATCACTTAGAAGGAAATCGTTGGTCTTTCAAGACATAATGATAGATAAATCACTTAGAAGGAAATCGTTGGTCTTTCAAGACATAATGATAGATAAATCACTTAGAAGAAGGAAATCGTTGGTCTTTCAAGACATAATGATAGATAAATCACTTAGAAGGAAATCGTTGGTCTTTCAAGACACACTTAAAATCGTTGGTCTTTCAAGACATAATGATAGATAAATCACTTAGAAGGAAATCGTTGGTCTTTCAAGACATAATGATAGATAAATCACTTAGAAGAAGGAAAACTCACACACAAAACATATATACAAGTTCTCTCGGGCGAAATTGTTTATCTCACGTGATCTCTACATTATGGTCACCTCACGTGATCTCTTCATTAAGATCACCTCACGTGATCTCTACATTATGATCACCTCACGTGATCTCTACATTATGGTCACCTCACGTGATCTCTACATTATGGTCACCTCACGTGATCTCTACATTATGGTCACCTCACGTGATCTCTACATTATGGTCACCTCACGTGATCTATACATTATGGTCACCTCACGTGATCTCTACATTATGGTCACCTCACCTCATTATGGTCACCTCACGTGATCTCTACATTATGATCACCTCACGTGATCTCTAAATTATGGTCACCTCACGTGATCTCTACATTATGGTCACCTCAGGTGATCTCTACATTAAGGTCACCTCACGTGATCTCTACATTAAGGTCACCTCACGTGATCTCTACATTATGGTCACCTCACGTGATCTCTACATTATGGTCACCTCACGTGATCTCTACATTATGGTCACCTCACGTGATCTCTACATTATGGTCACCTCACGTGATCTCTACATTATGGTCACCTCACGTGATCTCTACATTATGGTCACCTCACGTGATCTCTACATTATGGTCACCTCACGTGATCTCTACATTATGGTCACCTCACGTGATCTCTACATTATGGTCACCTCACGTGATCTCTACATTATGGTCACCTCACGTGATCTCTACATTATGGTCACCTCACGTGATCTCTACATTATGGTCACCTCACGTGATCTCTACATTATGGTCACCTCACGTGATCTCTACATTATGGTCACCTCACGTGATCTCTACATTATGGTCACCTCACGTGATCTCTACATTATGGTCACCTCACGTGATCTCTACATTATGGTCACCTCACGTGAAATAAATCAACTTCGCCGATCGAATGTAAGTCCCTCCGAGTTTCGAGTCTTCACTAATCCCTGTCGTCGGGAGGACGTTGTTATCAAACCGGCCGATAAAGGGGGAGCGATGGTAGTTTGGGGTAAAGACTGTACGTTTCCGAGGGCAACAAGCACTTATCCGACACTGCCTGTTATAAACCTCGCCCTGACGACGTCATTGCCCTCCAGAATAAACAGGTCCAATTTATCATGAAGGAACTGATCCAAGACCACCCCCTTCCTCCTAGCGCGTCCCGCCTCATTATCTCTATTATCATCAGCTTTACAGAAGCTTCACATCTCTACGCATCTTGGTGCATCTTGATGCCTTTACTTCATTATTCCCAATAGTGGCCTTGGCAAGCCATCCTCCTACATGCTCCCAAAAATTAACAAACTCAACAACCCAGGACGTCCAATCGTGTTAGCGTTCACTTGCTCAACTCAACACATATCCGGCTACCCAGACAATGTCTTCCAGCCCCTTGTCACCAGTCTTCCCTCCTATGTCAAGGACATGAACTATACCTTGAGAATCTTCTCTTCCGTCTTTCTCTCTCCCGTGGTCGCTCATACCGACGTTTTTTCATTGACGTTTGTTCTCTTTACACCTCTATCCCTCACTCCCACTGCCTCCTGGCACTTCTTTCCTGACCAAAGTCAAAATCCTTCTGTTGGTACTGCCACTCTTCTCCGTCTCACTGAGCTTATCATCAAACCTCAACACCTTTAAGTTCAATGATGGTATTTTTAAGCAAGTAAGTGGATTAGCCATGGGCACCAAAATTGGTCCAAACTATCATCATCATCATGTGCCATACCCTTTGGCGTAGGCGATCATGTCCTTCCACAATCATCTATCTACAGTGTATCGTATCAGCTACGTTATTGACTACTTTCCATACCATGACACTAAGCCATCTAGTATTTTCTCTCTTTGTCGTAGGCGATCTCTCTTTCCTTTTATTTTGCCAGTTGTAATCAAATATTCCAACTTTCCTCTTCTCATGATGTGCCCAAAAAATGTTCATTTGTTCTTTCTGATGTTTTTTTTTTTTTATGAGCTCCCTTTTTGTGTTGGCCTCTTTAAGAACTTCCTCATTGTTCTTTCTAGCTGTCCAGGGAACTTTAACATTCTTCTGAGAAATCCCATTTCTGTGGCCTCTAATCGTCTTTTCATATGTTTGTCTACTGACCATGATTCGCTTCCATAGGACAGAATTGGTTCTATATAGCACCGATGAACTCTCTTTCTCATTTCTATTGACATAGATGTGCTGCATAAGATATATTTCATTCTCTGAAATGCTGTTTTGGCCTGGGCTATTCTACTTTTTATTTGTGTTGTGCATCTCCCATCTGATGTTATTATTGTGCCCAAGTATTTCAAACGTTGCACTTGTTTCAGATTTGTCCTGTTTATTTGTATGCTGACGGTGATGATTGTTTCTTCGATATAACCATTGCTTCTGTTTTCTTACTATTCAGACTGAAACCTTTCATGTTGCTTTCTGTTACTATTATGTCTATCATTTCGTGTAGTTCATTCTCTGTCTCTGCTATTAAGATTGTGTCATCCGTAGATCGCAAATTATTTATGTTGTGACCGTTGACACGTGTTTTATAAGTTGAAATTGTCCTGTTTGTTTGTTAATTCGTATAGCTGCTGTTTGTTGCCAGTACACGTTTTTTTTTATGATTCGCAGATCCTTGCCATCAATGTTTAATTTCTCCAACATATTGATTACCTATCTTTCTTTCTTTAATTATGTAGATCTTTATATCAATGTTCTTAAGATGTATATAGCATTATTGGTGCCCTTTCCTTCCACAAATCCACATTGTTCCTCTCTTATTTCTGGTTTTATTTTGTTTCTTACACGTCTGACGATGATTCTTAGTTATATTTTCGCCATATGGCTCATGAGACTAACAGTGCGATGGTCTTCACAATCAGTGGCTCCTGACTTCTTCGGTATGGCTACAAAGATAGATTTTAGTAGATCTTCGGGTACGTGTCCGGTGTTATATATGTCATTGAGTAGTTTTGTTATGACTTGTACTCCCAGCTCTCCTAATGCATTTATTTCTTCGATTGTTATATTGTCGGGACCTGGAACTGTGCCTCTATTAATGTGTTGAATTGCGTCTTCCACTTCACTCTGCATAATTGGTGGTCCTGTGTCTTTGTTTCAATTGTTTAACTCTGGTCTTTTATCTTCATAGAGTTGACTGATATATTATGTCCATCTTTCTATTATCTTCTCCTGTCCCATTATTATATTTCCTTCCTTTGATTTAACACATCCTGAAACATTGACTTCTTTTCTTCCTGTTAATTCATTTAACTGATTGTGCTTAAATTTTGACTTTATAAGCTATACCTCGTTATTAATGTGCTATCTTGGAAACCAAATACGCAATTGTGTATCAACTTCCCTTTACCATCAAATACCTCCGGTACATCGATGACTGTTTCGGACTTACCGATCTACACGAGGACGACGTCTCCGAGTTTATCGAGTAAATCGGTAGCTATCAAAAAGCTATCATGATGACTTGTATCTCCACTTCCTGTTATCTTTTTGGACCTTATTATTTCAATGGGTACTTCTGGTCTCCACAACACGGTTTTCTAAAAACTCACAAACGCCCATTCTTACCTTCTCTATACCTCGTTGCATTCTTCTTCATCTCGTGATTCGATTCCGTTTTCACAGTAATTGCGTTAAGTCGTATCTGTCAGGATGACCTGAATTTCCTCCATCAGGCTCACCTCATGTTAGGTTTCTGTAGCTGCCAGTTTTATCCAGATTCGATCATCCAATCCTTCAAACGGATCTTCCTTAACTTTCGTCTCGAGGCACTCATTCCTTATTCCCACCCCAACCCCTTTTAAGAGGACAATACTCACCTATCATCCTGCATAACTTAGCTGCGTGGTAAATGCTCAACGATTACCGTTTCATTCTCAACTCTGATCCTACCACTCACTCGTCTACTTTTCCGTGATCCCCTTATAGGTCCCTTCAAATAGGAATTTGAGAGATATTCTGGTTAGAAGCAGTCTCTATCGCTCCGACAACCAACACTTGTGTACGGTCCACTGTGGACGTAACCTTTACGTATATTCTCCGCACAGACTCTGTCTTCTTCCCTAACGGACTGTTCGAGATAAAGGATGCTTTCACATGTGTGTCCCGAACGAACATTTATGCCACCATATGCCAACGATGTCACATGACTTAAAGTGGCGAGTCTGGAAGATGTGCAGTGGAAAGATGTTATTAACATCTTCAGGATGTTCAACAGAATAATAGCACTCCAGTAGTGTCCGATTTCAATTCATCAGACCACAAGGACAAAAAAGACATCTGTGTCAATGGATTTGTTCTTTGCCACTCCGCGGAACGCAGCCGTTTCGCATTGGTGAATCGCCTTATAGTCCGTATAGCTGACCCCACGAGGCATGTATGTATCACACTTGTACGCATAAATACACTCGTTTCCCTGTGACTGTTCCTTCCCTACTGCATATTCTACGCTGCTGCCCATGTATGACATTAGCTTTTGCACATGCATTGTTATTGACATTCCTCCTCTAATAGACCATACTGCGATTCTTCGGTGGTCTCCTATGTCTCTTTTGTCTGGGTTGCTTACTTTTGTGCAAGGGGTTACCCTCTCCGTCTGCACTACACTGTAATGTGTATATATATATATATGAATGGATAATTACGCAAAAGATGCAGAGATATTAAGATGACATTTTAAAGGAGATAATTGATGATAACAAAATTGGAAATGGTATCTTTGTCAGCTTTATGTTAGTGTTGCGAGAGGTAAAATAGCCATCTATAGTTCAGCACTAGGCCACCAAGAAGAATGGGACTACCCAGTCTACGTGCCTCAGCCACCTTAGTCTTCGACATCTGAGCTATATATATATATATATATATATATATATAGCTACCGCGGCTCCCTACATATATATATATATATATATATATATATATATATATATATATATATACATATATATATATATATATATGTGTGTGTGTGTGTGTGTGTAGGGAGCCGCGATAGCTCAGTGGTTAGTGAACTGGTCTACAAATGACATGGGGTAGTGTTCAATCCCAACCGACGGCTTCCGGGTTCACCCAGCCTTAAAATGGGTACCGGATTTTGTTCTGGGAATGTAAAGCAGCACAGGCGTAATACCGACCACATTACCCCAAAAATCATCTGCTGAAGGTCTGTAAAATATAGGGTCACTAACACCATATTTCCCTATACGCCACTTGGCGTGACGGGGGTACTATACTTTTATATACGTGTGTGTGTGTATATATATATATATATATATATATATATATATATGTGTATGTGTGTGTGTGTGTGGGTGAGTTGATATGTATAAATAGTGCCGAAGGTGTTGTAGTACCGACAATGTCCTCCACATAATTTTAGAACCCTTTAACCTTTTTTGTGACCCCTTCATCGCCTGATTAAATATACCGCGTAAACCTGCACCACTCGTTTATGTTCCTTCTGGCCACGATACAGGGAAAACGTTTTAATTTCTGGTGTTCGTACTAGAACTAAATTATTTTGTTTTGGATGCATCATTATTAGCTAGTTATGTCTTCTTCTACCTTTCAGCTCCCTTTGGAGCATAGGTCTTCAACAAACACTTTCCAAGTCGTTCTGTTTCTTGCCATTCTTTTAAGATCATTCCATGTCTTCCCCATCATCTTCATCTTTGCTTCTATCTCTCTTCTCCAAGAATCCCTTGGTCTTCCTCTTTGTCTATTCCCCTGGTGATTCCAAAAAGGGCCTGTTGTATAATGCTCTCAGTTGGCTTCCTCAGTGTGTGTCTTATCCATCGCCATCGTCTTCGCTGTATCTCTTTATCCACTGGTATTTGACCGGTACATTTCCATAATTCTATGTTAGTGACTTTGTGCTGCCATTTCCATCCTTTTATTCTGCGTAAGCATCCATTAATGAAAGTATGTATCTACATGAATGTCAATTTTGTTGTTCTCCATTTTTCACAGCCCTATAATAGGACTGACTTAACATTGGAGTTAAACATTTTTATTTTTGTATTTAACTTAATTTCTTTGGACTTCCATATGTTTCCCAGTGCAACAAAAGCTAGTTAGTTATGTACGACTAGTTTTATTTAGTTACATATTTGTGTGTGTGCTGTTTGTTTGTTCCCCGCAGAAGGCATAAAGAGCTGAAATGTCACTCAAATTTGGTTTGCCTATCAGTTACGTTAAGATCTAACTATACCATTGTTTATATTTTTTTTCGTGTCACCAATTGTTATATCTACATCCCCATCACAGAGTTTGATCTCTTCTACAACATCACGACATTTAATATCCTCTACATAATTTAAATATTTGAGAGTCTCTGTGATTGTTTGCTTGTCCACAGCCACTTATGTTCTGAGAGTCATTGTTATTGTCTGTTTGTCCTTAGCCATCCATGTTCTGAGATTCCTTTTGATTGTTTGCCTGTTCACAGCCACCCATGTTCTGAGAGTTCGTGTGATTGCTTGCTTGTCCACAGCCATCCATGTTCTGAGAATCATTGTGATTTCATGTTTGTTCACAGCCACAAGTACGCGGGTATTGCAAGCTGCCTTGTCATCATTCTTGCTCAGTGGATGCTTGTTGGAGGTTTAACATTTTTCTACCAGTGGATAATCGATGTAAACAAGTATGTGAACATTGTTTTGCGTTTCTGTTTGCATTTTAATTTCATTTTTATTATGTTCAATTAATTTATATTCTATTTGGTTCTATACTGTTAAATGTTAGTCATTGGACTATCCTCACTCGTTTCGTCCACCTGTCCATAATTGCTCAGAACTGCAGCATTATGAAACGATCAACTTGTTCACAAGTTCTTCCCTGTTGTAGTTGGACTCTCTAGAAGTTAACAAAAAACAAAAAAAAGTAAAGAGCCCCCGTCACGCCCAGTGACGATCCCGTAAAGGGAATATGGTGTTAGCGACCATATATTTTACAGACCTTAGGCACATGATTTTTGGGGTAATGTGGTCGGTATTACGCCCGTGCCGCTTTACTTTCCCAGAAAAAAAAAAACTGGTACCCATTACAGGCTGGGTGAACCCGGAAGCCGTCGGTTGGGTTTGAAACCTACCTCGTGTCCTTTGTAGTCCAGTTCACTAAACACTGAGCGACTCCCTCTCAAGAAGTTAGGAAACATTTTTTTCTATGTTATTCTATTCTATTCTATTCTATTCTATTCTATTCTATTCTATTCTATTCTATTCTATTCTATTCTATTCTATTCTATTCTATTCTATTCTATTCTATTATGTTGTTGTATTATATCATGATATAGAATGTTATATTATGTTGTGTTATATTATGTTATGATATATTATGTTAAAGCAGCGTTCCAAAAAATGAGGAAAATACTATGCAATCCATTTTTTACAATAGAAACAAGAAAAAGAGTTCTTAAATGTTACGTAGAGCCAGTCTTAACATACGGATGCGAATCATGGACAATAGGACAACAGACAAGAAAATCACTGGAGTCTGTAGAAATGTGGTTTTACAGAAGAATGTTGAGAATACCATGGACAGCTAAGAAGAGTAATGAAGTGGTTCTGAGAAATGTCAAAGCAAAAAGAGAGCTAATTTCCAATGTTAGGAAGAGACAATCATCATTTTTTGGCCATGTAATGAGAAGAGAACAACTTGAATATATTGTAACAACTGGAAAAATTGTGGGACGAAGAGATAGAGGGAAGCAAAGAGAAAAAAATAACAGACAGCTTAAGAGAATGGCTTGGCAGAAGGTCAACAACAGAAATGATAAATAGCTGCCGAGATCGAATGTTGTGGAGAGACATGATCACCTACGCCACTAGGCCCGGCACTTGATGATGATGATGATATTATGTTATGCTATATTATGTTATGTTATATTGTGTTATGCTATATTATTTTCATGTTCGTCTGCGGACGGTGGGTTCAAAACCTTTGTAGTTTAGGAAGTGAGTCCGAATTTGATGTTCCCCTTTAATGTGACAATTTGCGACATTAGAGTCATTTATTCTAATGTGTTTCTGATAATGATTTTACTCAAAGTAAAACAGTTCCTCCAATTATTGCTCTCAATTGAAATAATTATAATTGTATTATTCCCATCATCATCATCATCATCATCATCATCATCATCATCATCATCATCATCATCATCAACTACCGTGACTGCTGGCGTAGGTAATTTTGTCTCTCCACAACTTTCGATCTCCACAGTTATTTATCATTTGCGTTGTTGACATTCTCCCTAGCCACTCTATTAAGCTGTCTGGTATATTTTCTCCTTGCATCCCTCTATCTCTTCGTCCCTCGATTTTTCCAGTTGTTACAATATATTCCAGCTGTTTCCTTCTCATTTCATGTCCAAAAAATTATTATCGTTTCTTTCTAATATTATAAATATTACGACACATATCTTTATGTGTGTCTGTGTTTAGTCATATCTCATGTCTTAGTGTGTATCTGTGTTGGTCATGTGTCATATCTTTGTTTGTGCATGTATGGGTTAGTGATGTCTCATATCTTTGTGTGCATGTTTATATTAGTCATATCTCGTGTCTCTGTGTGTGCATGTCTGTGTTGGTCACATGTCGTGTCTTTGTGTGTGCATGTCTGTGTTGGTCACATCTCGTGTCTTTGTGTGTGCATGTCTGTGTTAGTCACCTCTAGTGACTCGGGCAGATGGTGTTCGTCAACCTGGGAGGGCCGACCATCTAAGGGCAGAATCCCCCTACAGAAAAGACAATCTGCTGCAGGAAGATTGGGGACAATGAAAGGCTAAGGAAAGCAAACCTGAATAAAACGCTGGCTGAAATCGGATGCACTGGGCCACTGGCGCAGAACACAGTGCAACGTTTTTAACGGGTGTTCAATCAGAGAGGATCTGGCGGACTCTAATTGTGATATTATGTCTGTGGGGGCGATCAACACACTTAGCCTGACAGCTGACTTCATGTGGGAGTCTGGAATCCTACTCTGATTGAGTCCTGATCGCAGATATATATATATATATATATATATATATATATATATATATATATATAAATTAGTTCTAGTTTTCTTCAGCTTCTATCAGAAAGTTTTCATTACTCGTCTTAGCAGCCCATGATATTCACAACATTCTTCAGTAAAACCAGATTACTACGTGATAACATGATACTATTGTGATACTATACTATTTTAGTTATAACTATTTTACGTTATGAGAAACAAGAATGGCTTTGCTGTTAATGCATGGTTTATAATTGCGTTCAAGTGGCTGTTGTCTAAACCACAAGGCAGCAAGTTGTATGTGATCAGAGTTGTTCTTCCTCTAGATAAGTTGTCGAAGAAGACTATCGAGTTCCATCTACTGGACAGCGAATTATCATAAGGTGACCATATTTTTGAAACCTTAATCCGGGACGGATTAATTTGACATAAATTTCCCATCAATAAAATGACATTTCTTCTGTCTTTTTAAAGTGAATAATACATATTATATATATATATATATATATTAAAACGAACTAAAACACCTAAAAATATAGGCTTATAAATCGTTATCAGGAGATTTAAAAAAAACAAACATTAGTGATACTCACTTAAATGGAAGGTGAAGCAGAGTTGTTGTACTTTTCTGATCAGTATTTCAGTTTCAGTATAAAAGATGTAAAACTTGGAGCGCATTTTACTGTTACTATTTCGCTAAATGAATAGCCAGTTCAACTTTTTAAATAATTTCTACACAACAACGGGAAAATGTCTATTTTTAAGTCGAAGAGACGTTTACCATATTGGCAACATTGGTAAACGTTTGTGTCCCTAATGTATTTTAACAAATCCGGGACAAAAGCTAAAAAATCTACCAAAATCGGGACAATTTCGGGACAGTAACAAATCCGGGACAAAGGTTGAAAAAAGAATAAAAAATCTGGACTGTCCCGGAAAAATCAGGACGTCTGGTCACCTTAATTATCAACAAAGTGGGACAAAAGCAATCAACTGAAATAATAATTCTTTAGTTTAATTAAAAGCAAAACAAATGCCTGACAAAGATGATGCTGAGCAAGTGTGTTATAGTGACAATATATAAGAGAAGTAATAGGGGAGTTATAAGTCAACGATATGGTTGTCAATTTACTTAGATAATCATCATCATCATGTGCCATACCGGTTGGATTAGGCGAGCCTGTCCTTCACCAATCTTCTATCTACAGTGCATCTTATCAGTTTTGTTGTTGGCTGTTTTCCATCCCATAGCAGCAAGCTATCCAGCATTTTTTTTCTCTATATCGTCTGCGATCTCTCTTTTCTTCTATTTTGCCAGCTGTAACCAAGTATTCCAACTTCCTCTTCTCATGATGTGCCCCAAAAATGTTGATAATAACATAAATAAAACAGCCCGACGTTGCGGTCCAGTAAGCCTTCTGCATGAGACATTAAATTATAGAACTTGATGATAGTTAACTAAATTACAAACTGAACACTTCCACTTTCCTTCTTCGACTGCCTTTATGCTTATATAGTTGAGGGAACTTTGTTCATTTTTTTGACGTCAAACTGAAATAATATTTTTTTAAAAGAAATATAGTAAAATATATTATAAACAAAAGTGGAAAAGTGTACCTGCTGCTCTTCAACCTATTTATTTGTCATGTTTATTGTTTATGTTTATATTCCATGTTTATATAGACCCCGGAGATTCCCATTTATGTGTTTCAGTGTTCCGTCGGAGTTGCTTCAGTACTGTTACTTTCCTAGCTTCGGCAGAGTCGGCCCTTTCGCTCTGGGCGTGCTGGCTGGGTATATTTTAACAGCAAATCAAGGGCGTGTCCCAATGAAACCGGTTAGTTCATGTTTGTTTCATTCGATGTTCTCTTTAGATTCGTTTGCTTCATTCGATTTTCTCTTTATGTTTTTTTCCCATCGAAGGTTGCTAAAATGTTCTTGTGGATCACCACCTCACTTCACATGTATCGACCTTCCATCACCACCTCACTTCACATGTATCGACCTTCCATCCCCATCAGTTTGCTCACTTCATCTTAAATCACTTCCTCTCACGGTACTTTATTTCTGTTTGCTTCAACTCATATGTCTCACCTCATCTTTCTTCATCTCACTTTACCTCACATCATCCTACCTCATTTTACATAACCACACATCGCTTCGCCTCACCTCACTACACCTTTATTTGTGTCACGTGATGAAAACAACGTTAATCAGCACTACATAGACATTGCAACCCCAAATGTCCAGAGAAAACTGTTTGTTCTTAACACATCAAGTTATGATTTGAAGTCACAGTTTTAATTACAAACAAACAGTTCATTTACACAGTTCTCTATTTAGGCGCCAAGGACTCATTTTAATAAATGTTTTGCTTTATCATATAAATCCTCACCACACATTAATTCTTGCTACGGTATTATACGAGTCTATCAACGACATATTATTTGTGCTAATATTTGTGTCTAAGGCAACTGTCGGTGACATGATAATTACATACACGAAAACATCCGTGCACAAACTATAACCAACAAATAAGAAAAAATACAAAGATGGATAAAGATAATCAAACATTTTTTTTAAAATGAAACGCTAGCAGAGTTTCAAGGCAAAAAAAAAAATGAGCTGACTATTTAACTAGCCAAAGCAACATATTGATAATAGGGTGAAAAACACCGCAAAATGGGATAGAACGTATATAGAAAATCTAGCAGTTGAATACAAATTGTCCTCTAAAACTAAAAATAGCAAGTTATTGTATAATACACAGAAACAACTAACAGGCTCCTTTACATCAGATGGTAGACATGTTCTGTGTAAAGATGAGATCTTACTATCTTCTAGTGGTATAATACCGTAACAGAGTAGGGGAATGAAAGAATGGGGCAGGTAAATTGACCAGGTACCCATTTATTAATAGACTTTGGCAGTAACATTTGAGAAGGTTCATCAGTAGTTAGTGACAGAATACAGGTTAGGGGTAGTTATGAACGCAAAGTTCATAGGGGGTTGGGACACCCACCGAGGAATTATACTCGGACATAACAGGGACTCCCACCAAGGAATTATACTCAGACATCACAAATTAAAGGAATACGAGTTCATAGGGGTAGTGGATACACAGAAAGTGGGAAGGTAGGAAGGTCCAGAATAGTGCTGGACATGATAATGAGTTTAGAGAGAATGGAAATTTCCACAACAGCAGGTTGGGAAGTGACAACAGAGCATGATTTGATCGCATGACTTTACTGTCCGGTAAACAGCTACCAGGACAGGTCAAAGTCAAGAAAAAATCATTATTTTGAAGAGGTTATAGAGAAATCACGCAAATAAGCTGTTATTGTCAAGTCTTGGACAGTTGAACTTTGAGTCACAGTCCTGAGATGGAAACTTAGCGGTGGAATCGTATTTTTTGAGATTAAGGTCACATTTTGGCCAGAAGGATAAGAGTTGATGGATTCCACGAGTGATCGAAGAGGTTGCAAGTTGTCACTTTGCGACAATTTCATTGGCTACAGATATTCCAAGCGCAAAAGTGTGGTGAAATATATAACCTTTGACACAATAGGTTTAAGCAAGTTTTTAAAGCAGTCAGAAATAGGAAGAACTAGAGGTTTATAGGAATAGGAAGTCAGATTAGAAGTTGAGCCAGTTAGTTAGGCTCAGAATATTAGAAGTTCAAGAACTAGAAGAAGTGTAGTCAGAGAAAGTTAGAACCAGGACAAAAAGTTAGTTAGGAACTTAATAATCTTGAAGTTGTAGTTTTAAGTCAGTTGATAAGTTATTAAGTAAGTTGATAGAGAGTAGTAAAGATGGCAGTGGCATATGAACATTAGTTGAGCAGTAGACAGTAAGAAAGAACACGTAAAGTAGTACATGAACTTTAGCTGTGAAAGTGTTTTGAGAGATTGAAACTGTGTTGCATATATTTCTTATAATTGTAAGTAAGTTGATAGAGATATTCAATGTTTCATGTTGCACAAAGATATACACTCATGTACATTACGTAAGCATCGGTGGTAACCTAAGTATGTCCAAGAATTAAAGAACACGTAATTTAAGAAGTGCAACCACTATAGATAAATCACGTGCCAGAATAATAGAAGTCAATAAACTTGATTATGATTTATGTATTTAAAAAAAAGAGTTATTCATGATTAACGTTGTGATCAATGTGATGTGCTGTTAAAGATGATGTAGAGAAGTAAGAAATAACATTACACTATAACAATACTAACTTCAATTGCTAGTCTGAAATATTAGTCTTTATGGAAGTATATGGAAAATAAAGAGTATAAGCCAGAAAACAACAGCTAAAATATGCTCAGCAGACATGACAGACCAAGATACTCAGAACAGGTCAATGAATCGTCAGAGCACTTCTACACAAGGCAGGACTCAATTACTTTGCAACATGCGACTGTGTAGTATCAAAACAAACTCCAGAGCACATCCTGCACTGCTCTCAACACCCTGAGCACGCAAACATGGCCCAGAGATACAACCCTGCATGACAAACATTCTGGAACCGGTGAAGACATCAAACGTATCGCTTTGCTCAAGACACATGCTGGTCTAAATGACGAGCTGATCGTTGAAAAGGAAGTGAAAAGTGAAGAGGAAAAAAAGAGGTAGAGGAAAAGGAAGAATAGTACTGAACCAGCCAGTAACTAATCATATTTTTACTGCTTGTATTCTCTCTCTCTCTCTCTCTCTCTCTCTCTCTCTCTTCTGCAATCAAGACTCAATCAGGGTAGGAGTCCAGACTCTCGTATGAAGTCAGCTGTCTGTTTAAGTGAATCGACTGCACCATATAGTTTCTCTTCCAGGGAGGTGGGTGTGAACTATATTGCTCTTCTCAGGTCTGTGTACTGGGGGCAATCCTGTAGAACATGTTTTGTAGTCATATTGTCCAGTGTACAGTGACATAGGCTGGTTGTACCTATTTTGAATTTGGTGAACATGTGATTTCTCATTCTATTGTGGCCAGTGCGTAGACGAAGTATGATGACTTGATCCCTCCTTGATAGTTGGTGGTATCTGTCACTCTCGTTATGCTTTGGGTGTTCTCGTTTCCATTTTTCATGGTACTGACCCTTGAGGATGGATTTGGCTTCATCATAGCTGAGCAGATGGTTCTCTTGTGGTAATTTCCCTCCTTCTTTAGCTAATTTGTCTGCGCGTTCGTTCCCCTGTATATTACAGTGTGATGGTATCCACTGAATGACTACTCTCTGGAAGTTATTGCATAGTTGGTCCAGGGTTGTTCTCAAGTTCATTGTTCTTTGGGCTTTTTAGAGCTGATAGAACTGTCAGTGCATCAGTCAGAATCATCAATTTATTGTGCTTGTTATTTTTGTATTGAGTAGCCAGTGTTGACTTGTTAGGTCTGGTAATTTTACCTACTACTGTATGCAGCAAACAGTACAACCTGTGGCTGCCCTGCTGCCTTGCAGGTAAGCTCGGGAGAGTAAAAGGCTAAGGGAGGGTACCCCGAAATAAAACAACCCCACTGCCTTGTGGGTAAGATTTTCTTTGTCAACGGCTAGCGGAGCCAACCGTAAACAAACCGACGGAAGGCAACAGAAAACCACCGTCGTAACTTCTTTGTATAATCAAGAATCGCCACAAAAGAAATGCTGGACATTATAGTGAACGAAAGCAAAAATAAAGGACTCCGCCTTAATAGCAAAAAGACTGAGGTAATGGTAACAACAAAGAAAAACACATCACCTCAGTGCAAAATAAAGACAAGTGGAACAATATTAAAACAGGTAAATGCATTTAAATATTTGGGGACGTTGTTAACCTCAGACGGAAGATGTACAAAAGAGGTGTGATGCAGAATGGCTCAGGCAAAAACAGGCTTTCCAAAAAATGACGAAAATACTATGCAAATCGTTTTTGACAATAGAAACAAGAAAAAGAGTTCTTAAATGTTACGTAGAGCCAGTCTTAACATTACGGATGCGAGTCATGGACAATAGGACAACAGACAAGAAAATCACTAGTCTGTAGAAATGCGGTTTTACAGAAGAATGTTGAGAATACCATAGACAGCTAAGAAGAGAAATGAAGATGTTCTGATAGAGGTCAAAGCAAAAAGAGAGCTAATTTCCAATATTAGGAAGAAACAATCATCGTTTTTTGGCCATGTAATGAGAAGAGAACAACTGGGATATATTGTAACAACTGGAAAAATTGAGGGACGAAGAGATAGAGTGACTCATAGAGAAAAAATAACAGACAGCTTAAGAGAATGGCTTGGCATAAGGTCAACAAAAGAAATGATAAATAGCTGCCAAGATCGAAGGTTGTGGACAGACATGTTCACCTACGCCAGTAGGCCCAGTACTTGATGATGATGAGCCAGTGTTGCAGCATCTCTGATGGCCTCAGTTTCTGCTTTAAAGTTGTTTGTGAGAATTTTCCAGTAGCTATTGACTTGGTGATCTCGTCCTGATTTATCAGCGTCAAGAACACACCTCCCCCTCCATTTCTGGTGGCATTTATAGCAGAGGCATCTGTGTATATGTGGGACCAAGAATCCTGTGGGTAGGTATAGTGTATGTGTTTTTCTGCTACGTGTTTTCTTTCTGTGTCTGATTGGGTGCTTTTTTCATGATTCCTGTTATATTTTCCTTAAGTTCTGGTATTTTATGTTTTCCATGAGGAGACATATCAGATGGGCCCAAGAGTTGCGATATAGACCGTCTTCACTTTCAAGAATTCAGGTATTTCTTGTTTTCAGCAGCACGTTGTGATTGGCTGGATCGTTGCTGTAACATTAGCCTTGACGCAGACATTCGGTAACCATGGATACGTTACTGGCCTGAAGCGCAGCAGTGTTCTAGAGGCTGCAGTCATAATCCCTACAAGTAGGACAGTATGGAGCGCTTGTATTCTTTGGGTCATCATTGCCTGTTCATCCGGATATGGAGGTATAGTAAAACCTATTTGATTAGTTGAAATTTCTAAGTTGTATATACAAAGAGAGAGACTATTGTCATCAAAGAGTGAAACAACGTGAGAATTCAATTTCATCGAATGTCCCTGTTTATTGTAACAAAAATATTTTAAAAATTGTTATTTTTTAAACTTTTTTCTTGTTCTTTTTTTTTGGGGGTGGGGTGGGGGGTGGGGGGGTGGGGGTGGAACGGAGAAGCAGTTTACAACTGTCATCTATTGTAGTTATTTTGGTGGACAGAGAGGGAACACAGGCAACTCCCACAATCGTGACGTCTTTCACTCTGTGGGCTATAGAATGCTGACGTCATTCTACACACAACCGCGTCTGCTAGTACATCTGAAACGTCACAAAATGTGGGTAGTTCCATTCTTCTTGGTGACCTAGTGCTGAACTATAGATTGTTGTTTTACCTCTCCCAACACTAACATAAAGCTGACAAAGATACCATTTCCAATTTTATTATTATCAACTATCTCCTTTAAAATATCATCTTCTTAATATCTCTGCATTTTTTACGTAATTATCCATTCATATATATATATATACAAAAAAAAAAATATATATATATATATATATATATATATATATATATATATATGGCCCTTTTCGTCTTGTCAGACGGTCTAGTGAAAGCTATTGTGTATGTTTTTGAAGTCTTGTTTTTGTTGAACAACTTCTCTTGTGACTAATTCGACCAATGTTTGACAAACACACAAGGCCACAGAATGAACAAGTCAGGCCCACTGATCCACAGGTTTATTCCTCCTTTTTCATGACTCTTTTCTCTTCTAAGTTTTGACGTAGCACAGTCTCAAATGATGTTATACCATTTCTTATACACACTCTTTATGACGTGAAATCACTTGCCAGATGTTCCCAGTCATTTTTACAGATGGAGAAGTCATTCAGAGATGATTTACAGATATCTATATCGTAGATTAGGTCTGCCGATTTGACTTTAGTTTAAACATTGGTGTTTTCTTCCTCATTTCACTTTGCCTATTCTACCTGGGTACGGACTATGGAGATTGTGCTTTAATCCTCTGTATCATTAATGAATTAATATCTATGTTCTCACTGTCATTGACATTTCTTCTTCTGCTCTCGTTGCCTTCCTTATTTGCCTTTCACGTTGAGGCGAGATGCAATTTGTAGGCATCGATTCTCCACTGGTAGAAAAATATTAAAGCTCCAACAAGCGTCCAATGAGCAAGAATGATGACAAGGCAGCTTGCAATACCCACGTATTTGTGGCTATGGACAAGCAAACAATCACAATAACTCTCAGAACATTGGTAGATGCGGACAAGCAAACAATCACAGGATCTCTCAGAACATTGGTAGATGTGGACAAGCAAGCAATCATATTCACTTTCAGATCATTGGTGGATGTGGACAAGTAAACAATCACATTAATTCTCAGAACAGGGGTGACCTGTAGACAAGCAAACAATCACAATGACCCTCAAAACATGGGTGACTCTTCTTCTCCCCCTTCCTCTACTTATTCTTCTTCTCCCCCTTCTTCTACTTAATCTTCTTCTCCCCCTTCTTCTACTTATTCTTCTTCTCCCCCTTCTTCTACTTATTCTTCTTCTTCTACTTATTCTTCTTCTCCCCCTTCTTCTACTTATTCCTCTTCTCCCCCTTCTTCTACTTATTCTTCTTCTCCCCTTCTTCTCCCCTTCTTCTACTTATTCTTCTTCTCCCCCTTCTTCTACTTATTCTTCTTCTCCCCCTTCTTCTCCCCCTTCTTCTACTTATTCTTCCTCTCCCCCTTCTTCTACTTATTCTTCTTCTCCCCCTTCTTCTCCCCCTTCTTCTACTTATTCTTCTTCTCCCCCTTCTTCTACTTATTCTTCTTCTCCCCCTCCTCTACTTATTCTTCTTTCTCTACTTATTCTTCTTCTCCCCCTTCTTCTACTTATTCTTCTTCTCCCCCTTTCTACTTATTCTTCTTCTTCTACTTATTCTTCTTCTCCCCCTTCCTCTACTTATTCTTCTTCCTCTACTTATTCTTCTTCTCCCCCTTCTTCTACTTATTCTTCTTCTTCTACTTATTCTTCCTCTCCCCCTTCTTCTACTTTTCTTCTTCTCCCTTCTTCTCCCCCTTCTTCTACTTATTCTTCTTCTCCCCCTTCTTCTACTTATTCTTCTTCTCCCTTCCTCTACTTATTCTTCTTCTCTACTTATTCTTCTTCTCCCCTTCTTCTACTTATTCTTCTTCTCCCCTTCTTCTACTTTTTCTTCTGCCTTCTACTTTTTCCTCTTTTTTCTTCCTCTTTTCTTATTCTTCCTCCTCTTTCTTCATTCTCCTTCTTTCCTCCTCTTCTCTTTCTTATTATCTATCTTCTCCTTTATCTATCTATCTATCTATCTATCTATCTATCTATCTATCTATCTATCTATCTATCTATCTATCTATCTATCTATCTATCTATCTATCTATCTATCTATCTATCTATCTATCTATCTATCTATCTATCTATCTATCTATCTATCTATCTATCTATCTATCTATCTATCTATCTATCTATCTACCTACCTACCTACCTACCTACCTACCTACCTACCTACCTACCTACCTACCTACCTACCTACCTACCTACCTACCTATCTATCTATCTATCTATCTGTCTGTCTGTCTGTCTGTCTGTCTGTCTGTCTGTCTGTCTGTCTGTCTGTCTGTCTGTCTGTCTGTCTGTCTGTCTGTCTGTCTGTCTGTCTGTCTGTCTGTCTGTCTGTCTGTCTGTCTGTCTGTCTATCTATCTATCTATCTATCTTTCTATCTATCTATCTATCTAACTATCTATCTATTGTTCTTTCGAGCCGAAGACGGCACAAAGGGCAGAATCACAATCTCAAAAACAGTAACCTCGCGTGCCAAAATGGCACATATTGCGGAGATCACTGCTTCTAAAATCTCTGGTTCTGTTTCCATAACAACACTTTTTACAATGACAGCTTGTCAAGCCATCGATCAACCTCCTTAGTCGCCTCTTATGACATGCCTGGAAGGTCACAGTGTCACTATTCTTTACTTCCCTCATACTGAAGCCCCGATAACACACGGGAAACTATATATATATACACAAATTTAAAAGGAGAAAAGCGATTGAAGGGAAGCAAGCGAGAAAGGTCATGGCAATAATTCTTGGTTATCTCCCTTCTTAGTAATAAACTATAAATCTTTGAGTAGCGGCATGTATGTATATTTGTCATGGTAAAAATTAATGTTTCTCTATGGAGATCATTTTTTGATTTCTGAAGAGAAGGTTAAATGTCTCAATAATGTCATTTAGCGTGGTCAATTTTACAATTTTTGTTTGCAATGTCATCAGAAGTTATTTAACGTCTGATGAGTTCAGTTTTGAAATTTTTGTTAAATTTGTCATTACATGTTACTACAGGTCCAGTGAATGCCATCTTGTCATGGCCACCTTTCGTTGTGCTAAGCCGAGTCACTTACTTCGCTTATCTGACCCAGTTCTTTGTGGCCGCCATTATCTTCAACAACTTGGAACAAACTGTTTATATGAGCGTGACGTCTGTGGTAGGTGTACCCCATGTGTGCACGTGCGGTTTTTGATTGGTTACACAAGCAGGACACATAAACATAAATAAAGACGTAATGAAAGAACTAAAAATTGAAGAGAACAAACTTATAAACATTTTACTGGAAGTTAAAATATTACAACATTAAAGACGCAATGATATTACTAGATATACTAATGGAAGGCATGGTTCCATGAAGACGAGACAGGGATAGATAAAGAATGTGGTTTTAAAAAATCTTCATCAGAAACGAGAATTACAAAATTGTTGATGTTTTTTTCTTTACGTATTTTAATTTTGTCAAAAAAGTTACATTAAAAACGAACATAACAAACACACACTATTTTTGATAATTTCTCAACTTTATTTATTGTTTAATGTATTACATTGTTATTCATGTAGATCAGCTGTGTATGACACAGTTCGATTCAGGGAGCCTCTTTCCAACAGTCGCCACTGTCATGAAAATACGGGCCAAATCTCAAAATCAATATTTACAACATTTTCCATACTAGGAAACCATGAACATGAAAGAGAAAAATGTGGGAGATCTGGCTACATCGAAACATTCCTTGAGACGGGATGTGGTGAATGCAACACTAGCAACATGTTGCAAAGGGGCGCTACTCGATGGCGGAAAGAAGTTTTGTCGTGTCCCCTTTAGTTCATACTTCTCACAAATGCTGAACAAATTGTCTATTCTGGCAACCTGGACAGTTTAATTTGCGACCAATTCTATTATCTGAATGGCTATAAATAACAAGAATTTTGGTTCCTTTATGAGCCATCGATTACGGTGAAGTGTATTTCTGACATAAACGCCATTGTCTAAAGTCGCCAAACGTTGAGAACGAAGATGTTTTACTTAATAATAGGGAAAAATTAATATCACAGCACTTCTGACTGACCTATAGGTATTCATCCCCACTCCATATGGAAACAACAAAATAATAGAACGAATGACTTAAGTAAATGCAAAGACGTACTGTGCATACATACGACTCAGCGGTCTTATTGTGTGTGTTCAAAACAATTTATTGTCAGCCATTTTGATATTGAGAGTCATCTTTTATTAGACCAATCAACGAGACAGTGTTATGTATTGGCGTTAGGCAAAGACTGGCTTTCTTTTCCTTTTGAGAATCAGACATAGTTATTGCTCGAGATTTGAGACTTTGAAAAAAGAATTAAGTGATGTTTTAGTAAAGAACTATTTACAAATGGTTGTTTCAATAGAGTTTTGTTTAAATATAGGTAGATATTTTCAATTTCTAAAGAGACCACTGCTGGTTAGGAAAATCAAGGTTGGAAATAGACACATTCCGTAGGAGAAGTTAATCATTTGGAAATAGACACATTCCATAGGAGAAGTTAATCATTTGGAAATAGACACATTCCATAGGAGAAGTTAATCATTTGGAAATATACACATTCCATAGGAGAAGTTAATCATTTGGAAATATACACATTCCATAGGAGAAGTTAATCATTTGGAAATATACACATTCCATAGGAGAAGTTAATCGTTTGGAAATATACACATTCCATAGGAGAAGTTAATCATTTGGAAATATACACATTCCATAGGAGAAGTTAATCATTTGGAAATATACACATTCCATAGGAGAAGTTAATCATTTGGAAATATACACATTCCATAGGAGAAGTTAATCATTTGGAAATATACACATTCCATAGGAGAAGTTAATCATTTGGAACTATACACATTCCATAGGAGAAGTTAATCATTTGGAAATATACACATTCCATAGGAGAAGTTAATCATTTGGAAATATACACATTCCATAGGAGAAGTTAATCGTTTGGAAATATACACATTCCATAGTAGACGTTAATCATTTGGAAATATACACATTCAATAGGAGAAGTTAATCATTTGGAAATATACACATTCAATAGGAGAAGTTAATCATTTGGAAATATACACATTCCATAGGAGAAGTTAATCGTTTGGAAATATACACATTCCATAGGAGAAGTTAATCATTTGGAAATATACACATTCCATAGTAGACGTTAATCATACAAGTAATGATGTTAGGTAAGATTTATTACACAATCTCGGAAATTACATATTTGATAAATAATTAAACAGCCATAGCCTATTCATGTGTGGTGAGTGCGTTATGGAAGGCCCCGGTATCGCTGCAAACGAATTAAAATCCATAATTGCTCAACCGCCCGTGCCAGTGGAATCATCCGAATTACTATCTCATCTCCGTAACAAAGAAATGTAGTTGTGGTCCCCATCACAGCAGTCTCAGCGCACGCCAAAAGACATAAGGCGAAACCGCGCAGAAAGTGAACACAGCTAACTGTTCCTTGTCATACTTTATCATTGTGTGGTCTAGATGTACTACGTCAAACTTTGGACAAAAAAGTCATTAGTTCAAATCCCAAACAGTTTGTTGGAATTTTTTGTTCTTGTCCATGGTTCCCTTCTCAGAAAGAACTGAACAAATTTAAGAAGAAAGAAAAGATTGTTACATCACATTAAGAATACAAGATATGTATATATATATATATATATATATATATATATATATATATATATATATATATATATATACGAGTGTAGCCAAAAACCTGTGTGAATAAAGCTTTGTACAAGCTATGAACGACATCTTGTGTCACCTTATATGGTGTACAACACGAGTGTTGTTCGGAATATTGAGAGTTACAATTTTTCTTTATTGATTAATCACGTTGCTTTGAATACGTGAACAAAATGGATAATTAGTCTCGTGACTAGACTTGTATTGAAGATTCATATTTTCGAATCTTTGTGTGTAACAATCATGCATGGGTGATCGACAATGCCGAACCAAAACCTCAACGGCTGAACAAGATAAAGTTAACACTGTTCCCAAATCGGATGTTTTTCGATCAAATTAAAAATCCGAAAAAATCGCTGGTTGTGAACTTTTTAGCGTCGCGTCTACACCCATTTAACGTCAGTTTAAGGGAGAACGATGAAAAAAGTAACCATCTGACGAACACAAAAGAGGAAGACGAAGAAAGACGGAAGTAGTAGAAGAAGAACAAAAAGCACGGGAAAAAAGGAGGAAGAAGATACAGAAGATGATAATGAAAAAATGGAGGACTGATTTGTCTCCATGAAAGTCGCCTGCCTCGAGACAGAGAGGTTGTGGGTTCAAATCTCGGCTGCACCAGAGAGGATTTTTATTTATGATTTCTCTCTGCGACAACCAACCCATGTCTCAACAACGAAACTCGGCTTGAAATGACATTTACTCATGGACGGAAAAAAATAACGGAGTTATCTGCCTGTGCGGCGAGGGACCGCTGTGTACACGGCTACCAGGGAAAAGCGGATTAACACGCAAAATTCAGTTCCTAGTCGCTGAGGACTTCGTCAAAGGTAAAAGCTGGCGAACGAAAACAAAATAATGAATAATGATAAAAAGATGATGGAAAAATAATGATAAAGAAGATTTGAAACAAATCTAATAAAAGAGCATACTTTTCATAATGGCATAAACCGCTTTATACATTATAACACGCGAATACATTTATTTATATGTCAACGATGATATCAAACTAACCGTGGTTTTTTTTCTTCTTGAACCATTTTAGAGTTTTGAGTGTTATCACCCTTTGTGTGACTGTGGTACGTGTTGATACACAGCGAATATTATTTTATTTTCCATTATTTCAGATTTATGAAGCCCGTAGCAGATATCGGTAACATTATACTAAATTAAATTGTTGTTTCAGCCCTAATTATCCAGTAATCTTGTAACTATGAACCTTCTCGTTCCTAGGGAGTGTTCAGTATAGCCATCTTGGTTCTGACATGCGGATTGGCTGCTGTTCTCACCGTTTGTGTTGAGTACCCAATGATCAATCTCGAGAGAATCTTCTTGGGGAGAAAAAGACACTAGAATATCAAGAACCACTGGAGAGAAATATAATTATCAAGAATTTTTCTTTATTGGAATATTTGTTTTAAAAATCCTCTAGAACAGCAACCAGTGTGTCCTTGAAGTTATATAAGCGGAAATATATTATATACGAGTATATAACACATATATTGAGCGTGTTCTTCATTTTTTTCTGTTGATTGTTTTCTGCCATTCGTACCATTCATTCTGTCTGTTATTTATAGTATTCTCGATGTCTTATTTAGCATTTAACTGTTCATCTCTCTGACTATCTTTCTGCCTATCTGTCTATCTGTCCATTTATTCAAACATCCGGCCGTTCGCCCGCCCACCCATCCAAGCATCTATACATCTAACTATCCATTTATCTGTCTATATGTATATTTATCTTTCTACCTACCTACCTACCTACCTACCTACTTACCTACCTACCTACCTACCTACCTACATATCCAACCTACCTACTTACATACTTACCTACCTACCTTCCTAGAAACCTACCTTCTTATCTACCTACCTATCCAACCTACCTACTACATATCCAACATACCTGCCTACCTACCTACCTACCTACCTACCTACCTACCTACCTATCTGTCAACATACCTCTTACCTACCTACCTACATACCTGCCTACCTGCTGCTTGAATGTCTATCAGTCTGTTTGTCTATCAGTCTGTCTATATGTCTGCTTGTCTGTATGTCTGCTTGTCTGTATGTCTGCTTGTCTGTCTGTCTGTCTATCTGCCTGCCTGTCTGTCTGTCTATATAGTGTCTTTCGATCGCAAAACAGCACATAGGGCAAGTATTCCCAGACTGTTTGTGTCTGATGATCTTTGTTATCATGTGTCAGACATTATACAGATGTCTCTTTTGTTGTCGCAGCACATGCCCCCTAAATGTAGATTGTCTTTACCGTACGATTATGTTCATATTTGTGATTTCTCCAGCTCTGTTTAAACATTCTTCATAAGAAATATTCGACTTTCATGGAATTCGTAGCATTCTTCCGATAAAGCGCATCTCAGCTGCGTTCAGTGTTCTTTGTGTTCTTTTACTTATCATAGATAACTCACAAATAGTAAAGCAGGTTTTATTCTCCACTTTTTGACACGTTTTCTAACATTAATTGAAAATTATTTGTTATGTGGGCTGTTTTTAATTTGATGCAAACATGTCTTTGCTCATCCTATTCTACTTCTAATTTCAAAAGTGTTCTCTCATCTGATATTTTAACATAAATGAAACAAACAGCATAACGCATTTATACAAGCACATATAGCATAATATATATTAAAAACTAATACGATATATATGTAATATAAATATAAAACTATATATGCCACATATATAATAATACATATATAAATATAAATTTTCATGACATATATAACACAACATATATATAACCACATATATGACACATATATAATAATATTGACAATATAGTTCGGGGACCATTTAGCCGAGGACATGAAAACGTCAGAGGAGAAAAACGTCTAGAGAAATGCCATGAGAATAACCATCTTTTATTGACATCAGTTTTTTTTCTCTAGACAACAACCCATAAGATTATAAACGTGGACCTCTCCAAATGGCAACACAATAAACATAAATATACTTCATTCTGCTCCAGTAAAGATGGAAATAAGGAGTGTTATCATCGAAAACACGACATGGAGGAGACTGAATGAAGTTACAAAAAAAAAACAAGTGACGAATATAGTGAATGCACAAAAGAAGAGTGAACATACTTGATGAAAAATCACAACAGCAAGGACTGAAAATTAATAGAGATAAAACCAACATTATGAGAATTAATGCAGTTGGCAATTACCAAACAAAATTAGGAGAAATACCTCTACTAGACGTACAATCTTATATATATCTGGGTAGTAGTATAGATAAAGAGGGAGGAACAGAAAATGATACCAAAATAAGGATATCAAAAGCAAGAGGAGCTTTTGTTGCACTGGGAAACATATGGAAGTCCAAAGAAATTAGGTTAAATACAAAATAAAAATGTTGAACTCCAGTGTTACGTCAGTTCTATTATATTGTTGTGAAACATGGAGACCAACAAAATTAACAATCGTAAAAATAAAGACTTTTATTAATGGATGCTGACGCAGATTAAAGTGATGGAAATGGTAGGACAAAATCACTAACATAGAATTATGGAAATGTACCAGCCAAATACCTGTGGATAAAGAGATACAACAAAGACGTTGGCGCTGGATAGAACACACACTGCGGAAGCCAACTGAGAGTATTACACAACAGGCCCGTTTTTGGAATCCTTAGGGGAAAAGACGAAGGGGAAGACCAAAGAGTTCTTGGAGAAGACAGATAGAAGCAGAGATGAAGATGATGGGGAAGACATGGTATGATCTTAAAAGAATGGCAAAAATTAGAACAACTTGGAAAGTGTTTGTTGAAGACCTATATTCCACAGGGAGCTGAAAGGTAGAAGAAAACAAAAGATGATCGTCCGTGCGCTGCCGGGGCCCGAAAGGGGAGTAAAGAATAATGGCGCTGTTCCCTACAAGGCATGTTCGTAAAAAGCGAGAAACGCATGGGACTGGCTATCACATACTGTAAAATAATAAGCCGAAAAATCTTCACAAACGTGGACAAGCCTAAAAGAATAAAAATAAATCCGACATCCGGGAAAGATAACGACTCTTTGTCTAAGAGGCGTATGACGCAAGCCGGAGAAAACAGTAAGGAGTTCGGGTTGCAGACTCACCTTTTGTCTACCAGGAAATCCTCCAGAATTGGCACCTGGAATATACGTACCCTAAACGAACAAGATGCCAACTAAGATTATTACACAGCAAGCCCATTTTTGTAATCCCAAGGGGAAAAGACAAAGAGGAAGACCAAGGAATTATTGAAGAAGACAGACAGAAGCAGAGATGAAGATGATGGGGAAGACATGCAATGAACTTAAAAGATTGACAAGAGACAGAACGATCAAGGCCTGAATTTCTGCTTCAACAATCAAATGGTTTATTGTCTACGATCTCTGTCCAGTATAATGACGACGGGAAAGAACATATTGTACTCTGATGGCACTCGTACCCATTCTACCGCATATTATATTTTAGTGCAACCATCTACTTTTTGCTGTGTCTTCCCCCCCCCCCGCCATACTCAGGTCTACCAGGAGGACATATAGGGGCGGGACATAAAGGTAGTTTGTCTTGAGGCTCACCCATGGGTGAGGGGGGGGGACTGGTTTGAATCCGCTTTCTCGTGATTTGGGGCGACGTGAGTTAATGATTCGCCACGGGATACCCATCATCATAATGTACCAAGCCTGCTGGTGTAGGTGATCATGCCTCTCCACAATTTTCGATCTCGAAATTATTTATCATACCTTTTGCTGACCTTCTATCAAGCCATTCTATTAAGCTGTCTTGTATCTTTTTTATTTGCTTCTATCTATCTCATCGTCCTTCAATTTTCCCAGGTGTTACATTATATTCCAAATGTTCCTTCTTAGCTGTCCATGGTATTCTAAACATTCTTCTGTAAAACCACATTTCTACAGCCTCCCGTGTTTAAAACACTTCTATTGTACAAATGTCCATGCTTCGTATCCATATTTTAAGACTGGCTGTATATAACATTTTAGAACTCTTTTTTCTTGTTTCTATTGTGAAAAATGTATTGCACTTTATCGTCCTAATTTTTTGGAAAGCTACTTTTACTTGAGCCATTCTACATCTCACCTCTGTTGTACATCTACCATCTGAGATTAACAAAGTTCCCAGATATTTACATTCATTTACCTGTTTTGATATTGTTCCACTTGTCTTTATTGTGCATTGCGCATTAATCTGTGTATTAATCTTTTTGCTAATAATGTTGAGTCCTTTATTTTTGTTTTTCTTCACTTTAAAGTGTAACATTTCTTCTAACTTATTTTCACTCTAAGAGATTAAAACTGTACAATCAGCATACCTTAGATTATTTATATTATGATCTCCGAATCTTAATCCACGCATGCCCCTTATCTTAAACTAATCTCACTATAAATATTAAACAAATCTGGTGACAGCACACAACCTTGCCTATCACCCTGTTTTATTTGTTGAAATATTCCCAACTGGTTTCCAGTTCTTATGGCCGCTGTTTGTTGCCAGTTCATATTATTTATTGTTCTTTGACCTTTGCTGTCAACGTTTATACTTTCTAAAATTGTTATTATTTCTTGGTGCTTTACTTTGTCAAATGCTCTAGTATAATCTATGAAACATAGGTATAGATCTTTTTTCACCTCTATGGCGCTTTCTCCTAAAGATCTTTTGATGGCACTGTTCGTACCTATACTTCCAACAAAACCACACTGCTCATCACTAATTTCTGGACTGATTTTGTTTCGCACTCGTCGCATGATGATTCTTAGTACTATCTTAGTCATGTGACTGATGAAGCTTATTGTACGATGATTTTCGCATTCAAGCGCCAGATTTCTATGGTAGTGCTATCAATATTGATTTTAGCAGGTCATCCGGTATATATCCGCTTTTGCAGATACTGAATATTTTGACAAGAGACAGAGAGAGAGAGAGAGAGAGAGAGAGATAGAGAAAGAGAGAGAGAGAGAAAGGGAGAGGAGATAAAGTAAATGTACATGGCAGCCAAACAGTATCAAAATGACAAACAAGGGAAAGAGGGAGAAGAAAAATATTTTACATGGAAATATTGCGGCAAGATGACGTGAGAGAAGGAGAGAGAGAAGAAAGATACGTGATTGGGACTAAGGACACAAGAGAGAGGGGGGTAGATATTTGACAGTCAAACATCGTAACAAAGGACGAGAGAGAAAGAGACAGAGAAAGACAGAGAGGAAAGATGCTTGGTTAACAGACATTGTGACACAGGGCACAAGAGAGTCAGAGGGAGTAGAAAAATACTTGGCAGGCAAATATTGTGACAAGAGACAGAGAGAGAGAGAGGGAGAGAGAACGAGAGAGAGGGAGAGGAGAGAAAGTAAAGGTACTTGGCAGTAAAACATTGTCCAAAACACAAACAAGAGAAAGAGGGAGAAAAAATATACTTTACATGAAAATATTGCAGCAAGAGAGAGAGAGAGAGAGAGAGAGAGAGAGAAAGAGAGAGAGAGAGAAAGAGAGAGAGAGAGAAAGAGAGAACGAAGGAGAGAAAGAGAAGAAAGATACGTGACAGTGAAACAATGTATCAAAGGACAAAAGATGGAGAGAGATTGAAAGAGAGAAGAAAGATAGTTCATAATGAAAGATTCTGTCTAACGAAACAAAAGAGAGAGATGGGGAGGGGGGGATACTTAATAGTGAATCATTGTTGCAATTGACAAAAGGGAGAGAGAGTATGATTCCTGGCAGGCAAACATGTTTACACAGGACAAGAGCGAGAGTGGGCGAGCTGAAAGATCAAACATCATGACAAAGGACACGAAAGAGAGAGAGAGAGAGAGAGAGAGAGAGAGCGAGAGAGAGAGAGAGAGAGAGAGAGAGAAACAAGATACTCACATTGTAATTAAACCATAAAACATATGTTATCATAAAAAAAAAATAGAAATAAAATATTTTTTTTAATATGAAAGAAACGAGAAAAGAGAGACGTTTCTGACGCTCATCTCACGTCCATTTAATAGCAGATGGTGAAGATGAGTAGTCGACGGCACAACGTAGAAGACGTGTCAGGGAGAAGACATATTGAGACAACGACATTGGGGGAAGCGGAATATGGGGCGATCAGAGTTCGTCCATTAGAATCAACATTGGGACTGACAACCACCAAGAGGGCGGGATGTTATTGGGGATGAGAGATCACCAACTGGAATCAACATTGGGACTGACAAGAACCAAGATGGCGGGATGTTATTGGGATGAGAGATCACCAACTGGAATCAACATTGGGATTGACAACCACCAAGAGGGCGGGATGTTATTGGGGATGAGAGATCACCAACTGGAATCAACATTGGGACTGACAAGAACCAAGATGGCGGGATGTTATTGGGGATGAGAGATCACCAACTGGAATCAACATTGGGACTGACAACAACCAAGACGGCGGGATGTTATTGGGGATGAGAGATCACAAACTGGAATCAACATTGGGACTGACAACAACCAAGACGGCGGGATGTTATTGGGGATGAGAGATCACAAACTGGAATCAACATTGGGACTGACAACAACCAAGAGGGCAGTATGATATGAGGGATGAGAGATCACAAACTGGAATATTGCAGAGATCACTGCTTTTTTCCATCAATACGTTTTTACAATGACAGCTTGCCAAGCCATCAGTCAGACTCCTTAGTCGCCTCGTACATGTCTGGAAGTTCACAGTGTCACTATTCTTTACTATATATATATATTTATATATTATTATTATTATTATTACTTTTGATGCATGTATGCGTTACAGCCTTGTTGTAAATGTTGTTGCTATATTTAGAACGGCCGTATACGAATATGGGTGTGCGGAATAAGGATGGCACACAGCCCTTGAATAAAAGTAGTCATGTTCTAGCGTGTTACTTTAACTTATTGTGGGAATTAATCGATTAGTGTGTGTATATATATATACGAGTAGTTATATTGTTGTAATTGGTTTCTTTTTTGATACACGTTTCATTTAAGTTTTCTACTATTTGATGAAGTTATTGAAGAACACAATTGTATATTAGAAGATCGTCTGACAAATAAACGTTGATAACTACAAAGAAAAATTTCCTGATTAAATCTCATTAAATTAAGATTGACTTATGGAAACTTATTGGAACATATCCGTCTTAAAAGTGAACTAACTGTAATTTATGCAAATCCTGAATGTCAAGGGGCGGCTATTTTTGAACTTATCAATTTTATGAACGATGATCTCTTTGATTTTAAGATTATAGATGTGTAGATAAATATATTTCATATAGCGAAAAACAGGAGGTCCCGTGTGCAGTTGCACACGTTAAAGATCCCTTCGCAGTTAAAAGTTAGAAAAGTGTAGGTTAAAAAAAATGGAGAATCAATTCAGAGGATGAGGTATGTTTACAGCACTCGAGAAAAAAATGACAAATAATCAACAACAGAAAAACAACAAAGAACAGTACATGGACCGAAGCATAGGTTAGGGACTTATAGTTAGCTGAGTGGCAGTATTTCCTAGCATTTGACTTTTCGTGGCAAGGCGCTGTGCCACTGAGTACGGGTTCGATCCTGCTTCGGTCCGTACACTGTTCTTTGTTTTTTTTTTTTTTCTGTTGATTATTCGTCATTTTTTTCCGAGTGCTGTAAGCATACCTCTTCCTCTGAATTGATTCGATGATTAAGGCCTCGAAGCTTCTCTCTATAATAATATTCATTGATTAGTATTTGTCTCCTCCTTTGAAAATAAATGTCCTCTGACGGATTAGAGTTTGTTAAGAAAAGATACCAATGCTGAGGACGAATATGTCGGGCCTATAGGCAACGATACCTCGGCTTTATCGCAAACTAGTGACACACTACTAGACACACACGCGCTCACTAAACGATGGTCGCCAAGGAATTAATTACATTGCATGATCGACTTCGGTGACTATGCTGGGGAGAGACAGCCGGGTATTTTACCATTTAAATGTGCTAATGTAATACTGTTATGTTTGGTGATACCAAAGAAAGACCGGTTTGTGTATTATGCATAAATCGCTATGTGATAGCCTTAAATAAGGTCTAAGTGTTCTCCCATCTGGTATCTTTTTATATTTCTTTTTTTTTTAAGGTGGTGTGTTTGTGTGTGCAATATTGTACAGTGGTTCATATTTGTATTGTAGTGAATATGTTGATGCAAGTGTTATAATACAGGGGTTGATATATGTATTATAATATAGGGGTTGATATATGTATTATAATATAGGGATTGATGCATGTATTGTAATATAGGGCTTGATATATGTATTATAATATAGGGGTTGATGCATGTATTGTAATATAGGTGTTGATGCATGTATTATAATATATGGGTTGATGCATGTATTATACTATATGGGTTGATGCATGTATTGTAATATAGGAGTTGATATATGTATTATAATATAGGGGTTGATGCATGTATTGTAATATAGGTGTTGATGCATGTATTATAATATAGGGGTTGATGCATGTATTATAATATACCGGTTGATGCATGTATTATAATATAGGGTTTATGCATGTATTGTAATATAGGGGTTGATGCATGTATTATAATATAGGGGTTGATGCATGTATTGCAATATAGGGGTTGATATTTGTAATGTAGTGAATGTGTTGATATATATATATATATTGTAGTATAAACAAAGTAAAAAATTAATGAGCCCCTGTCACGCCAAGTGGCGTGTAGGGAATATGGTGTTAGTGACCATACATTTTACAGATCTTCGGCACATGATTTTTGGGGTAATGTGGTCGGTATTACGCCCGTGCCGCTTTACTTTCTCCCCCCCCCCCCAAAAAAAAAAAAAAAAAAAAAAAATCCAGTACCCATTAAAGACTGGGTGAACCGGAAGCCGCCGGTGGGGATCGAACCCAATCACTTGTCCATTGTAGCCCAGTTCACTAACCACTGAGCTATCGCGGTTAGGGACATATTTTAATATAGGGGTTGATATATGAATTGCAGTATAGAGGTTGTCATATGTATTGTTGTAAAGGGGTTGGCATATGTAGGGTAATATTTAGGTTGACATATCATCATCATCATCATCATCATCGAGTGCCATCTCCGCAACGAAGGTTGGATACCATGGAGCGCCATTCTGCTCTGACTCTTGCTTTGATGGTGCAGATTGTCATAGGCAGGTTGATACATAGATATATTGTAATATATGCGTTGGTAATTGTATTATATGTAGTATGTAGTTGTGGTTGATATATGTTTTGCAGTATATGGGCTGATATATGTATTGTGGTATCGTGGTTGATATATGTATTGTAGTATCGTGGTTGATATATGCAGTGCAGTATATGGGTTGATATATGTATTGTAGTATCGTGGTTGATATATGCAGTGCAGTATATGGGCTGATATATGTATTGTAGTATCGTGGTTGATATATGCAGTGCAGTATATGGGCTGATATATGTATTGTAGTATCGTGGTTGATATATGCAGTGCAGTATATGGGTTGATATATGTATTGTGGTATCGTGGTTGATATATGCAGTGCAGTATATGGGTTGATATATGTATTGTAGTATCGTGGTTGATATATGCAGTGCAGTATATGGGTTGATATATGTATTGTAGTATCGTGGTTGATATATGCAGTGCAGTATATGGGTTGATATATGTATTGTGGTATCGTGGTTGATATATGCAGTGCAGTATATGGGTTGATATATGTAAGGTTGTATAGAGTTGATATGTGTATTATATTAAAATCTAAAGCTTTGGCCTATAGATACAAGAATTGACAACAAAGTACAGGCACACGCAGTCATGTCCATGGTCCTTGGTCTAGAAGTTATATATATATAATATATAGATAAGATACAGACACGCCTCAAAGGTTAGTCGAAAAAGAAGAACATAAACGCTTTGTAGGATTTTGTTGATATATGAATTGTAGTATAGGGTGGATATAGTCACTATTGAATATGGGCTGATATAGACACTCTAGGATATGGATTGGTATAGACACATGTAGCATAGGGTGAATATAGCAACTGTTGAATATGGGCTGATATAGACACTCTAGGATATGGATTGGTATAGACACTGTAGCATAGGGTGTATATAGCAACTGTTGAATATGGGCTGATATAGACACTCTAGGATATGGATTGGTATAGACACTGTAGCATAGGGTGTATATAGCAACTGTTGAATATGAGCTGATGTGGGGTAGGGATTGATATAGGTACTTTAGGGTAGTGGCTGATATTGGCACTGTAGGGTAGGGATTAATAAAGGTATTTTAGGGGAGTGGTTGATATTGGTACTGTAGTGTAGGGAATTATATAGGCACTATAAGGTATTGGTTGATTTAGGCACTATAGAATAGTGACTGATATTGACACTACATGCTAGAGGTTGATGTAGACTCTACTCTGTAGTGGCTGATATGGGCTGTGTAGGGCAGGGGTTGATAATCATACTGTAGGGTAGGTGTTGAAGTAGACAATCTATGGTAGAGAGTGACATATGCTGTGGAGAGAATGTGTTAATATAGACACTGTAAGGTAGGGGGTGATATACACACTGTAAGGTAGAGAGTGATATAGACACTGTAAGGTAGGGGCTGATATAGACACTGTAAGGTAGGGGCTGATATAGACACGTTTTAGTAGGGACTGATATAGACAATAAGGTAGGAGTTGACATAGACACTGTAGTGTAGGGGATGATATAGACACTATAAGGTAGGGACTGATATAGACACTGTAAGGTAGGGACTGATATAGACACTGTAAGGTAGGGGTGATGTACATACTGTAAGGTAGGAGCTGATATAGACACTGTAATGTAGGGGCTGATATATACACTATAAGGTAGGAGTTGATATAGACACTGTACGGTAGGTGCTGATATAGACACTGTAAGGTAGGGGTGATATACACATTGTAATGTATATGCTGATATAGACACTGTAATGTAGGGGCTGATATATACACTGTAAGGTAGGAGCTGATATAGACACTGTAAGGTAGGGCTGATATACACATTGTAATGTATAGGCTGATATAGACACTGTAATGTAGGGGCTGATATATACACTGTAAGGTAGGAGCTGATATAGACACTGTAAGGTAGGGACTGGTATAGACACTGTAAGGTAGGGGTGATGTACATACTGTAAGGTAGGAGCTGATATAGACACTGTAATGTAGGGGCTGATATATACACTGTAAGTTAGGAGCTGATATAGACACTGTAAGGTTGGGGCTGATATAGACACTGTAAGTTAGGAGCTGATATAGACACTGTAAGGTAGGGGCTGATATAGACACTGTAAGTTAGGAGCTGATATAGACACTGTAAGGTTGGGGCTGATATAGACAGCGTAATGTAGGGGCTGATATAGACACTGTAAGGTAGGGGCTGATATGGATACTGTAAGGTAGGGACTGATATAGATACGGTAAGGTAGGGACTGATATAGATACTGTAATGTAGGGGCTGATATAGACACTGCAATGTAGGGGCTGATATATAGACTGCAATGTAGGAGCCGATATAGACACTGTACGGTAGGGGCTGATATAGACACTGTAAGGTAGGAGTTGATATAGACACTGTAAGGTTGGGGCTGATATAGACACTGTAAGGTAGGGACTGATATAGATACTGTAAGGTAGGGACTGATATAGATAATGTAAGGTAGGGGCTTATATAGACACTGTAAGGTAAAGACTGATATGGCTTCTGCAGAATATAGGTTGGTATAAACACCTTAGTGTAAGGTTTGATATATTATTTTGTCGGTATGGGTGGGTAGAGGAAGTCTCGGCCAAGGGCTGATATAGACACTGTAGGGTATGTGTTGATATATGCTCTGTAAAGTAGTGGTAGAAGCCAACTGAACAAATTACAAAACATGGCCATTTTGGAATCCCAATCGTAACAGACAAAGAGGAAGACCAAGGAATTCTTGGAGAAGACGCGTAGAAGCAGAGATGGAGATGGTGGGGAAGAAATGGAATGATCTTAAAAGAATGGCAAGAAACAGAACGACTTGGAAATTGTTAGTTGAAGACCTATATTCCACAGGGAGCTGATTGGTAGAAGAGGAAGAAGAAAGTAGGTGTTGATATAGATACTGTGGGTTAAGGGTTGATATGTGCATTGTAGGATAGAGTTCACATATGCACTGCAAAATAGTGGTTGATATATGCACTGCAGTTTGGAGGTTGATATATGGTCTGCTCAGCATATATTGATATTAATATATTAGTAAATTCGTGATAGCATTATGTTGATTAGTTGTTGACTAACGTAGCCAACCTTCATTGCGGAGATGGCACTTGATAATGATGATGAAGACTCAAACCACTCAAACGATATTAACTTTGAGTGCACAGACTAACTATGTATCGGCTACAAATCTGAACGTGAATGCTTTACTGCGTTTGTTACAAGAAATGTTATAAGTTATAGTGAAAGAAGGCAAAAAAAGGACCTTATAACAACAAGATGGAAGTAATCGTAACACCAAGATAAAAGACCAAACCGCAAAATCATAGCAATGCACATTAAAGACAAGTGGAACAATATTAAAACTAGCAAATACATTTAAATATTTGGGGACGTTGTTAACCTCAGACTGTAGATGTACAACAAAGGGGAGATGGTAGATGTACAAGAGAGGTGAGATGGTAGATGTACAAGAGAGGTGAGATGGTAGAATTACAACAGAGGTGAGATGGTAGATGTACAAGAGAGGTGAGATGGTAGATGTACAATAGAGGGGAGATTGTAGATGTACAACAGAGGGAGATGGTAGATGTAGAACAGAGGGGAGATGGTAGATGTAGAACAGAGGGGAGATGGTGGATGTACAACAGAGGGGAGATGGTAGATGTACAACAGAGGGGAGATGGTAGATGTACAACAGAGGGGAGATGGTAGAATTACAACAGAGGTGAGATGGTAGAATTACAACAGAGGTGAGATGGTAGATGTACAACAGAGGGGAGATGGTAGAATTACAACAGAGGTGAGATGGTAGATGTACAACAGAGGGGAGATGGTAGAATTACAACAGAGGTGAGATGGTAGATGTACAACAGAGGGGAGATGGTAGATGTACAAGAGAGGTGAGATGGTAGATGTACAACAGAGGGGAGATGGTAGATGTACAACAGAGGGGAGATGGTGGATGTACAACAGAGGGGAGATGCAGACTGGCTCAGGCAAAGCAGCTTTCCAATAATTGAGGAAGATACTGTACAATATATTTTTGTCAATAGAAACAAGAAAAAGAGTTCTTAAATGTTATGCAGAGCCCTTCTTAACATATGAATGTGAATCATGGACAATAGAACAACAGACTAGAAAATCACTGGCGGCTGTAGAAATGTGGTTTTACAGAGGAAATTCTAGAAAATCTTGAAAGGCTTCAAGAGAAGAAGAGTAATGAAAACGTTCTGAAAGAGGCCAAAGCAAAAAGAGAGCTAATTTCCAATATTAGGAAGAAACAATCATCATTGTTGGCCATATAATGAGAAGGAAGTAGCTGAAAAAAGAAGGTTAAAGCTAAGACAAGTAAGTATACAACCGTTCAGAGAGCGTAGATTCGGCCAGAAGTGTTGCCTAGAGTAAGTGTAGTTCTTTTGTGCCGAATTTATACTGCAAGCTTTAGAGTGCTCTGCAGCAGGAGGTCGACGCCTGGGAGTTATGATCCAATAGGGCACATCTCCCTTATGAATGAGAAGCGAAAGGGCCGAAACACTTGCTCGACGATCTGTTTCTAATGATCATATTGCCTCATGTTGTGAAGCTCTGTATGAACGGCGTCCTATTACTTCTCCCTCTTTCTCTATTTTCTTACAATGTTTCACTACCACATATTGTTCTTTTCTCTTCTTTTTTTTATTGCCATGTATCTTTCTTCTTTTTTATTAGTGTATATTGGTACACAGCTTGCAAGTTTCTCTCTCCTCTCTCCTTCTTTATTTTGTCCTTTGTTGCAACTTTTTGATTGTCAAATGTTGTTCTCTTCTCTCTTAATCTGTTGTGTCCTTTGTTCCAACTTTTGCCTGTCATGTACGTTTCTTCTCAATCTTTCTCTCTTTTGTTACAATGTTTTACTCCCCTAATCTATCTTCTTACTCGTTCTATTTTCTCCTTTGTTACAAAGGGTGCTTTCTGAGTGCCTTTTTTTCTCTCTATTTCACTATTTTGTCCTTTGTTACAATGTTTCACTGCCAAGTGTCTATTTTCTGACTCTTTCTTTCTTTTTTTTTTACAATGTTTGATTGCGACGTAATATTCTTCTCACTCTTTCTCTTTTGTCCTTTGTTACAATGTTTGACTACCATTGCCTCTCCTCTCTCTCTCTCTCTCTCTATCTCTTTCTCTGTCTTTCTGTATCTCACTCTCCCTCTGTCTTTCTCTATCTCACTCCCTCTCTGTCTTTCTCTTTCTCTCTTTCTCTGTCTTTCTCTATCTGACTTTCTCTCTCTCTCTCTCTCTCTCTCTCTCTCTCTCTCTCTCTCTCTCTGTGTCTTTCTCTATCTCAGTCTCTCTCGACCTTTGTCAGATCATGTCGCCCAGAACAAAAGTAGATAGAAAATAAAACCTCGTGACCATCTACCGAAGTGGGAAGGTGAATGATCAAGAATATAAATGACATCAGCAACTTTGAAATGTTAATATTTTGTTAAATTATCTCCCATAATTTGCAAAATATGAGAAAAATGTGTATTACCCGATACTGTATTTGATCATTGTCAAAGCTAAATATATTACCGTTGATAGCAGCAGAACTGTACACTTATTTGCTGTTATCTGAGGATACCTTACATACAAAGACAGTTTAATTGAAGCGATCGCTTTAAGGTAGGAGTTGATTTTATGTAACATACATTTGTTCTAGTTTATTGTACACATGTATTGGTCAAAGTATTATCACTAAATCTTATATTTTAAATGTATCTGTGCAAATGCAGACCAAAGTCTAATAGATAAATCCAATATTTGAAATTTAGCGGTGCAGATGTTGACCAAACGTCTTACCTCTTAAGCTTGTATTTAAAATATAGTTTTGTATGTGTCAAACACCCTTATCGCTAAAGCTTGTATTTAAAATAGTTTTCTATTTGTCAAACACCCTTATCGCTAAAGCTTGTATTTAAAATAGTTTTCTATTTGTCAAACACCCTTATCGCTAAAGCTTGTATTTAAAATAGTTTTCTATTTGTCAAACACCCTTATCGCTAAAGCTTGTATTTAAAATATATAGTTTTGTATGTGTCAAACACCCTTATCGCTAAAGCTTGTATTTAAAATATATAGTTTTGTATGTGTCAAACACCCTTATCGCTAAAGCTTGTATTTAAAATAGTTTTCTATTTGTCAAACACCCTTATCGCTAAAGCTTGTTTTTAAAATACATAGTTTTGTATGTGTCAAACACCGTTATCACTAAATGATGTATTTAAAGTATAGTTTTGTATGTGTTAAACAGTCTTATCGCTAAAGCTTGTATTTAAAATATAGTTTTGTATGTGTCAAACACCCTTATCGCTAAAGTTTGTATTTAAAATAGAGTTTTGTATGTGTCAAACACCCTTATCGCTAAAGCTTGCATTTAAAATATAGTTTTGTATGTGTCAAACACGCTTATCGCTAAAGATTGTATTTAAAATATAGTTTTGTATGTGTCAAACACGCTTATCGCTAAAGATTGTATTTAAAATAAAGTTTTGTATGTGTCAAACACCCTCATTGCTAACGCTTGTATTTAAAAATAGTTGTGTATGTGTCAAACAACCTTATCGCTAAAGCTTGCATCTAAAATATAGTTTTGTATGTGTTAAATAGTCCTATCGCCAAAACTTGTATTTAAAATATAGTTGTGTATAACTCAAACACCCTTATTACTAAAGCTTGTATTTAAAATATAGTTTTGTATGCGACAAACACCCTTATCGCTAAAGCTTGTATTTAAAATATAGTTTTGTATGTGTCAAACACCCTCATCGCTAAAGCTTGTATTTATAAAATAGTTGTGTATGTGTCAAACACCCTTATTGCTAAAGCTTGCACTTAAAATATAGTTGTGTATATGTCAAACACCCTTATCGCTAAAGCTTGCATTTAAAATATAGTTTTGTATGTTTTAAACACCCTTATCGCTAAATCTTGTATTTAAAATATAGTTGTGTATGTGACAAACACCCTTATTGCTAAAGCTTGTATTTAAAATATAGTTTTGTATGTGACAAACACCCTTATCGCTAAAGATTGTATTTAAAATAAAGTTTTGTATGTGTCAAACACGCTTATCGCTAAAGATTGTATTTACAAAAATAGTTGTGTATGTGTCAAACACCCTTATCGCTAAAGCTTGTTTTTAAAATATAGTTGTGTATGTGTTAAACACTCCTATTGCTAAAGCTTGTGTTTAAAATATAAACTTGTATGTTTTAAACACCCTTATCACTAAAGCTTGTACATAATATTTAGTTTGGTATGTGTCAAACACTCTTATCGCTAAAGCTTGTATTTAAAATATGATTATGCATGTGTCAAACACTCTTATCGCTAAAGCTTGTATTTAAAATATGATTATGCATGTGTCAAACACTCTTATCGCTAAAGCTTGTATTTAAAATATGTTTATGCATGTGTTAAACAGTCTAATCGCTAAAGCTTGTATATAAAATATAATTTTGCCTGTGTTAAACAATCTTATCACTAAATGGCTTATATTAGAATGTTGGCTTTGCCAGTGTTGACAAAAAGTCTAAACTCGGAGATTTATATTTGTATGTTAGAGCTGGCTTATTCTTTTTTAACCATCACTTCTTGATGTCTGCAACATAGTCTATCGCGAAGTTTATTTATCCAACTCAGGTTGTAACTGGAGATGAGTAAGTGCAGCCATGGCCTCAGTGACCACTCCTTATTCTGTTAAGAAAATAATGGACCCAAACACGTGTAGGCATTGTGTTTCTTTTCTGATGGTCAAATTACCTCCTGTTGCAATACCTGTTTTGACTTTCCTGTACTTTTTATAATGCATATATCACCATCAACAGAAACCGTGTCTTGTGGCATAGGTGATCATGTAACTCCACAACTTTCTATATCTACAACTGCTTATCAATTCTGTCTTGAATTCATTTCTAACCATTCTCTCTATCTTTCTATGTTTCTTTCCCTCATTTTTATTACCGTTATCGCTATATATTATTTCTGTTCTATATTCATAACGTGACAGTCAAGAAAATGCGTATTGTTTCCTTATGCTCTCAACAAGTTAGACACGTTTTAGTTGTTTATGGTATTATCAAACTCTGTTCGTATTGCCACTTTTCGCTTCTAACACCGAAAGAAAGAAAAACCATTATCAGAGAAAAAGGAACTCAACACGGTCAATCAATGAAGAACATGAACAATCAGTAGACGAATACACTGGGTGACAGAGTGGCGCCACTCCGAAATTAAAAGTAAAGACTAACAAATGTAGTGCCTGTTGTCTGATATCCTATGGTGTTATCGACACTAGTATGTATTACCACATGACATTAACCTCTAACGTAACGTTTTTCTTGACAATTGTTTGATTGTCCATGAATAACGTCATACGTCCAAATTAACCATAAATAAGTAAAAAAAAAAGGAAAGTACCCGCGTCACGCCAAGTGGCGTATAGGGAATATGGTGTTAGCGACCATAAATTTTACAGACCTTCGGCACATGAATTTTGGGGTAATATGATTGGTATTACGCCCGTGCCTCTTTGCTTTCGCAGAAAAATATCCGGTACCCATTAAAGGCTGGGTGAACCGGAGACCGTCGGTCGTGATCGAACCGTACCTCTTGTCCTTTGGAGTCCAGTTCACTAACCACTGAGCTATCGTGGCTGCATTAACCATAACTAACATTGACTCATAATTTCTTGTCTTCTTTGTCAAAGACGAATTGTTTACAATGTTTTCTTTCATTCTTGAGACTCAGTACTTGTTAGAGCTATTCTGCACCTCACCAGGGTCTTGTGCATTTACTTAATAAAATACACATCGATCATGGTGATTTGTTTGCTTGTGTTTAACTGATGACTTAATGAATATACCTACACTACACTACATTACACAAAATAAACTACACTGCATTACACAACACAACACTACATAACACTACACTATCCTACACTAAACTACACTATACTACGCACGCTACCAAATCTACCCATTTTACTGTACCCCACACTACACTACAGAACACTGTACTATACGACGCTACACTACATGATGACTTAATGAATATACCTACACTACACTACATTACACAAAATAAACTACACTGCCTTACACAACACAACACTACATAACACTACACTATCCTACACTAAACTACACTATACTACGCACGCTACCAAATCTACCCTATTTTACTGTACCCCACACTACACTACAGAACACTGTACTATACGACGCTACACTACATGATGACTTAATGAATATACCTACACTACACTACATTACACAAAATAAACTACACTGCCTTACACAACACAACACTACATAACACTACACTATACTACACTAAACTACACTATACTACGCACGCTACCAAATCTACCCTATTCTACTCTACCCCACACTACACTACAGAACACTATACTATACGACGCTACACTACACTACACTACACTACACTACACTACACTACACTACACTACACTACACTACACTACACTACACTAAAACTACACTACACTTCAATATAATTGCTATAAACTAAACTAAACTAAACTAACCTAAACAAAACAAAACTAAACTAAACTAAACTAAACTAAACTAAACTAAACTAAACTAAACTAAACTAAACTAAACTAAACTAAACTAAACTAAACTGAACTAAGCTAAACGAAACTACACTATACTATACAATAGTACACAATAATATGCTATACAATGCATAATTATGCTATGCTTTGCTATACTATGATATACTATACTATACTACACTATACTATACTATACTATACTATACTATACTATACTATACTATACTATACTATACTATACTATACTATACTATACTATGCTATGCTATGCTATGCTATACTATACTATACTATAATATACTATACTACACCACACTACACTAACTACACTACACTAACTACACTACATTACACTACACTACACTACACTACACTACACTACACTACACTACACTACACTACACTACACTACACTACACTACACTATACTGTACTGTACTGTACTGTACTGTACTGTACTGTACTGTACTATACTATACTATACTATACTGTACTGTACTGTACTATACTATACTATACTATACTTTACTATACTATACTATACTATACTATACTATACTATACTATACTATACTATACTATACTATACTATACTATACTATACTATACTATACTATACTATACTGTTCTATACTGTTCTATACTATACTATACTATACTATACTATACTATACTATACTATACTATACTATACTATACTATACTATACTATACTATACTATACTATATATACTATACTATACTATACTATACTATACTATAATATACTGTTCTATACTATACTATACTAATTGGTTGTGTTCCCGTTTTGTAAAGCTGTCACGATACCATATAGGAGTTACGTTACTCCCCACTAGTGGCTCCTGCTAACAGCTTTTCTGTAGCACTGCAATTATTTGACCGTTCCGTCCTCTATAACCCTACTCTATGCTGTGATACTGTATACTCACACTGTATTCTATAATATACAACTCCATTCTATTCTACTTAATACTACCATTCTACTCATACTATGCTACACTATATTATACAACTTTAACGTACTTTGAAAATGCATAGTACTGTGATACTCAATATTATTCTATAGAACAATAATCATCATCATTGAATGCCGTCTTCGCATCGAAGGTTGGCTATCAGGAAGTGTCATTCCGCTCTGTCTCTTGCTTTGATGGTGCCGATTGTCTAAGGCTGACTTGTCAATATGTTGATGTTACTCGTTCATGTTAGTCTTGGTCTGCCTCTGCCTTTTTTACCTTGTATTTTCCCTTCCAATATTACTTTCAGTAGGTTTGTGTGTCTTTTAACATGCCCCTAAAATTTCATTTTTCTTTTTTTTTTGAATTGCGTTTAATAGTTGTTTTTTTTAATCATTTTTAGATTTTTAAAACTTCGTCGTTTGTTTTCTATTCTTTCCATCCAATTCTACCTATTATTCTACAAATTCACATCTCAAAGGCTTCAATTTTCGGGTCTGTTTTCTTATGTAATGTCCATGTTTCTGCACCATACAGGGATATTCAGAAAATGTACATCTTGCTATTCTTAGTTTCAGACCTGGTGTTATTTGTTTTGATGTTAGTAAATTAAATTTTTCATAACATTAAAATCACATTTTTGCCATTCCCATTCTTTTATTTATTTTAGTTGTACATTTTCCATCGCTGGTTATAGTATGACCAAGGTAGTTGTAGCTATAGAATAATAGGAGCAGTGCAATCCTTTAAGATGAAAATAAAGAAGAAAGGGAGAAATATGAACCCACATTAATGGAATAGGAGGAAAGAGTACGCTGTAAGTTTGTAGAAATAATGAGGGAGAAATGGACCTAGTGAGGTCTGGTACCCATAGAGTAGGATATGGTCTCTATTGAGGAGTGGCGAACAACAGGTAGGAAAGAGGATAAAGGTATTGAATCAATATATATATATATATTTATATTTATATATATTGATTAAACCCGCTGTGACAGAAGTAGCCGGAGACTGTGGCACAGTTTCGAGAAACGTTGTACAGATAATTTCGAAATCGATGACCAAGCGTCTACCTGTCTCACCTATTTACGACTTGAGGGAGAGTTTACATATGTTTAAAAAAAAACTATCTTTACGACACGTACTACAATTGCTGGTGTATTTCGGGGGCGGGGGGGAGCAACGATAGAACCAGTGGGATAAAGGCCGCTTAGTCAAGCAGTCGCCACGACGTGTGCGACTCGGGATTTTTTTTTCACCCCCGATAGAAAAAATCCTTTCTGTCTACCGCGGACTTAGAACACCGTACGTCAGCTTTTTCAGCCAGCGGAACTAGTGGTTTTAGCCGCACGACCAACGCGCACATCTTACTTTTGCTGATGATGATTATGATGATGTGTGTAACTGTACGGGACACGCCAGCGAAATTTTGTAAAAAGAAGAGTAGATGAAGACCTTCACCATTACGGCTATCTTTCCATCCCTCATGGTTGCCAAACTTGATGATTAACTCAGTCAAGCCTAGCAAGGTTAATTCTTCAAGGAACAGACAACGGTCAGATGTGGATGTATAGAAGAATAGATGGAATTGGGTGGAAAGAAAAGAAAACAAATGATTACGTTTTAAAACAACTATAAATTAAAAGAGAAATACTAAACACAATTAGAATAAGACAAATGAAATTTGGGGGGCATGTTAAAAGATACAAAAGCCTACTAAAAGTAATATTTGAAGGGAAAATACAAGGTAAGAGAGGCAGAGGCAGACCACTACTAACATGGACGAATAAAATCAAAAGATGGACAAATCAGCCTATGACAATCTGCAGCATCAAAGCAAGAGATAGAGCGGAATGGCGCTTCATGGTAGCCAACCTTTGATGCGCACTCAATGATGACAACTGTTAGAGAGACAAATTGAAGTCAAAATGGAAGTGGGAAGGCAATATAAGAGAATGGGTAAGTCTTGACTTCGCAGGGGCACAAAGACCTGCGTCTCAGAGTGAACTGTGTAAGAAAGTAGCCGCCAGCACGGACATTGTCCAGAAGATCTAGATGGTCATGGGTCCAGCCAACAATTTCAACAAATATTAGCATTGTTATTTAATATCAGAAGATCTAGATGGTCATGGGTCCAGCCAATAATTTCAACAAATATTAGAATTGTTATTTAATATCAGAAGATCTAGATGGTCATGGGTCCGGCCAATAATTTCAACAAATATTAGAATTGTTATTTAATATCAGAAGATCTAGATGGTCATGGGTCCAGCCAATAATTTCAACAAATATTAGAATTGTTATTTAATATCAGAAGATCTAGATGGTCATGGGTCCAGCCAACAATTTCAACAAATATTAGCATTGTTATTTAATATCAGAAGATCTAGATGGTCATGGGTCCAGTCAACAATTACAACAAATATTAGAATTGTTATTTAATATCAGACGATCTAGATGGTCATGGGTCCAACCAACAATTTCAACAAATATTAGAATTGTTATTTAATATATCAGAAGAAATGTTAGAAAAAGAGAACAATAGAGATTGGAAGTCATTACCGTTACATTAATTTCACTGTAACAAAGAACGCAGCGAGAACATTGTTCGCCGATATAATATTACATTTTTAAACAAAAACGAAATGTAATGAAAATTGCCCCGTCAAGCATACTCCAAGTGACGTATGTGGAATATGGTGTTAGTGGCTATATGTTGTACTTCGTCACCTTATTTAAGGGATCACGTGATCTATGTTACACCGATGCCATTTTACTTCACCAGAAAAAAAAAAACCAATTCGGATACTCATAATCGAGGCTGGTGAATCCGAAAATCGTCGATTAGAATCGAACCCGAAACTTTTCTGTTTGTAAACCAGTACTCTAATCACTGATCTATCGCGGTTATATTATTAAATAATTATAGTTGATGAAGCAGAAATCTGTAACAGAACTTGAAATGTTTGTACCCACGCTGTATGTTTGTGTGTGTGAGGGGGGGTTAGGGAATTTATCTTTAAATTTCTGGAAAAATGCTTTCATGCAATGTGTGATAAAACATGCTTGTGGACAGAGGACAATGTTTTGTTATATTACGTTATTTTTGCCTCACCATTACTGCACTTCGCACACAGCGGGGGTGCTCCCGTCCTCCCCTCAAGGTATTCATCAGTTCACAGCCACTAACTTTGACAGTGTGGCCGTGGCTGACATTTCTTGTCATTCCTCGCTAGAATACCATTCTGTTCTGACAATGCCAATCATCCCCCGTCACTAAATGCTTCTATTCTAGTCTCTGATAGAAAGAAAGAAGAGTAAATTGGCTTCTATCGCACTAAATTTACTAAATGCTTCTATTCTAGTCTACGTGCTAAGACCCTAACAATCATGTCGATGCTCAGAAGTCGAAGGCTAAGATGGCTGGGGCATGTCCAACGGATGGAAGAAAAACGCATTCCTAGGCAAATACTATATGGCGAGCTAAAACACGGAAAAAGACAAATCGGCAGACCTAAACTACGATATAGAGATATCTGCAAATCATCTCTGAAAGACTTCTCCATCTGTGAAAACGACTGGCAACATCTGGCAAGTGATCGCACATCATGGAGAGCATGTATAAGGAACGGTATAACAACATTTGAGACTGTACTAAGACAGGACTTAGAAGAGAAGAGACTCATGAAAAAGGATGGTAAACCCTGTGGATCAGCGAGCCTGACCTGTTCATTATGTGACCGCGTGTGTTTTGTCAAACATTGGTAGAATTAGCCACGAGAGTAGCTGTTCGGCAAAAACAATACCTCAAAAAAATACGCAATAGCCTCCACTAGACCGTCTGACAAGACGAAAAGGGCCATATAGTCTCTGATGTAGCGTCATCTCTTCCAAAGTCCATCCTTCTACTCATATATCTCATGTTGGTAAATATATCTGTCAAATCTGTTGGCTATATGCTCTATAACAAGAACAAGAGTTCTTAATTGGTATGTAGAGCCAGTCTTAACATGTAGATGTGATTCATGGGCAATAGGACAATAGACAAGAAAATCACTGGAGTCTGTAGAAATGTGGTTTTACAGAAGAATGTTGAGAATACTATGGACAGCAAAGAAGAGTAATGAAAATGTTCTGAAAGAGGTCAAAGCAAAAAGAGAGCTAATTTCCAATATTAGTAAGAAACAATCATCATATTTTGGCCATGTAATTACAAGAGAGCAGCTGGAATATAGTGTAACAACTGGGAAAATTGAGGGACGAAGAGATATAGGAAAGCAAAGAGAAAAAATATCCGACAGCTTAAGAGAATGGCTTGGCAGAAAGCCGACAACAGAAATGATAAATAGCTGTCGATTAATCATTTCTATTTCAATCACGCCAGCAGGCCGGGTACTTAATAATGATGATGATGATGATGATGGTGATATGCTCTATCCAAAACTGTCCATCTGATATGATCGCCGAACAGGCCAATCTATCTGCTATTTCTTTGTCTTCAACAAAAGGCGTGACCTGGGAATATAAACCAGAAGGTAAATATGTAGATCTTTCAACCCCATACTGATGTCAGCCGTCTCCTGTAGATGGTCTCTGTCTAAACTTTATGGATCAATCTCATCTAGTTACACAGACACGAGTGTCAGATACGAGCTCTTATCCCAGTCATGATCTCCATCGACATGCTACTGCGTGTCACTGTTTAGGTGCCATTCGAAAGTGCGATATAAGCCAAAGTACTCTGTTAAGCCACAACAAGGTGCAGCAAATTCTTTAGTGTTATGCTATTGGATGGAAAGTGCCAAATAAATAAATATGTACACAGTTATGTTACTGGAACGAGCAGCAAATGTCCAAGAGGTTAGATTGTTACTGTAACGAACAGTAAATGTCCAAGCTCTTAGATTGTTATTTGAACGAACAGCAAATGTCCAAGCTCTTAGATTGTTACTGGAACGAACATCAAATGTCCAAGCTCTTAGATTGTTATTTGAACGAACAGCAAATGTCCAAGCTCTTAGATTGTTACTGGAACGAACATCAAATGTCCAAGCTCTTAGATTATTACTGGAACAAGCAGTAAATATCCAAGCTCTTAGATTGTTAATTGGAACAAGCAGTAAATGTCCAAGCTCTTAGATTGTTACTGGAACAAGCAGTAAATATCCAAGCTCTTATATTGTTACTGGAACAAGCAGTTAATGTCCAAGCTCTTAGATTGTTACTGGAACGAACATCAAATGCCCAAGCTCTTAGATTGTTACTGGGAACAATCAGAAAATGTCCAAGCTCTTAGATTGTTACTGGAACGAACATCAAATGTCCAAGCTCTTAGATTGTTACTGGAACGAACAGCAAATGTACAAGCTCTTAGATCGTTACTGGAACGAACATCAAATGTCCAAGCTCTTAGATTGTTATTTGAACGAACAACAAATGTCCAAGCTCTTAGATTGTTACTGGAACGAACATCAAATGTCCAAGCTCTTAGATTATTACTGGAACAAGCAGTAAATATCCAAGCTCTTAGATTGTTAATTGGAACAAGCAGTAAATGTCCAAGCTCTTAGATTGTTACTGGAACAAGCAGTAAATATCCAAGCTCTTATATTGTTACTGGAACAAGCAGTTAATGTCCAAGCTCTTAGATTGTTACTGGAACGAACATCAAATGCCCAAGCTCTTAGATTGTTACTGGGAACAATCAGAAAATGTCCAAGCTCTTAGATTGTTACTGGAACGAACATCAAATGTCCAAGCTCTTAGATTGTTACTGGAACGAACAGCAAATGTACAAGCTCTTAGATCGTTACTGGAACGAACATCAAATGTCCAAGCTCTTAGATCGTTACTGGAACAAGCAGTTAATGTCCAAGCTCTTAGATTGTTACTGGAACGAACATCAAATGTCCAAGCTCTTAGATCGTTACTGGAACAAGCAGTTAATACCCAAGCTCTTAGATCGTTACTGGAACAAGCAGTTAATGTCCAAGCTCTTAGATCGTTACTGGAACGAACATCAAATGTCCAAGCTCTTAGATCGTTACTGGAACGAACATCAAATGTCCAAGCTCTTAGATCGTTACTGGAACAAGCAGTTAATGCCCAAGCTCTTAGATCGTTACTGGAACAAGCAGTTAATGTCCAAGCTCTTAGATCGTTACTGGAACGAACAGCAAATGTACAACTTCTTAGATGTTTACTGGAACAAGCAGTTAATGTCCAAGCTCTTAGATCGTTACTGGAACGAACATCAAATGTCCAAGCTCTTAGATCGTTACTGGAACGAACATCAAATGTCCAAGCTCTTAGATCGTTACTGGAACAAGCAGTTAATGTCCAAGCTCTTAGATTGTTACTGGAACGAACATCAAATGTCCAAGCTCTTAGATCGTTACTGGAACAAGCAGTTAATGTCCAAGCTCTTAGATCGTTACTGGAACAAGCAGGTTAATGTCCAAGTTCTTAGATCGTTACTGGAACAAGCAGTTAATGTCCAAGCTCTTAGACCGTTACTGGAACAAGCAGGTTAATGTCCAAGTTCTTAGATCGTTACTGGAACAAGCAGTTAATGTCCAAGCTCTTAGACCGTTACTGGAACGAACAGCAAATGTCCAAGCACTCAGATATATTACTGGAACAAGCAAAAACATATTAAAATTAAAATTATCCATCTGTAATTGTCTTAACAGTTTAGTTAGTAAGTGACATGCATTGGGTGTTTTATTTAACTTCACGTATTTTATTTTCAACTTCCAGAGGAGATAATTATACAGAAATGAATCTGTTATTCGTTGGACTTGTGGTTATCGGCCTTGCAGCTTCAAGTGGAGGTAATCTATGATACATTTTAATATTTATCTCTTTAAGTTGGCGTATATTTTTACATTCAATGTGGCTTGGACTCATCCCCATCTTGGATTACAATTTATTTTATCTTCACATAAAGTAAGGAGGCTTGGCGTAATGCCGGCACAACATACATGGACGTAGACATCCTGTTCGTCGAATGCCACAATGCAGGATTTAAATATTTCAGTTTTTTTGTTTGTTATTTTTTTTTTACAAACATATAAAGACTGATTTATAGCTATGTTTAATAGATTATACCAAAACATTTGACAAAGTAAAGCACCAAGAAAAAATAAAAATGTTAGAAGGAATAAGCGTTGACATCAAAGATCTAAGAATAATAACGATCATATACTGGCAAAAACAAGGGAGCTGCGAAAGCTCAGTGGTTAGTGAACTGGACTACACAAGACAAGAGGTAGGGTTCGATCCCAACCGACGGCTTCCGGGTTCACCCAGCCTTAAATAGTTACCGGATTTTTTCTGGGAAAGTAAAGCCGTACGGCGGTAATATCAACCATATTACCCACAACAAATCATGTGCTGAAGGTCTGTGAAATGTACGGTCATTAACACCATATTCCCTATACGCCACTTGGCGTGACGGGGGTACTTTACTTTTTTTTTACTTGTAAAAACAGCACTCAAAGGAAGATGAAATAAATCAGGAATGTTTCAACAAATAAAACACGGTGTTAGGAAAGGATGTGTGCTGTCACCATATTTATTCAATATGTATAGTGAGATTATTTGAAAATCAATAAGGGGCATGCCTGTAATAACAATTTGAGTTTATAATATAATGTCAAGTATGCTGATGATACAGTCTTAATCGTTAAGAGTGAAAATGAGTTACAAAAACTGTTAGACATCACAGTTAAGAAAAGCAAAAATACAGAAGAAGTAGTAAAAGGAAAGAGAAACATCACCGTAATTAAAAAAAAAAAAAAAACAAGTGGAAAAATATTAAAACAGGTATATGAATTTAAATATCTGGGAACAACGTTAATCTCAGATCATAGATGTACAAGAGAACTGATATGCATAATAGTTCAGGCACAAGCATCTTTTCTAAAAAATGAGGAATATGCTGTGCAATACATTTTTTTACAATAGGGACAAGAAAATTAGTTCTTAAATGTTATGTAGGGCCAGTCTTAACATATGGGTGCGAATCATGGACAACTGGGGAACAGAAAAAAAATCAATGGAGGCAGTAGAAATGAGACTTTACATAAGAGTTTGGAGAATATCATGGGCAAATAAGAAGAATAATGTAAACGTTCTGCAAGAGGTCAAGCAAATGAGAGATTATTGTCAACATTATGAAAAAACAATCATCATTTGGCCATGTAATGAGAAGGGAACAGCTGGACTATATTGTAACAACTGGTAAAATAGAAGGACGAAGAGATAGAAGGAAGCAAAGAGAAAATATACAAGACAGCTTAAGAGAATGGCTTGGCAGAACGTGAACAAAAGAAGTGATAAATAACTGTCGAGATCGAAAGTTGTGTGAAAGACATGATCACCTACGCCAGTCGGCATGGCACTCGATGATGATTTTACATACCACATCTACCTGTGTAATTTCTTGTGTCTCGAGGCCACGATGTCCAGTTAAGTTCAGAGCTGACTGTTGCGTCAGGATCGTCGGTCAACAGTGCTGATCAAGACTTTCCTCCAACTCCTAACGGTGCTCCTGGATACAGACTAACTAGTCTGGCCGAGCAAAATGGGAGAAAAAGGAAAAATAATCGGGTACAAGAAAGATGTGATGAAGTCGGATGTGTTGGGTTGAACGACGGAAACATCACAATCATGTTTCAAAGCACGACAAACGAAACGACACCTCCTAAATGAAATTCTAACAAATTCCTTCTTTGGTAAATGTCGTAAGGAATGTCTTCTGTCTAAGGAAAGATCCTGAAGTCCCATATACAGATTAAATTGTCTGCCGAGCAAACTGGAAAAAGGGAAGACAACAGGGGAAATGAATGCTATGATGATGTCGGATGTATTGGGTTGAACGACGTAAATATCACAAACATATTTCATAGCACAACACAACGAACATACGCCCCCTAAACGATTTTTTTGTCTTGTGAACGCCGTAAGGAATGTGTTCTGCCTAAGGAAAGATCATGAAGTCTGAAAATAACTCAGTCTTGCCAGACCATTCTCTTGATGTCAAACACATAAAACATAATCCCAAAATCGCGTGGGTTATATGTGGCACCACTGATAGACTTTATCAACATTCACCATTTATCCCATTCTTCAGTCATTCTTTGAGCCTCTGCCAAATCGAAGCCTGTCAATTCTTCAATGTCATATTCTCATCTCCTTCTCTATTTACGTCTCCTTTTTTCCTCCTTTCACAGTTCCTTGCGTTCCGAGTGTTGTATCAGTGGTATAGTTACATGGGCCGACCATTTACTTGTCTGTTTCTTCACATTAGTCGAAAGATCATTAAGGGTTAATTTTATGTTTTATGCATATAATTTCTGCATAAATCACTCCCCGTATAAAAAAACAACCTATCAACAAATTGAACAATCTACGTCTTCTGTCACTTTCAGTTTATCCACACCATGTCGATGAATCTCAATATTGTCCTGTTAGAGAGACACAAGCTAGAGACACAGTCAACGATTCTGTACAAGACGCACCCAACAAGTATGTGTCCCCATCAGCAGATACTCCTATGGAAGATCGCTGGAGAGAATTTCCAGAAAAAACTGTGATCAAGCCAGCAACTGCTGCTACCAGCACAGAAGGTATTTGTTGTTATCAGCTTCGTGTGAAGCTTAAGTCATCAACATGTCTTCTCAGTTTGTATAAACAGAGTGTTTCACTCGCTACCGAACCAGGCATTTGATCAATAATTCAACAATTGGACATGAGTAGGTTCATTGTGTGGGAAATGAAATGTGTCTGTGGTGTGTGTGTATTAGTGTGGGTCAGTCAGTGTGTGTATGTATGAGTGTGTGTTTGAGTGAGTTGTTGTGCATGTGAGTGAGTGTGTGTGTGCTATATTGGTTGAGAGTGTCTATCTAATACCGTTGTTGTTTGTGATTGCTACTATACAGTACCTGTAACTTCAAATAGAATTTCTGGTCAATTTATCGGTATACTTATGGGAGAGCGAGCGTTTAGTGATAAAACGATTAAATAACTAAAAGGTTCGGTAGCGATTGAGACACATCGAATATCTGTTCCCAATGCTTCTCTTATTAACTGTATCAAGTACCCAAAGAAAGTTATCTAATTACTTAAGGTTATGGAAGGCCCCGGTATCGCTGCAAGCGAATTAAAATCCACAATTGCTCAACCGCCAGTGAAATCAACCGAATTACTATCTCATCTCCCTAAAATAGAAAGGTATATGTAACCCCATCATAGCAGTCTCAGCACACGCTAAAATACATAAGGCGAAACTGCATATATAGTGAATACAACCGTCTGTTCCCTGCCATGTGATATTTAAGCAGTGAGTATAAGGCGTGGGACAAATGGGAGTGTATGGGAGAAGTTTAGGGGAGAGTGAGAACTTAGTGGTTTAACTAAAAAGAGAATCAGCGAGTTCACGGGGAAATGTGATTAGTAATAAAGAGAATAGAGAAACATCGAAACGCACAGGAAAGAATAAGACGCAATTAGGAGTGAGGTTGAAATGTTAAACGGAGTATGATTGATCGAAAGGAGGGAAGTGAGGAAGAATGACAGGTTGGGAAGTCAGTCGAGCTAAAACGATTGCTCAGTGCCGACGGTTTTGATGTTGTTTTGCAAACCAGTACTGTGAGCATAGTGAGTTGTGATGCCCATTAGGGATTAAGGTTAGTCAGTTGGGGTACGGCGGTCCAGTAATACGGATCATGCTGCAGATTCATGGACATAGAGAATTGTGTTTGAATAGGAAGTTCTGAAACTCAAAGCCAACGAACAGCAAAACCGTCCACACAGAGCACTCGTTTAACTCGACTGACTTCCCAACCTATCATTCTTCCTCACTTCCCTCCTTTCGACCAATCATACCCCGTTTTACATTTCAAGCTCCCTCCAAATTGCGTCTTATTCTTCCACCATGCAATTCGATGTTTCTCTATTCTCTTTATTACTAATCACCCTTTCCCCGTGAACTCGCTGATTCTCTTTTTACTTAAACCCTTCTCACTCTCCCTTCAACTTCTCCCATATACTCCCATTTGTCCCCCACCGTATACTCACTGCTTCAATATCATCGGTGCAAAGGTTTTCAAGTGTGATCATGACGTCAGAGTACTAAAGTAGACTCCACATGAACACTCAGGATGTTCTTTAGTAAGAACAGAGACAGTTTCATTTGTTCTTGTCCGAGACTAACTCACTACCAACTATAGAGATGGACCAGGGAGAAGAAAGGGAAACAGGACAACCCCCAACTAGTGTGACGTCATCAGATGTGTGAACAAGGGCGATGTTAATTACATTTACGTCGGCCGTCTATAGTTGAAATAGATGAATAAGTCACGATAATGGAGGTTTTACGGTTTTCCCTAGAAGCTATCTGGCCTTCTCTACACGAAGCTGTGACTAACCAACCCGTGTCTAGCAGTAAGTCATGAACAGACACGAAGCTGTGACTAACCAACCCGTGTCTAGCAGTAAGTCATGAACAGACACGAAGCTGTGACTAACCAACCCGTGTCTAGCAGTAAGTCATGAACAGACATGAAGCTGTGACTAACCAACCCGTGTCTAGCAGTAAGTCATGAACAGACACGAAGCTGTGACTAACCAACCCGTGTCTAGCAGTAAGTCATGAACAGACACGAAGCTGTGACTAACCAACCCGTGTCTAGCAGTAAGTCATGAACAGACACGAAGCTGTGACTAACCATCCCGTGTCTAGCAGTAAGTCATGAACAGACACGAAGCTGTGACTAACCAACCCGTGTCTTGCAGTAAGTCATGAACAGACACGAAGCTGTGACTAACCAACCCGTGTCTAGCAGTAAGTCATGAACAGACACGAAGCTGTGACTAACCAACCCGTGTCTAGCAGTAAGTCATGAACAGACACGTAGCTGTGACTAACCATCCTGTGTCTAGCAGTAAGTCATGAACAGACACGAAGCTGTGACTAACCAACCCGTGTCTAGCAGTAAGTCATGAACAGACACGAAGCTGTGACTAACCAACCCGTGTCTAGCAGTAAGTCATGAACAGACACGAAGCTGTGACTAACCAACCCGTGTCTAGCAGTAAGTCATGAACAGACACGAAGCTGTGACTAACCAACCCGTGTCTAGCAGTAAGTCATGAACAGACACGAAGCTGTGACTAACCAACCCGTGTCTAGCAGTAAGTCATGAACAGACACGAAGCTGTGACTAACCAACCCGTGTCTAGCAGTAAGTCATGAACAGACACGAAGCTGTGACTAACCAACCCGTGTCTAGCAGTAAGTCATGAACAGACACGAAGCTGTGACTAACCAACCCGTGTCTAGCAGTAAGTCATGAACAGACACGAAGCTGTGACTAACCAACCCGTGTCTAGCAGTAAGTCATGAACAGACACGAAGCTGTGACTAACCAACCCGTGTCTAGCAGTAAGTCATGAACAGACACGAAGCTGTGACTAACCAACCCGTGTCTATCAGTAAGTCATGAACAGACACGAAGCTGTGACTAACCAACCCGTGTCTATCAGTAAGTCATGAACAGACACGAAGCTGTGACTAACCAACCCGTGTCTAGCAGTAAGTCATGAACAGACACGAAGCTGTGACTAACCAACCCGTGTCTAGCAGTAAGTCATGAACAGACACGTAGCTGTGACTAACCAACCCGTGTCTAGCAGTAAGTCATGAACAGACACGAAGCTGTGACTAACCAACCCGTGTCTAGCAGTAAGTCATGAACAGACACGAAGATGTGACTAACCAACCCGTGTCTAGCAGTAAGTCATGAACAGACACGTAGTCGTGTTGATCTTCTCCAGATGCGAAGGGGAAAGTCATAGACATTGTAAGTACGTTATTAGATTTACAGTTATGTGACGGGACTAGGGAAACAATCGGCCACAAAAGTTTTCAGCTGGAAACAAACACAAGCAGAGCATTCTGGTGAGTATCATCATAGCTTTCAATTAATTTATGTAGAGTCTCCACCCTTTAAACTATAACTTAACCGTCCTTCCTCTTGTTACAGCTTTATTACGTGTCTTTAACAACACATTAACTGTCTTCTCACTATCTTTAACAACACATTAACTCTCTTCTCACTATCTTTAACAACACATTAACTGTCTTCTCACTATCTTTAACAACACATTAACTCTCTTCTCAATATCTTTAACAACACATTAACTCTCTTCTCACTATCTTTAACAGCAGATTAACTCTCTTCTAACGTGGCTTTAACAACACATTAACTCTCTTCTCACTATTTTTTTACAACACATTAACTCTCTTCTCACTATCTTTAACAACACATTAACTCTCTTCTCACTATCTTTAACAACACATTAACTCTCTTCTCACGGATCTTCAACAACACATTAACTCTCTTCTCATGTGTCTCCAACAACACATTGACTCTCTTCTCTCAGATCTTCTAAAACACATTGACTCTCAAATTACAAGCCTTCAACCAGAAATATATACTTCTGTCGGCCTCAATATAATTATCCCACTTGTTATCGTATCCTTCCTATATGTCTGTATAATATTGCTCATCTCTCCTCTCCTAGCGTATCATGTTTCTGTTTATTCTGCTTGTTAGTTCACTCATGAGCAATGTCTCGTTTCATATCAGTTTATTTATCAATAACACGTTTATTTTGTCACAGTTATCGTTTTCATTCAAATATATATGTTACTGCGAGAATGTGTTCCATCCTTGAGTTACAAGCTGTGGTACAATACCAGCTAAACCCATCTGTAATACGCAAATACTAATCGTTAACTTACAAACTACAATCTTCAGTTTGATTCTTTCTCTGTCTTACTAATTAATGATCATATCATACAGTTTCAACATGGTGTTTTAATCTATAAAAAGATGTATTTTATGAGGTGATGATCTGCTGACGTCATAACTAGTCCAGCGACTCATAGCTTCCAAAAATATCACTTCACTCCCTTTTACTCAAAATTATGTTTACAGTATCTCTGTAAACAGGAACAAGCACATAATTGCAGTGCTGCGGTGAAGTTGGTGTACAAGGAACGAGTTGAACAGTCTATATTGACAGCTTTACGCACGAAAACCAGCTGTACGCACGAAAACAAAACTAAACCTATGACCTTTCGGTCCTACTTTGCAGGATTCCTCAGAAAACAAAACTAAACCAATGACCTCTCGGTCCTACTTTGCAGGATTCCTCAGAAAACAAAACTAAACCAATGACCTCTCGGTCCTACTTTGCAGGATTCCTCAAAAAAGAAAACTAAACCAATGACCTCTCGGTCCTACTTTGCAGGATTCCTCAGAAAACAAAACTAAACCAATGACCACTCGGTCCTACTTTGCAGGATTCCTCAGAAAACAAAACTAAACCAATGACCTCTCGGTCCTACTTTGCAGGATTCCTCAGAAAACAAAAAAGAACAAAAACGGGTTGACTGTGGAAAAATAATAAGTTGTACATCAGCGTAGTGGGGTATATGTTGATGTAGAAGAGACGTAGTTTTGTAGTATCTAAACTGTAAACAAGATTTAATTCCCTCAGTACTACCAGGAAAAACAGATTCAACACAGCAATCTCTATACTAGCGTCAAGAGCCATGTTCTCGTGTCACCTCTCCATGATCATCATCATTATCTCCGGTTTATCAGATCTCTGATGCCAGCTGTTACTAGCACATCCTAAAAGACAACTTATTCTATACAACAGCAACACAATAGAGGAACACATACACCTTTGCAGGAGAGGTTAATATATTATAACGCGGAGCACTCACAGATAAAGGGAATCAACATCATCATCATCATCATCATTATCACAGTCTTCATTATCGCCATCATCACCATCAGCGAGATTGTCACCACCATTGACATCAACACCACAATCATTGCAGCCACCATCAAAGTCACAAGCATTACATTTATCGTCAACATAACTAAAATCATCATCACAATCATCATCACTAATATCATCATTGGCATTATCATCATGTAAACACTATCTTCATCATCACAAGCAGCGTTGTCACTGATATTCGTAATATCGCTATCACCATCATCATCACATGCAGCGTGGCCATTGGTCTTCGTCATATCGTTGTCACCATCATCATCACATGCAGCGTTGTCACTGGTCTTCGTCATATCGTTGTCACCATCATCATCACAATCAGCGTTGTCACTGTTCTTCGTCATATCGTTATCACCATCATCATCACATGCAGCGTGGCCATTGGTCTTCGTCATATTGTTGTCACCATCATCATCACAAGCAACGTTGTCACTGGTCTTCGTCATATCGTTATCACCATCATCATCACATGCAGCGTGGCCATTGGTCTTCGTCATATTGTTGTCACCATCATCATCACAAGCAACGTTGTCACTGGTCTTCGTCATATTGTTGTCACCATCATCATCACAAGCAACGTTGTCACTGGTCTTCGTCATATTGTTGTCACCATCATCATCACAAGCAACGTTGTCACTGGTCTTCGTCATATCGTTGTCACCCTCATCATCACAAGCAACGTTGTCACTGGTCTTCGTCATATCGTTGTCACCCTCATCATCACAAGCAACGTTGTCACTGGTCTTCGTCATATCGTTGTCACCCTCATCATCACAAGCAACGTTGTCACTGGTCTTCGTCATATTGTTGTCACCCTCATCATCACAAGCAACGTTGTCACTGGTCTTCGTCATATCGTTGTCACCCTCATCATCACAAGCAACGTTGTCACTGGTCTTCGTCATATCGTTGTCACCCTCATCATCACAAGCAACGTTGTCACTGGTCTTCGTCATATCGTTGTCACCCTCATCATCACAATCAGCGTTGTCACTGGTCTTCGTCATATTGTTGTCACCATCATCATCACAAGCAACGTTTTCACTGATCTTCGTCATATCGTTGTCACCCTCATCATCACAATCAGCGTTGTCACTGGTCTTCGTCATATTGTTGTCACCATCATCATCACAAGCAACGTTGTCACTGGTCTTCGTCATATCGTTGTCACCATCATCATCACAAGCAACGTTTTCACTGGTCTTCGTCATATTGTTGTCACCATCATCATCACAAGCAACGTTTTCACTGGTCTTCGTCATATCGGTGTCACCATCATCATCACATGCAGCGTGACCAATGGTCTTCGTCATATATCGTTGTCACAATAATCATCACATCCATTAATATCGCATCACCATCATCATCATTACCACCATAATCGTCGACTCCACCATCATCACCAGCGTCATTATCATTAACACCATCATCATCAGCATTATCGTCGCCATAATCACACCACTATTTTCATCGTCACCACCATTATTATCATTACATTCATCGCCACAACCATAATCATCAACACCATTATCATCAACATGACGGGGTGACCATCTTCATCAGCATCATCAACATCATCATTACATCCATCGTGACCACCACCGCCATCACTACATTCGTCGTCACAACCATCGCCATCAACATGACGGTCACGGCCTTCATTTTTACATCTTCTTTGTCACTAACACCATCACCACCACCATCATTACGTCATTGCCATCATCGTACCACCATCAGCATAGCAATCTTTATCACCAAATCAACATCGGCATCACCACCACTAATGTTATCAACATTATCATCACTATCATTATCTCCACCATCACAGCTACAACCAAATCATCACCCAGTGTTTATTATATCCGTTATCTATCACAAACATTTCAGCGTGGCAACTACAGGCCTTAACCGATGCACGAGCCATTGAACGTCTCGTCTACAGATGGAACTACCTATCATCCTGGCCCCCAATCAACGACCAGTCAACGGTTTGTCAACGAGACGTCCAGACAGCCATTGCTAGCTACCAGGCTAACGAGTTCTGGGCGATACAGCGTAAGTTTTCCCTTCTTGGTGAAATAATTAACGCTTGGGCAATGCCAGATTTACCTCTAAGCTTAGTTAGCTACAGTCGGTCAGTTAGTTAGTGGGTTGCTTGGTTGGTTAGTCAGTTAGCTAATTACAAGCTCCAACTGGTCCATAAATCTTCCCCCTCTCTTCTCTTAGCTATAATGAATACAACATTACTCTAGACTAATATGAGGATCCAGGACTTGTACAGACAAATTATATATATATATATATATATATATATATATATATATATATATATATATATATATGCATATTATTATGGAGGAAAATAACCAAGGCGATGTTCAGCGAATCAATTCAGAGGAAGAGGTATGTTTACAGCACTCGGAAAAAATGACACAGTCAACAACAGAAAAAAAAAACAAAGAACAATATATGGTCCTAAGCAGGATCTAACCCTTACTACGAAATATCAGCGCCTTCACACGAAATGCCAAACACCAGGGTACACTGCCAACTCAGCTAACTAAAAAATTAGCTATCATGGACAATGTCTTTCACGCAGTGTTCTCATGATTGTAGCATAGGGCTGCGATCACAATTCGAGAATACATTGTGTATCTGTATTTTTCCTATTTAGACAAGTATCAACCGGATAGGGTAGAGCTGAATACTTGCGTTTGCAGACAAACATTTAGGACGAAACAGCACGAATAGTAGTTTCCAGTGGTTTAGGCTGGAGACAAATAATAATAAATGAATATTATTACATAGGTTAATAACCGAGGCGATAATCAGCGAATCCATTAAGAGGATATACTATGTAGACAAGCATCGATTTCTGCAGTCTCTTCTTCTTCTACCTTTCAGCTCCCTGTGGAGCATAGGTCTTCAACCAAAACTTTCCAAGGCATTCTATTTCTTGCCATTCTTTTAAGATCATTCCACGTCTTTCCCATCATCTTCATCTCGGCTTCCATCTGTCTTCTCCAAAAAATCTTTGGTCTTTTTCTTTGTCTTTTCCCCTGGGGATTAAAAAAATGGCCTGTTGTGTAATACTTTCAGTTGGCTTCCGCAGTATGTGACCTATCCAGCGCAATCGTCTTAGCTGTATCTCTTTATCCACTGGTATTTAACTGGTTATTTGGGAACTTAGTTAACCTCAGACGGAAGATGTACGAAAGAGGTGAGATGCAGAATTGCTCAGGCAAAAGCAGCTTTCCAAAAAATGAGGAAGATACTATGCAATCCATTTTTGACAATAGAAACAAGAAAAATAGTTCTTAAATGTTATGTAGAGCCAGTCTTAACATATGGATGCGAATCATGGACAATAGGACAACAGACAAGACAAACACTTGAGTCTGCAGAAATATGGTTTTACAGAAGAATGTTGAGAATACCATGGACAGCTAAGAAGTGTGATGAAAACGTTCTGAAAGAGTTCAAAGCAAAAAGAGAGCTAATTTCCAATATTAGGAAGAGACAATCACAATTTTTGGCCATGTAATGAGAATAGAACAACTGGAATATATTGAAACAACTGGAAAAATTTAGGGACGAAAAAATAGAGGGAAGCAAATAGAAAAAAATAACAGACATCTTAAGAGAATGGCTTGGCAAAAGGTCAACAACAGAAATGATAAATAGCTGCCGAGATCGAAAGTTGTGGAGAGACATGATCACCTACACCAGTAGGCCCGGTGCTTGATGATGATGGTGATTTAACTGGTACGTTTCCATAATTCTATGTTAGTGAATTCCTCCAGTATGACCAGGAAAATCAGAAACACCACTGTAATTCCATTATCAGCTTCCAGCTTCACGTTATTGCTGCTCCTCATCCATGATCATCATGATAACCTCCGCCTGATCAGTTCTGCGATGTCAGCTGTTACTAGCACATCCTGGAGAGACACAAGCAAGAGACACATGAACGATTCTGTACAAGACACACAAAGACACACAATTTATTCTCGAATTGTGATCTCAGCCTATGATGATCGCAGCATCAGATCTATAATGCTATAGTCATGAGTACACCTGCGTGAAAGACATCGTCAATGATGACTAATTTTTAGTTTACTGAGTTGGCAGTGTTCCCCTGCGTTTGGCTTTTCGTGGAAAGCGCTGTGGCAATTAATACGGGATCGATCCTGCTTAGGACCATTATATTGTTCTTTGTTTTTTTTAATTTTCTGTTGATTATTTGTAATTTTTTCCGAGTTCTATAAACATACCTCTTTCCCTGAATTGATTCTAATACTGTATTAGCTGGCACTGATACCCGAGCTTACGGCTGGGTTTTGGGATTTACGATCGTCCATCTGTATGACGTAACATCGCTATATTTGGGGCCTCGGTAGCCTAGTTGGGAAAACCACCCGACTGGACTACCGACGTTCGGACAACCCGTGTTCGATTCCCGCTGTGAACAGTGTGAATTGTACTCGTCGTTGGCAAAAAAAAAATACCCCCACTAACGACCCAGCAGTTGGCAAAAAATGAGTACCAGGGTATTACCCTGGGAAGGTGAGGAATGTCGCTTCGCATCTGAGTTTCGATGCTGGAGGCGACACTATACAGAAATATCCGAACATTTCTGAATAAGCGGCCGAGCACATATGGGTGTAAACTCGCGTGCTAAGACGTCGGTTCAAGTCTCGTACTTTACCTTTACCTTTATCTTTACCTTTACATTTTCCTTTACCCTTACCTTTACATTTACCTTTACCTTTACCTTTACATTTACCTTTACCTTTACCTTTACCTTTACCTTTACCTTTACATTTACATTTACCTTTACCTTTATCTTTACCTTTACCTTTACCTTTATCTTTACCTTTACCTTTATCTTTACCTTTACATTTACCTTTACCTTTACCTTTACCTTTACATTTACCTTTACCTTTACCTTTACCTTTACCTTTACGCTTATCATTGTCAACCATGGATGCACCCATAACGCTTTATTAGCTCCAAAGAATGCAACCAGGTCGCCGGAACACTGTAGCCTCGCCGCATATTTCTAAAAGGGAATCCTTATGTTGACTTGGCGCAACAATCCATATAAACGAACTACAAGTTATCGAACTTTAAAATGCCATTGTCTGTTGGGCCTCACCAGGTCAAAATCAGGTACCGTGGTCGAGCGGTGTAGAAGTAATGACTTGCGCATTGGTCTACTGAAGACAAGATATCTGTTAGATCCTTATTGAAGGCTTTTAGACCCATGAACGTAAGATGGTTACGGTAATTTTTTGTCTGTAGAAATAAACACGGAAGTGACATTGTGCTGATCACTGTACATAGAAAATGTATCCGGTTGTAACAAATATAGACATGTACATCTTCTTTCTTTTAAGGAACATGGCTTGAGCTTTATTTCCCTTTCTTTCTTTCTTTCTTTCTTTCTTTCTTTCTTTCTTTCTTTCTTTCTTTCTTTCTTTCTTTCTTTCTTTCTTTCTCTCTTTCTTTCTTTCTTTCTTTCCTTCTTTCTTTATTTATTTATTTATTTCGAATGCGAATGTGTTGATATGTCCATCACGCTTCATAGTCCGTCATAACTGTGACCACGCTTAAGTGGTGTGGTCAATACCATTCCAGATCGCCCGACTTTCCCAGAGAAAACCTCCTCTATCCATTATCAGAGAGACTCGCTTATCATAGAACAATGTTCAAACCCAAATGCTCAATTCAATAATGCTCAATTCAATAATGCTCAATTGAAACTGAAAAAACACCGACTTAGGGATAAAAAATCACTGGAGTCAAAGGCAAAGTAGCTTTTAGTGTTGGATAAAGTGAGATACGTGTCTTATCATGATGATTTTACCACGATAACAGTGTTGGGCGGGAATATATGGGTTGAATGATGACTGTAGATAATACACTACAGACCATCGCGCTCAGCTGCGCGGTTCTACTGTTGACGAAAGGGGTGAGTGAGGTTGAAGTACCGTTATCATTAAATCATTATATGTTGTCTCGGTCGGCAGCGCGGTCATATTTTTACATAGTCGACAGCAATTGATGGCAGGAGTGGAAATGTCTTAGAAGTATTCTATGTGTACACTGAGATGAATTCACGACTAACATAGAGTTAAGAACAATGACCTGGCAGACAACGACATTATCTGCTATAACAAAACAACTGGACATTTGTCCTACATGTGTTATGGAGTAACAACATAATTTCAAAAGTGGATCTTATATGGGAAACATCAGGATACAGAAAATAAAGAAAACATAAACGAACATTGACTATCATCATCATCATGTACCCTGCCGGTTGGCGTAGGCGATCATGTCCTTCCACAATCTTCTATCTACAGTGCATCGTATCAGTTCTGTTGTTGACTGTTTTCCATGCCATGACACCAAGCTATCCAGTATTTTCTCTCTTTGTCGTCCGCGATCTCTCTTTCCTTTTATTTTGCCAGTTGTAACCAAGTATTCCAACTTTCCTCTTCTCATGATGTGCCCAAAAAATGTTGATTGCTATACATTGACTATACCACTGATAAAAGAGGAAACAAGATGGGCATATACTCATTTCATAAAAAATCAAACATGTCGCTCCTAAAGGGAAGTAGGAAAAGACACTTGGGTCCCAATGTGACTTCTAGCGACGTTAGGAGGATGAAGATCAAGATGATTTTGTGGGGGTGATGGGGGAGGGGGAAAACATATAACACCAGGGCTAAAAATAAGAATAGCAAAATGTCTTCTCAACATTGCTATATGGTGCAGAAACTTGGACATTAGACAAGAAAAACAGAACAGAGAATTGAAGCCTTTGAAATGTGGATATATAGAAGAATAGGTAGAATTGGGTGGAAGGAAAAGAAAACAAACAATGAAGTCTTAAATAAACTTAAAAGGAAAAGAGAACTACTAAACGCAATTCAAACAAGATAAATGCGATTTTTGGGGCCATGTTAAAAGACATAACAGCCTACTAAAAGTAATCCTGGAGGGGAAAATACAAGGTAAAAGAGGCAGAGACAGACCAAGACTAACATGGACGAGTAACATCAAAAGATGGACAAACCAGCCTATGACAACCTGCACCATCAAAGCAAGCAAGAGACAGAGCAGAATTGCGCTCCATGGTAGCCAACCTTCGTTGTGGAGATGGCACTCGATGATGATGGAGGAGGAGTGTATGGTTGGGGGGGGGGGGGAGGAAGGTGGAGGTCTCCGACTAGTTAGAATCTTGGAAAGTGACACATTTTTTTTTGTCTTTCCAAGTTTTTGACTCGTGGGCCAAACCAGGTCCATCTCTGTTACTGGCTCGAACTGAGTTTGTGGGCAACTACTACCAGTGCAGGGATGTGGAAGCTGTACCCAAGCAGGAGAGGTCAGGCTTCAGGGGAAATTACTGTGTTGTGACCTTGTCGAACAACTCTCACACTGTGGTAAGTTGATGCAATCTTGGATCTGCCTGTTGGGAATAATTCTAAGAAATTTTTTCAAGATACAATCACAACCCTGCTTTATCTCTCCGTTGCTCAGTAATCGTTTTGTTTCTCGCTTACACAATTACAACTTAACCCTGATTTGTTTCTTCCTCTTTCACTTATCTTTGATTTTATCTTCAACATTCACACCTTCATCCCTTTACCTCTGAAGTCGGAGTAAATCTGCCTGCATGGCGAGGGGCATCCTATAATGGGATAAAACAGACTTTACACGCAAAATTCAGTCCCACAAAATTGAGTGGGTGGGACTTCGTCAGAGGTCAAAGCTGACGAAAGCGAACGAACGAACGAACACCTTCATCCCGTTTTCTTTCTTTCTCCCCACTTATCATTGATGTTATCTTCAACATTCACAACTTCATCCTGTTTTCTTTCTTTCTCCCCACTTATCATTGATGTTATCTTCAACATTCACGACTTCATCCTGTTTTCTTTCTTTCTCCCCACTTATCATTGATGTTATCTTCAACATTCACACCTTCATCCTGTTTTCTTTCTTTCTCCCCACTTATCATTGATGTTATCTTCAACATTCACACCTTCATCCTGTTTTCTTTCTTTCTCCCCACCTATCATTGATTTTATCTTCAACTTCAAACCTTCATCAAGTTTTCTTTCTTCTCCCACACCTATCATTGATTTTATCTTCAACATTCACACCTTCATCCTGCTTTCTTTCATTCTCCCTCACTTTTCTTTTATCTTGTCTTCAACATTCACACCTTCATCCTGCTTTCTTTCATTCTCCCTCACATTTCTTTTATTTTGTCTTCAACATTCACACCTTCATCATGTTTTATTACTTTTTCCCGCACTTCTCTTTTATCTTGTCTTCAACATTCATACTTTCATCCTGTTTTCTTTATTTTTCCGACACTTATATTTGATCCTGTCCTAAACGTCCAAGCCTTCATCTCGTTTTGTTTCTTTCTCCTTCGCTTATTTTATCAGTCTTTGACATTCGTAATTTGTGTTTCTGTTTTGTTTTCTCACTCAGCTGTTTTTCCCTTTTTTTCACATTCATACTGACATCCTTGTTTTCTTTATTTCTCCCTGATTTCCCTTTCTTGCTTGTCATCAAACTAGAACACAGTTCCACTATTTTCCTCCATTCGTTCTTGATGGTGGTTATCTCAATCACTGACATGTTTCCTGTACACTTCTCATTGATCTTGAAACATTGTACCGATCAGATAATTATTATATCTCTGATGTGTGTTTGTTTTTCTTTATTTTACTTTCATTTTAAAGCAGAAACCGAGGCCCTCGGAGATGCTGCAACACTGGCTACTCAACAAAAAATAACATGCACAATAAATTGGTGATTCTGACTGATGCACTGTCAGTACTATCAGCTCTAACAGCCACAAGAACAATGAACTAGATGACTTGAGAACAACCCTAGACCAACTCTGTAATAACTTCCAGAGAGTAGTCATTCAGTGGATACCATCACACTGTAACATACACGGGAACGAACGCGCAGACAAATTAGCTAAAGAGGGAAGGAGATTACCAAAAGAGAACCATCCGCTCAGTTATGATGAAGCCAAATACATCCTCAAGGGTCATTTCCATGAAAAATGGAAACGAGAACACCCAAAGCATAACGAGAGTGACAGATACCATCAACTATCAAGGAGGGATCAAGTCATCATACTTCGCCTACGCACTGGCTACAATAGAATGAGAAATCACATGTTCACCAAATTCAAAATAGGTACAACCAACCTATGCCACTGTACACTGGACAATATGACTACAAAACATGTTCTACAGGATTGCCCCCAGTACACAGACCTGAGAAGAGCATTGTAGTTAACACCCACCTCCCTGGAAGAGAAACTATATGGAGCAATCGAATCACTTAAACAGACAGCTGACTTCATGAGAGAGTTTGGAATCCTACGTTGATTGAGATTTGATCGCAGAGAGAGAGAGAGAGAGAGAGAATTACTTGCTGTTTCCTGCGACTATCTTTTCCGACATTACGCCGGTTCACTGCTTGTCGTCCCCCAATACCATACAAACTTAAGACATACATTTTATTATTTACAGTTTTCTGTATTTTCGCTCCATAATATTTTATCCAAAAATTCTCTACAGACAACAACCTTTATACGTAACTATGGCTACAGCTATGTCAAATTAGGCACGTGCATGCCAAACACGTGCTCCCTTGATGATTTGACCAGACTTTTTCAAGAAAGTGAGTCAAACTGTAAAAATAATTTCACAAAATATTACTTATTATGTATATATCATAAAATAAGGCAGTCCAGATTCATAGGTTTGAGTAAAGCATGCGCATGTGCGGGTTGGAATACTTAGTTACCAATCGTCATAGCATTTGTGGACGAATATAAAGCTTTAGACATAGTGGATAGACATGTGTTATAACAAACACTAGCTAAGTACGGATTATGTAACCACTTTATCAGATGATACCCGCTATAGCTCAGTGGTTAGTGAACTGGACTACAAAGCAGAATAGGTAGGGTTCGATCAAAACCGAAGGCTTCCGGGTTCACCCAGCCTTAAATGGGTACCGAATTTTTTTCAGGGAAAGTAAGGCGACACTGAAGGTCTGTAAAATGTATGGTCACTAACACCATATTCCCTGTACGCCACTTGGCGTGACGGGGGTACTTTACTTTTTTTAAAAACTTGTTTCATCACACGCTACAAAGGTTGATACTGTGATTGTAGAAGTTTAATCAGAAGAATCAAAGTAACACCCAAACTACTCACAGTAACATATGGAGTTTGAAAAGGAAAATACGCATTGTCTTCGGCCTTTAATCGTTACTTACAGCAGACAACAAAAGCTAGAATGTCAAGCCATCAAACAAGACATCAGTGAAATACTCGTTTCTAATGATCAGACCCTAATAGCTTACACCACATCAGAACTTCAATACCTTCTATCGTTCATGAATAATAGCGACATGACAAATATAGAAATAATAGAGACATGACAAATATAGAAATAATAGAGACATGACAAATATAGAAATAATTGTTTATTTTTTTATTTGCGTTCGCCAGCTTTCACCTCTGGCGAAGTTCCTAGAGACTGGGCTCCTAGGAACTGCATTTTCCGTCTAATCCATTTTTCCCTGGCAGCCGTGTGCACAGGGGTCCCTCGCCGTACAGGCAGATAACTTCGTCTACGGAGGTACTCATATTTTTTTTTGTCGATGAGTAATTGACGTTTCAAGCCGGTTCTGTCATCTGAGACCAGGGGTGGTTACCGCAAAGAGAAATTGTAAATAAAAATCCCAACTGGTTCAGCCGACATTTGAACTAACAATCTCTCTGTCTCGAGGCCGGCGTTTTGCCTCGAGACCAACAGGTCCCCCATAATTGTATGTATTGCCATATTCTCACATCTGCTTTAAACAATTGATTGTTTTCTGTTTTCTTTCCTTTCGTATCATCTTTACTGCAGCTCCTTATTTTCTGCATTTCTTTGCCTTTACCCCGTTCATGAATAAAGTATACACAATGAATAATAAAGTCATACGCACTGGTAAAACATATGTTATGACAATGAGACCACAGACGATTATGTTAAATATAGCATAAAACAACACGTTATAAAGAAAGTGACCTACAAGAAATATTTAGGAACAAAATTCACATAAGATGCAAAATATAAAAAGAAATAGACATTCGATTTTACAAGTAAACCAAAACTTTGGACAGTCAGCCCCTATATTTCAACACAGACAGTAGATGCTGCAACAAAGAAACATCGTGAACAGAATATATTCATTCCTACCTTATGTTATCAGTGTCAAACATGCTCGCTTATGGATACATAAAAGAAGACTGATCACCACAGAAATGAAGTGTTTGACAAAAGTATTTGGAATGACCGTGAAGAGACAGAATTAATACTGATGTCGGAAGAGACATTGAGTAGGCACTGAAGCACTTCTGAACTACACACACAGAGAGACAACACATGAAACGGTTTGCTCATATGGGGTAGGATATCAAGGTATTTTCAACACACTATATATAAATATAACACATAAAATTGATAGTCATAAACTGAAAGATGAAGCCATAAAGGAAAAGTTTAACATAGAGCTAAGTAATTGTTATACAGCACTCGGTGAAATAGACTTAGATATCAATGAGATGTGGGACTCACAGAGCAAAATACTAATGACAGCAGCAGAAGCAAGTGCTGGACTGAAGAAAATGGAAAAACGAGCTTGGATCTCAGACACCACGTGGAAATACATCAAAGAAAGAAGAGAAGCGAAGAGAGCCATGACTAATGTAAAGACAGATCTTGGAAAGGTTCTGGCAAAAGCAACATACAAAGAATTAGACAACAAAGTGAAAAGTTCAGCAAGAAGAGATACAAGAGCTTATATAGACAATTTGGCAGAGAAAGCAGAGACAGCTGCAATTACAGGAGACAGCAGAACTCTTTATACTGTGCAAAAGATGCTGACAAACACCTATACATCCAGTGGAACACCAATTCTAGACAAATCTGGATCAATGCTAACAACAAGCGCAGACATAAAAGCCCGTTGGGCGGAACACTTCAAAGAAATTCTTAACCGTCCACTACCCCACAGTTTAATAGATTTTGAAACTGAAACACCAGCAGCAGAATTAAATGTAAATTTAGATGACTTCACCTTGAGTGAAATAGAAACCACCTTAAAGCTTATGACCAATAACAAGGCTGCTGGAGAGGATAAGTTAACAGCTGAGATCCTCAAGGCAATTGATAGCCATAATCTAATACATCTCCAAAAAATGTTCAACATCATTTGGAAAACAGAGAAGACGCCTCATAAATGGAAAAAAGGAATCATTGTTAAGATCCCAAAAAAGGGCAATCTTAGAGATTGTAACAACTGGAGAGGCGTGACACTTTTGTCAGTTGCCTCAAAGTTATTCTGCAAAATCATCCTAAATAGAATACAGGATTCAATAGATACAGTAATGCGTGAAGAACAGGCTGGGTTTAGAAAAGGGAGAAGCTGTATTGACCACATTTTCACTCTACGACTTATATTGGAGGAACACATTGAAAAGCAAAAACCGTTTGTACTTAACTTCATCGACTTCAAAAAAGCATTTGATAGTATTCATAGAGATTCTTTGTGGAAAATTCTGAAGCAATATGGTTTACCATCAAAAATCATAAATATTATCAAAGACATGTATGATGGTTACACATGTGCAGTTCGAACAGAGGAAGGACTGAGCGAATGTTTCCCAATAGAAACTGGGGTTAAACAAGGATGTATTTTATCGCCCTTGTTATTTGGAATTGTTATCGACTTCATAATGAAGAAATGCTGCACTGGTAATAAAGGCATCGAATGGATACAAGGAGACCATTTGGAAGACCTCGACTTTGCTGATGACATAGTTCTCATCAGCAGTCAGATAAAAACGATGCAGGAAAACACAAATGAACTATCATCAATAGCCAGCAAAATTGGGCTTGAGATCAATCATGAAAAGACTAAAGTCATGACTAGTTTAATTCCAACAGGTGACAAAATATACATGGAAAACAAACCAGTTGAAGAGATCGATCACTTTATCTATCTTGGAAGTCACATTGATCGAGAAGGGGATACGAGCAAAGAAATTAAAATCAGAATAGCTAAAGCAGCAATGTCTTTCAGAAGCCTTGAAAAGTTGTGGAAATCAAAATTTATCAGCACAAACACAAAACTTAGGCTATTCAAATCAAATGTACTATCAACCCTTACGTATGCGTGTGAAAGCTGGAAAACAACAAGAGATATAGAAACAAAGTTGAACGCATTCGAAAATAAATGTCTAAGGAAAATACTTGGTATAGCATGGAACGAATTCAAAACAAATGAGGAAATTAGAGAAATCGCCAATCAACCACTAATATCTTCAGTAATAAAGAAAAGACGATGGTCATACGTTGGACATGTGATGAGAAGAGATAATAACCGAATAGCAAAGCAAGCCCTCATATGGGAAACAACAGGTAAAAGAAAAAGAGGAAGACCCAGGGAGACACTGAGAAGAACATTGATGAGAGAGGCAAGAGCAGCAGGAGTCGGCTCCCTCAATGAGATAGAACTGCTTGCACAGAACAGAGACAGATGGCGAGATTTGATAAAATATCTTTAAAAGAAAACTGCTAGAACAAAAAATCCATATAGGAGAAGGTGTATCTTGGTCTACGCCCTATGGGCCGGTTACGGCTCGAAAGGTCAATAGATAGATAGATAGATATATAAATATATATATATATATATATATATATACACACTGTATGGCCCTTTTCGTCTTGTCAGACGGTCTAATAGAGACTATTGTGTATTTTTTTAGGGTTTGTTTTTGTCGAACAGCTTCTCTCGTGATTAATTCTACCAATGTTTGACAAACACACGCGGTCAAAGAATGAACAAGTCAGGCCAAATGATCACAGGGTTTACCATCCTTTTTCATGTGTCTTTTCTCTTCTACGTTTTGCCTTAGCACAGTCTCAAATGATGTTATACAATTCCTTATACATGCTCTTCATGATGTGCGATCACTTGTCAGTTGTTCCCAGCCATATTAACATATGGAGAAGTCATTCAGAGATGATTTACAGATATCTCTATATCGTAGTTATCTGCCGATTTGTCTTTTTCCGTGTGTTAGTTCACCATATAGTATTTGCCTGGTGATGCGCTTTTCTTCCATTTGCTGGACATGCCCCAGCCATCTTAGTCTTCGACTTCTGAGCATCGACATGATTGTTGGTGTCTTAGCACGTTTCAGGACAGTTAAGTTGGTTATTTTGTCTTGCCATTTGATGTGCATTATTCTGCGGAGACATCGCACGTGGAAGACATTTAGTCTTTTTTCCTGGTTTGAGTATGTTGTCCAGGTTTCAGATCCATATAAAAGTATGCTGAGCACAACCGTTTGATATATTAAGAGTTTGGTCTTTAGTGTTAGTTTCGTGTTGTTCCAGGTCCTATCTGTGAATTTACCGAAAGTCGTTGTTTCGGAAAGGGCTGCGATATCGACATGTAGCCTATTTAGTTCTGTATCTATGAGGGCTGCTGCTCTAATTAGCCTTTCTTTCAGTGTGTTTGCTTTAGCAAGTCCAGGACCATGGTTCTACTTTTCAATGTGCCAAGTTTAAACATTGGTTCTTTCTTCCTCATTTCACTTTGCCTACTCTGCCTGGGTACGGAATATGGATATAATGCTTTACTAGATATATATATATATATATATATATATATATATATATATATATATATATATATATATATATATATATATAAAATATTAAAAATAAAAACGTTCAACTCCAATGTTAAGTCAGTCCTATTATATAGCTCTGTGAAACATGGAGAACAACAAAATTGACAATCATGAAGATATAGACTTTCATTAATGGATGCTTACGCAGAATAAAAGGATGGAAAAGGCAGGACAATTCACTAACGTAGAATTATGGAAAGGTACCAGTCAAATATCAGTGATAAAGAGATACAGCGAAGACGATGGCGTTGGATAGGACACACACAGCGGAAGACAACTGAGAGTATTACACAGTAAGCCCTTTTTTGGAATTCTCAGAGGAAAAGACAAAGAGGACGACCAAGAAATTCTTGGCGAATACAGATAGAAGCAGAGATGAAGGTGATGGGGAAAACATGGAATGATCTTAAAAGAATGGCAAGAAACAAAACGACCTGGAAAGTGTTGTTGAAGACCTATGCTCCACATGGAGCTGAAAGGTAGAAGAGGAGTTATAAGAGGAGGTCATGGAAGACTCCAGCGAGACAGATTGACAACTTCCCAGAAATGCTACAACAACATCAAGTGACAATGGTTGAGTCCACTAAAAGGGCAAGAACTAGAATTTTGTTTCTCCTTCAACACCGGAAGTGGTTTAACAGGAAATGAAGCAAGAGTGCTATGTTGTTTATAAGATGATTGTCATTAATGATCAGTTATTGATAGTCATACAGTCATTTGTCACTGATACCTTAGCTGATTTTATATTTTGAGTCTGGTACATGAAGAAATGCACATGCTTCAACTTGTTCACATTCAAAGTGATCAGAAGAAGCTGAATATTCAAATCTAAGGTATGCCGATGATACAGTCTTAATCGCTAAGAGTGAAAATGAGTTACAAGAAATGTTGGACATTATAGTGAAGGAAAGCAAAAATAAAGGACTCAGCCTTAATAGCAAAAAGACAGAGGTAATGGTAACAACAAAGAAAAAGACATCACCTCATTGCAAAATAAAGGCAAGTGGAACACTATTAAAACAGGTAAATGAATTTAAATATTTGAGAACTTTGTTAACCTCAGAAGGAAGATGTACAAAAGAGGTGAGATACAGAATGGCTCAGGCAAAAGCAGCTTTCCAAAAAATGAGGAAAATACTATGCAATCCATTTTTGACAATAGAAACAAGAAAAAGAGTTCTTAAATGTTACGTAGAGCCAGTCTTAACATACGGATGCGAATCATGGACAATAGGACAAAAGACAAGAAAATCACTGGAGTCTGTAGAAATGTGGTTTTACAGAAGAATGTTGAGAATACCATGGACAGCTAAGAAGAGTAATGAAGAGGTTCTGAGAAAGGTCAAAGCAAAAAGAGAGCTAATCTCCAATGTTAGGAAGAAACAATCATCATTTTTTGGCCATGTAATGAGAAGAGAACAACTTGAATATATTGTAACAAGTGGAAAAATTGAGGGACGAAGAAATAGAGGGAAGCAAAAAGAAAAAAATAACAGACAGCTTAAGAGAATGGCTTGGCAGAAGGTCAACAACAGAAATGATAAATAGCTGCCGAGATCGAATGTTGTGGAGAGACATGATCACCAACGCCACTAGGCCCGGTACTTGATGATGATGATGAATCTTTAAATAAAATAAAAAACGTGTGCGGTTAAATATTAAAAACTGCATCCTCCTGAAACTCTCAGACTTTACAATCTTTGATCTTTTTCTTACAAGCATTAACTACTGCAATCTCGTTTTTACATAAATGATGACTTTAACTGAAAAAATATAAGTCTTATGTAGTGCCTCAAATTAAAACCACTGTTATGGAATATTCATTTTAAGTATAAGGGGTATGAACCAGACACGACAACTTCAAACATAAACGCTGTTAAATGTCCAAGATTAGAACTCAAATGTCAATTCGAGGTGAAAACAAACAGTTGTGTCTATATATGAGTTGTGTCTATATATGAGTTGTGTCTATATATGAGGTGTGTCTATATATGAGTTGTATTTTACACTTGTGTTGCAGTCATTGCTTTGTAACCTGTTTAACACACACTTCTCATGATCATATATAGTTGTTTAACTAAACTAAGCTGAACTAAATTAAACTGCTCAGCTTCAAAAGGCATTAATTGCGAAGTTTTGTTGAGTTTATTTTATTTGAACTGAATTAAAATAAACTATTTAAAGTGTTTTATATTGTCAGTAAGTTGTGATTCAGATCGAAATCTTCGGCTCGGCATATCCGATATGACACAGCAATTTAGGGAATTGAGTTGCCTTATTCCACAGTTCCACAATCGCTTTGCCAAACGGTTAATTTGTATTCAAAGGCGCTATGTGAAGGTAGAGCTTGGTTATATGTGAATGTAGAGCTAGGTTCTATGTGAAGGTAGAGCTATGTTCTATGTGAAGTTAGAGCTAGGTTCTATGTGAAGGTAGAGCTAGGAGATGTGAAGTTAGAGCTAGGTTCTATGTGAAGGTAGAACTAGGTTCTATGTGAAGGTAGAGCTGGGATCGATGTGAAGGTAGAGCTAGTTTCTATGTGAAGGTAGAGCTAGTTTATATGTGAAGGTAGAGCTAGGTTCGATGTGAAGGTAGAGCTGGGTTCTATGTGAAGGTAGAGCAAGGTGCTATGCGAATGTAGAGCTAGGTTCTATGTAAATGTAGAGCTAGGTTCTATGTGACGGTAGAGCTAGGTTCTATGTGAAGGTAGAGCAAGGTGCTATGTGACGGTAGAGCTAGATTCTATGTGAAGGTAGAGCTAGGTTCTACTTGAAGGTAAAGCTAGGTTCTATGTAAAGGTAGAGCTGTGTTCGATGTAAAGGTAGAGCTAATTTATATGTGAAGTTAGAGCTGGGTTCTATGTGAATGTAGAGCTAGGTTCTATGTGGATGTAGAGCTAGGTTCTATGTGAAAGTAGAGCTAGGTTCTATGTAAATGTAGAGCTATAGGTCGTTTCAAAATATTTTGAAGGTGTTTAAAATTCCATATCTCTGCAACCAATTGATTGATAATGCTGAAATTTTGCATATGGTCTTGTGATTTTTTGGTCCCAAGAAGTACATTCATTTCCTCACCAACAAACGTATAGTTTTAAATATTCTTTATTTGAAGTATACAAATTTAAGGCATTTTGGTCAAACCATATATTTGGAGGAATTACCGCTTCATATGAGTGAGCACCCACGGACTTGTCATCTTGAACGTAATGCGCGCCAATTTCCCTGTTTTAAGCACTAAAAAACACATAAAACGCGTCATAGTTATAATTTTATATCCGGTGCATCCCATTTCCTGTTGTTTTGTTGTGATTTATGTGCAACGGCGTATCCTAATTATTGGGTAATTTCGTTAAATTTGTGATCTGTTAGTTAATGGGTATAAAAGTAAAGTTCCTTACATTGCAATCAGTGGCAATAAAGGTGTATAAATATTTTTGCATAGAAGCTAAGCGTGGAAAACTGTATCGAAGCATCTCAAAGCCAGAAAAGAGAACTATTCACGCATTGGGTATAAGCAAACGCTTTTTCAAACAAGTGCTTAAAGCTAACGGAGTGTCCAGTTCAATCAAGACTAGGACGCTAGGAAGAAAGAAAGTAGTAGATAGTTTTGACAAGGAAGTGATTAGAAGAGCAATTTGTAAAATGTTCGATTCCAAAGAAACTGTGACTTTAAGAAAACTGAAAATTCGACTGAGAGCAGAAAATGACATTGTTGTGTCGAAAACAACATTATGGAGAACTGTTAGAAGCATCGGTTTTACGTTTAGAAAGTACGATAGTGGTAGAAATGTCATCTGCGAGAAGCCGCACTTAGTTTCTATGAGGAGTAAATATTTACGCGAAGTACGGGAAATGCGTAACCAAGGTTATGATATTGTATTTCTAGATGAATCTTGGATAAATTCTCACCACACAAGTGCAAAGGAATGGCAGTTATCAGATGGAAGTATTAAAAGATGTGTACCCACTGGAAAAGGACAGCGTATTATAATGGCACATGCAGGCAGCCGAAAAGAAGGGTTGGTGAAAAATGCAGAACTTATATTCACCTCTAATTATACTGACAACAGGGACTATCACACCGAGATGAATGGCCATATATTTAGAGAGTGGATTGAAAATACTCTTCTTCCAATTCTAGACAGACCATCCTGTCTGGTAATGGACAACGCGTCGTACCACAACGCTGTGGCAGAAGAAGACAAAATTCCTACATCTACCAGTACAAAAGATGTTATAAAGATTTGGCTAAGAAAGGAAGGAATTCCATTTAACGAGGGATTTTTGAAACCTGAATTACTGTCACTTGTTAAGAAATCGCAAAAGACCAAAGTATTCCAAATAGACAAAATCATTCAACAGCATGGTCATACGTGCTTGAGACTGCCCCCTTATCATCCACAATTAAACCCCATTGAACTCGTTTGGGCAAAAATTAAAGGGCAGGTGGCAGCTGAGAATACAAGTTTTAAACTATGCGATATAAAAGGACTGACATATGCTGCTCTATCACAGATTGACAAAGATTTTTGGTGCAAATGTGAAGATCATGTCTTAAAGAAGAAAATGACTATTGGAAAAAAGATGGACTATCGTTCGTTCAGCCCAGATTAGTAATCAATATGTTAGACTCCTCTGATTCAGAATAAATGAAATAATAATGGACGTTTTTATATGTCCGCATGATCAATCTTTAGCTAAAGTTGATAACGTTTTGAAAATGTAAAGATTCTTGATATGTGTACTGCAGGCATGCAAAGAAACTAAATCACTTTCATATGTCTTGTTTACGTAAAATAATGAAAGTCACATGGAAAGACATAAAACGAACAATGTAGCTCTTTACAGTGAAGAGGATCCCGTGCTTACATCGGACTCTTTAGTCACATGCGTACCCATAAACAATAACTTTGCTTGATATGTCATGCTCGTTATCGCTCGCAACGGATAATTACATTTTTTTAAATGTATTCTTTGTTGTATATTGTTTAAATAGTTTTCATTAATGGAACTGTTTATACGCTGATTTGTTTTAGACCGTCTGTAAAGGCTATAACATTGACATTCTCATAGTATTTTAAAGAAAGTAAACAATAGAAAGTAAACAGTTGATAAACGCCTCCAACTTTCAAGTTGTGTAGAGACGCCTATGCCGAGAAGCTGATTTCCATTAATGTACGGTAAATTATTTTCTCCAGGAGCAAAAAGATCCGTAAATTCACTGAGATCAAAGGAAAGTGCTGCTTCATGATGAAGCATACTTCCTACATCATTAAATTTTGTGAAATCGGTGGGACCTTGGAAAAACAAGGCCAGATGCAAAAAATCAAGTTTGTAAGTGCAGGGAAAGAGGAGATATTTCATGTTAATCGTGAACATTTAGATTTGAAACGACCAATAGATTCTATGTGAAGGTAGAGCTGGGTTCGATATGAAGGCAGAGCTAGGTTATATGTAAAGGTAGAGCTAGGTTCTATGTGAATGTAGAACTATGTTCTATGTGAATGTAGAGCTAGGTTCTATGTGAAGGTAGAGCTAGGTTCTATGTGACGGTAGAACTAGGTTCTTTCCCCATACCTTGATAACCGTACGGATAATGTGGTGGTAACAATATTTTTTTCTATGACAACACCACAATTTCAGGTGAAGTGGTCGGTAGAACGTTAGGCCGATTAATTTTCAAAAAGAAATTTATGGTGCGCATTTTGAGAGTCTGGGTGAATCCTTTCGCCTTCTAGAAACGAAAGAAATCTTCATCTTCTGGGACACGAACCTGGATCATAGTGTCAAGAAACGAACCACATTAACCATTCAGCCACAGAGTCTGCTGACACGGTATTTATACCAGTTCGTATACTTTTCCTGACTCAACTAATTAAAAACTTCTTACATCCAGTTGTGCGTCTTGACTCCCCCATCCTAACCCCCCCCCCCCCCCCCCCCACCGCCACCCCAATTTCTTTTTCTGTCTAAACAAAAAGAGAAAAGAAGAAAAAAAGAAAAGTGCTTTCTACACAAGCACTCCGCCAAATAAGTGAAATGTGAAATTGACAAAGCAATATATTTAAATTTGGGTGTATAATTTTCTGCATACATTTTATTCAATTGATTTGTTCAAATTTACTTGATTGCTAATTTGCTTTCATTATACTTTTTTCATCCAATAAATTCTCGTTTTATCTATTTCAACTCGTTTAATCTATTTCAACTTTTTAAGTTATTTTTAGCTCTGCTATGCAAAATAGTCAACGGGATTTCATCTAATATATATTTAGCTTGTTGTTTGTCTAAACATTTTGACATTTTAATAATATATCTTTTTTTTCTAATTTTATTTGTCCTTGAAGGGATAGAAACATTGGAGTTTAGCTCTTTGGTGGTGGTGTCCGCTGTTGATTGTCGAACTGACATAAAGGAATACACGACCCTCACCAAAGTGACCATGTAAGTGTTGTTTTTTTTTTTGGGCGGGGGGGGTGTGTGGAGAGTGGCTTTAGAACCTTTTCAAAAATAATTCTGGTGATATTGTTGTCAGTGCATCCTTTTGATTTCCTAAATAATTTAGTTTTTGTTCCTCGCGTGAAATTCTCTACGTGGACAGCATATAAAAAAGAGAGGTCATAAACATCAACAAAAAGAAACAACGAACGAAAATTGTTCGGATAAATTATGAAAGTTGGAAAGCTTTGGTGCAACTGCTAAAATACAGGGAAAACGTGACCGCGGAGGACAAGAGAGAAGATACTACATGCTGTTAGTTTTGTTGTAGCACGGTAAATAGGCAATCATAAAATTAATGCTATGCATTGTGAACAGAGAATTGAGAAAGGTCATGATCACCTACGATAACAAACCGATATGGCACACGATGATGATAACTACCGTAGTTAGTGATATTCATGAAGCCTGCTATTTTAGTTCTACATACAATAATTTACGTTTTTTTTCTTAAATGTCACGATGTCCATTATATTCATGCATATAACTTGTATTGATTTTATTACTAACAAGTAGTCGCCTCCATAAGACAAATTTGACTATGGATGTTGCAGCGCCCCTGGGACATTATTTTGTTTTCATTCGCCGTGTATTCTTTTTTTTTCTATGAATTTTTCTGCTTCTTGTTTGAATTGGAACTTTAGAGAATGTTTTCAAAGATTGCGGTCTGCAGCTATGTCTTCCCAAGACTCAGGGTCTATGTTCAGAGTCTCTATGTCACGTTTTCACACTTCTATAAATCGGAGTTTTTTTGCGCCCCCTAGTTCTTTTTCCATCTGCTAACTGGTCATATAATTTATCTTTTGGTATGCAGCAATCTTTCACATGGTGCAAGTGGTCAAGTTAGCGTAACCTTCGTACTTTGAGCAATGTGTAGATTTTCGGGAGGCATGTGCTAGTGAGGAGAATTGAGGAAGTTTGGACGGACTTTTGTCCCTTTGTCCTTCAAGGTGATATCAGGAATACGGTGATTGTATCGCATATAGAAAGAATTTAGCCTTCTCTTTTGCTTTACATCAGTTGTCCATGATTCGCTGCCATATAAATGGATACCGATGATGTACTGCGGCATCTACAAATTCTCAGATAAACCAGCTTTCATAGTGCGGACATTCCAGGAACCCAATCATTGGTTAAGTTTCTTGGTTGTTGATTTCTCTTGTGTGGCAGGTGTGGATTGTATCAGTCTGTCTTTTAGGTTCCCTTTAATCCCCATTTACCTAATAGTGAAAGCAGACATGACGAGATAGCACCTTAGCGGCAAGGGCTGCCAACCTGTGAGGGGACGGTATCTGTCCGATGTAGTCGATAGGCTTCTCCCACTGTCGTAAGGTACCACTGAAGTCATGCCCTACTCCAAGTGGGTAGAATGTTCTATAACCGGTAACTACTGCTTCCTGTGTTGTTCAGACACCAAAATGCCAAAGCTGAGTGTCCTCTCCAGGGCGCCAGCTTGGTTAGAAAAAAAAAACAACATAAGTTGTTGCCCTTGCAACGCGTTTCTTCTCTCCACGCGAGTGATCCTGGTCTAACAGGGCCAGAACAATTTGGTGCCAATGCGTCGGAGAAGTTGCCAGAGCAATGCTGAAATCAACACTGAACTCCTTAGTGACCCCATCTCTGGATTTTTCTTCAGGGTTTAATGCCGAAAACTATTCCGTGAACGGGTAGATCCCCTAGACAGCAGGGGTTTATAATCGGATTTGACCTCCTAAGTGGGTTTTATTTTTAGGGTAACGGGTGACATCAACCCAGGGAGGACGTTATGGCACCTCCGACGTGCCGATGATTACATCACACGACATATGGAACATTTTATATAATAAACTACCCCACGCAACTAATTCACCCCACATTCTGTAATCACCACTTGACTTCGCTTTGTGGTCCGTGGTTGGTTATTCTATTTTTGCAGAACGTCAATATATCTAGAGGCTGACCACTATTCACCAGTGGACGCGTTTAGAAGTATGTCATGCCGCCTACCCCCTATGTGCGGAGTGGCAAGTGGATAGCGCATCCGCTCTCCAACCATGATCCAATTGTTTACATTTTTGAAGATCAGCCAGCTTTTATTGAATCCACAATGAATATAATAGCACAAACATCAAAGAAATATGATGACAATCACATATATCATTCAAGAGGATTGTTTAGGCATACGTTAGGCAGTAACAACAAACACGCCTTGCTAGGAAGCTATAAATATTCACCTAACATAACTCATTCATCATCATCGAGTGCCGTCTACGCAACGAACGGTGGCTAACATGTAGCGCCATTCTGCTCTATCTCTTGCCTTTATGGTGCAGGTTGTCATAGCTTGACTTCATCCAGAGTCCATCTTTTCATGTTAATCGCCCATGTTAGTATTGGTCTGCCATCTTGTATTTTTCCTTCCAACATTACTTTTAGTATGCAGCTGTGTCTTTTAATGTTCCCGAAATTCCAATTTGTCTTGTTTTAATTGTATTTAGTCGTTCTCTTTTCATTGTTGATTGTTTTAAGACTTCGTCGTTTGTTTTCTTTTTTCCGCCCAATTCTACATATTCTTCTGTAAATAAACATTTCAAAGGCTCCAATGTTCTTCTTCTGGTTTTTGTTGTTTAATGTCCATATTTCTGCGCCATACAGGAAGGAGAAGATGTAACATTTTGCTATTTCTAGTTTAAGCCATGATGTTATTTGTTTCAATGTTAGTATATTGTTTATATATAGTATGGTTTTACAGAAGAATGTTGAGAATACCATGGACAGCTAAGACGAGTAATGAAGAGGTTATGAGAGAGGTCAAAGCAAAAAGAGAGCTAATTTCCAATGTTAGGAAGAAACAATCATCATTTTTTGGCCATCTAATAAGAAGAGAACAGCTGGAATATATTGTAACAACTGGAAAAAGTGAGGGACGAAGAGATAGAGGGAAGTAAAGAGAAACAAAAATAGACAGCTTAAGAGAATGGCTTGGAAGAAGGTCACCAACAGAAATGATAAATAGCTGCCGAGATCGAAAGTTGTGGAGAGACATGATCACCTACGCCACTATGCCGGTACTTGATGATGATATTGTTTATGGCAGCACCATTATTTTTGCTATTCATAATCTTTTCTTTGTTTCAGTACATATATTGACTCTATATACAAGTATACGGTTTCTAATGTTAATTGTTCATGATCTACATCCATAATTCAATTTGATTGACATATATTTTTTTCAGAGCAACACTTTTAGTCATCTTGACTCTGTGTCTTCTCGGTACCTCCGTAGACGTTGCTGATATTTTAGGCCCGAGTTTGACTTCCCCATATCTAAAAGAACAGGTCAAGACAGTCCAGGACAACAATGGAGGGTCATTATCCAACATGCATTACTGTAAGGTTATATTGTTTACATTTTACTCTTTACTGTTTTTTCGTTTTTTTTTAAAAATCAGTTTAGTTTAGTCGACAGACCATCTTTATTGCAAAAAGGACAACCCCATGTTACACATGACCCCTCTACAATATGTTCCCCAGCATGCCACGCTTGTCACACACTTGTGAAAGCACTGAAGATAAATCCAGATCGGATGATCGAACTCCACAGTCCTCGATCCAAAAACACTTATACTAATCATACTACATGCTTGGCAGGTGACATAGGTTCTATTATTTTCACCTGTGACCGCGGTCATAGCACATGTAGTCAAAAGGGCGTGGGCAGGTGTCACTGACTCTATTACCATTCTACTGTGACCATGTTCATGGCCCATGTAGTCACAAGGACTTGACACTTGACACTGGCTCTATTACTTTCTACTGTGACCATGTTCATGGCCCATGTAGTCACAAGGACTTGACACTTGACACTGGCTCTATTACTTTCTTCTGTGACCATGTTCATGGCCCATGTAGTCACAAGGACTTGACACTTGACACTGGCTCTATTACTTTCTTCTGTGACCATGTTCATGGCCCATGTAGTCACAAGGACTTGACACTTGACACTGGCTCTATTACTTTCTACTGTGACCATGTTCATGGCCCATGTAGTCACAAGGACTTGACACTTGACACTGGCTCTATTACTTTCTTCTGTGACCATGTTCATAGCCCAAGTAAGCATAACGACAGACTTCGCCATCAGAAATTCACGTGGGATCCATCTTGTAAAAGAAAAAAAAATAGGCAGATCAAGAGAATCGATATAGTGAACAATTACAGAGATTAAGATATAGAAGATACTATGTGGAAATAAAAAAAAAACATCGCCCGTGTGGCTATATGGACCCTGAACAAGGTCACAGTAGAAAGTAATAGAGCCAGTGTCAAGTCCTTGTGACTACTTGGGCCATGAACATGGTCACAGTAGAAAGTAATAGAGCCAGTGTCAAGTCCTTGTGACTACTTGGGCCATGAACATGGTCACAGTAGAAAGTAATAGAGCCAGTGTCAAGTCCTTGTGACTACTTGGGCCATGAACATGGTCACAGTAGAAAGTAATAGAGCCAGTGTCAAGTCCTTGTGACTACTTGGGCCATGAACATGGTCACAGTAGAAAGTAATAGAGCCAGTGTCAAGTCCTTGTGACTACTTGGGCCATGAACATGGTCACAGTAGAAAGTAATAGAGCCAGTGTCAAGTCCTTGTGACTACTTGGGCCATGAACATGGTCACAGTAGAAAGTAATAGAGCCAGTGTCAAGTCCTTGTGACTACTTGGGCCATGAACATGGTCACAGTAGAAAGTAATAGAGCCAGTGTCAAGTCCTTGTGACTACTTGGGCCATGAACATGGTCACAGTAGAAAGTAATAGAGCCAGTGTCAAGTCCTTGTGACTACTTGGGCCATGAACATGGTCACAGTAGAAAGTAATAGAGCCAGTGTCAAGTCCTTGTGACTACTTGGGCCATGAACATGGTCACAGTAGAAAGTAATAGAGCCAGTGTCAAGTCCTTGTGACTACTTGGGCCATGAACATGGTCACAGTAGAAAGTAATAGAGCCAGTGTCAAGTCCTTGTGACTACTTGGGCCATGAACATGGTCACAGTAGAAAGTAATAGAGCCAGTGTCAAGTCCTTGTGACTACTTGGGCCATGAACATGGTCACAGTAGAAAGTAATAGAGCCAGTGTGAAGTGTCAAGTAAGCACAAGGACTTTTTCCTGCGACCTTGTTCAGGGTCCAGGTAGCCACACGGGCAATGTTTTTTTTATTTCCATATAGTATCTTCTATAGCTTAATCTCTGTAATTGTTCACTATATCGATTCCCTTAGTCTGCCTTGTTTTGTTTTACAAGATGGTTCCCACGTGAATTTCTGATGGGGTAGTCTGTCGTTATTCAATTTCGGAATATTCTAGAGGATACGAACTTACATTAACAAGCGATTGGTGTCTAAATATGGTAGTGGATACTCCATTTTGTTATGCCACTTCTGTAAAAGCCATCATCTTCATCGAGAGTCATCGTCGCATCGAAGGTTGGCTACCATGGAACTCCATTCTGCTTTGTCTCTTGCTTTGTTGGTGCATGTTGTCATAGGCTGACTTGTCCATCTTTTGATGTTACTCGTCCATGTTAGTCTTGGTCTGCCCCTGCCTCTTTTATCTTGAAGAATACTTTTAGTACGCTGTTGTGTCTTTTAATTAGCATGGCTCCAAAATCTCATTTGTCTTGTTTGAATTTGATTTAGTAGTTCTCTTTCGATTTTTACTTGTTTTAAGACTCTATCGTTTCTTTTCTTTTATTTCCATCCAATTCTACCTATTCTTCTATATAGTCCTCATTTCAAAGGCTTCAATTTCCTGTTCTGTTTTCTTGTCTAATGTCCATGTTTCTCGACAGTGAAGGAATTTTGAGAAGATAAAACATTTTGCTATTCTTAGTTTTAGCCCTGGACAACACACATTTTCAAGTGATATCGATCTTGAAAAATCGACCCTTGTTGTCCTGCAAGCAATATAAATTGGGCGAAACCTCAGTGGTTGAGTGGCGAGTGTTCTCTCTTTGCGATCTGAAGAGTCCGTGTTCGATTCCCAGAAATGACAGACATTTTTTTGAAATGACAAGACTCAAGGGTTCACCCAATCTCTAAAAATGAGTACCAGAAATTTTTAAGAAGTCACTTGAGGCCATAGCCGGTAGCACAAAGAGACAAGCTGTTTGGTGATGTCACCAGCCTTGAGGTGACGAAGGCTTTCCTCCCATCTAGTAATATTGGCATCTAGAGTATTTCAACAGAAGAATATACATTACATTGCCATACATTATGTGGTCTTAGACACGGAGAGCTTTTGAAAGATATAAGATGTAAAATCATAACATACACATGAGACGCATACAAGTAGAATAAGAGTAAACAAAACATAATTGAAAGAGAAGCAAAAAAATAAAAGTCCGAAAAGATATATTGACAAATTGCAGTAAATGGTTACATCGAGTATCAAAGAATTACATGTTTTTGTATACGTCCTGGCAAGAATTAAGCCAACGAACATGGCAAACATACAACATGAACATAAAAGCGATACTTTGATTTCCTTACGTTACCCTCGTTTAATATCTGGGTAGGGAAATTCGATGTCTAGCCCTCTCGGATAACGGCAATAAGCAGGAGTCCCCATGTGCATTTGCGTACGTTAATTCTTTCCGCACGTTTCGCCGCATGGTGCGTCACTCCCATCTTGATTAGTGATAGACATCATTAAATCATATTCTTTTTACACGTCTTGTATCATCTTGGTATTGGTGAAATCTAATACCTTGTTCAATTATCTCAAAATACATATATATGTTATATTTTAGATAAATATAACTATGTGTATTGATTCTTAAAACCATGAAGTTTTTTTGTCTTGTCCGTTGTATTGCTAAAAAAGCTTACAGAAAGAGTTAAAGAACACCTGGCAGTTCAATCGAAAAGAGTTGGCTATACATTTGGCCGAGTACAATTGTTATCAAAATCATACCAACAATGCGGATCCCAGGCCGAGCTATGGAGTTCGTGCTTGTAGATCAGGATTCTTGGATTTGCTCCAGATTCTCGATGGGGACACCAGAGAACCTATGAGTTCGTCCAGTGTGCAATGACGACGAAGCTAGTAACAACAATACACAAGTGTTGTGCTACAAACATGGCATGAGGAAGGTGAATGTGATATGGGAGAAGTGCATCGTCAAGAGGTGGTGGGTGCGTATGGAAGGCGCAAAGTTTACAACAACTTTCATGGACATGCGCTCAATCCTTCATGCTAAGGTGCAGAACATGTTGGCCGATACTCTCGTGTATATGTATGTGTTATGATTGCACGTGTATATGTATGTGATATGATTGCACGTGTATATGTATGTGATATGATTGCACGTGTATATGTATGTGATATGATTGCACGTGTATATGTATGTGTTATGATTGCACGTGTATATGTATGTGATATGATTGCACTTGTATATGTATGTGATATGATTACACGTGAATATGTATGTGATATGATTGCACGTGTATATGTATGTGATATGATTGCACGTGTATATATATGTCATATGATTGCACGTGTATATGTATGTGATATGATTGCACATGTATATGTATGTGATATGATTCCACGTATCCGTGTGTGTATATGATATGATTGCTCGTGTATATGTATGTGATATGATTGCACGTGTATATGTATGTGATATGATTGCACGTGTATATGTATGTGATATGATTGCACGTGTATATGTATGCGATATGATTCCACGTGTCCGTGTATGTATGTGATATGATTGCACAAGTGTACTTGTGATGCGAATGCTGGTGTGAATGTATGTTATATGATTGCACTAGTGTGTTTGTGATGCGATTGCTGGTGTGTATGTATGCGATATGATTGCACTAGTGTGCATGTGATGCGATTGCTGGTGTGTATGTGTCGTGATATGATTACACGTGTGTATCACATGTTCATAGTGTATCATTAGGTTTCTGAAAGTCGAAACAGAATCAAGACAACATAGATGTCAAGGCAGAAAAAAAGTGACTTGATTAAAAAACAGAAACGGAATCAGTCAATAAATAATCTCAAGATAAGAACAACTTTAGGTAGTGCAACCAGCGCTGCCCACAAAACTAAACATACATCACGGTTGTGTGTTTTACTCTTAAAGTAGCATTTTAGTTGTAAAATTGGAAATTGTTGAATCACTTATTGTTCAAGACATCATGCGCCTGGTACATTCCACTCATCGTGAAATTGATGTTGTATTTAAGTGGTTTCAATTTATGGCACAACAAGTAAAGTTTAAATTGTTTAGCTAAACTTTATTTTTATTTTTGGTTGATATACTAAAATCAAGATAATCAAGAAAACAGAACCGAGAATTGAAGCCTTTGAAATGTGGATATATAGAAGAATAGGTAGAATTGGATGGAAGGAAAAGAAAACAAACGATGAAGTCTTAAAACAACTAAAAATGAAAAGATAACTACTAAGCACAATTCAAACAAGACAAACGCGATTTTTGGTCCATGTTAAAATACACAACAGCCAACTAAAAGTAATCCTGGAGGGGAAAATACAAGGTAAAAGAGGCAGGGACAGACCAAGACTAACGGACGAGTAACATCAAAAGATGGACAAATCAGCCTATGACAACCTACACCATCAAAGCAAGAGACAGAGCAGAATGGCGCTCACGGTAGTCAACCTTCGTTGCGGGGATGACACTCGATGATGATACTAAAATCTGATGATTGTAAAAAAAAAATAGTATATGTATGAGAACCTCAAGGGATGCAATATTCAGTTCTTCACCACAAACGTGTTTGTACGTTTCAAGCTACGGCTTCTCAATCACTTTGTATATGTACATGCGGGAGTACGGGGAAATGAGAGAGCGGACAGGTTGGCTAGCTGCGCTGTCGTTGAGGACGGGCAACCGATGGATCGTGTGGACATCATCAATGCCCTTCGAGATGTGGGAAGAGCACAGGACTTCGACAAACACAGATCAACGTCACTTCTTCGGATGATGGAAATGGGAGTTAAGATGGGCACGGCCAGAAATGAGAAACTTAGTGGCCGTGTAAGAAGACTTATCAACCAACATAGAACTGGAGTCGTCAGTCGCTGGACACTGAGGGAATTGCTGAGGAGGGGATCTGAGCACCTATGGACATGTTCGGAGTGCAATGATGATGACCCGAAAATAACTCAATAACACAATAACTCAATAACTCAATGTACAAGAAGAAGTATTTTACCTTCGATGATGAGCTCACATGATGATTTCAACAACATTATTTATAATAAACAACTGTGAATGCTATCTATCTATCTATCTATTGTCCTTTCGTGCCGAAGACGGCACATACGGCAGATCCACTATCTTAAAAACAGAAACCTTGCGTGCCAAAATGTCACATACTGCAGAGATCACTGTTTCCAAAATATATGGCTCTGTTTCTATAACAATACTTTTTACAATGACAGCTCGTCAAGCCATCGATCAACCTCCTTAGTCGCCTCTTACATGCCTGGAAGGTCACATTGTCACTATTCTTTACTCCCTCATAATGAGGCCGCAGTGACACAGCTGTGTGTATAGCAGTGAATGCTATACGGCGTGGCAGTTTACAAGCAACACAACTAATAAGAATAATAAGAATAAAGTTAATTATTGTAGTGACTTTAATACATTTAACAACCTGTCTCTCACCAGCGAATCTCAAGAGGGCGCTGTTGTCTTTCTCTGTTTGGACAAATGGTGGAAAGCTTCTTTCTACTAAAAGTGGGTCAGAATCGGTCTCTGTCATACCTGGTATTCGCTTCCTTACAATGACGTGGGCATTATTTGGCCACGTGTGGCTTCTGTTAGGCACAACGTATGCTGGTAAGTTCGATTACCATATTAATTATTGAAACGATTACATGTGTTTGTAACTTCATTGATTGTAATTGATTTCTCGTGGTCCCTCTAGAAACAGACTAAGCGGTCGAGTCTGGCCAAGCGAATGGGATCAGCCGAAAGATGCAAATAAACCACACTAAGATACAAATAAATCAAACAAATAAACCACGTCATGATACAAATAAACCATACCAAGATACAAATAAACTATACCAAGATACAAATAAACCATACCAAGATACAAATAAACCACGCCATGATACAACTAAACCATAGAATGATACAAATAAACCACGCCATGAAACAATTAAAAACCACACCAAGATACAAATAAACCACATCAAGATACAAATAAACCACACCAAGATACAAATAAACCACACCAAGATACAAATAAACCACACCAAGATACAAATAAACCACACAAAGATACAATTAAACCATACAAAGATACAAATAAACCATGCCAAGATACAAATAAACCACACCAAGATACAAATAAACCACACCAAGATACAAATAAACCATACCAAGATACAAATAAACCACATCAAGATATAAATAAACCACACCAAGATACAAATAAACCACACCAAGATACAAATAAACCACACCAAGATACGAATAAACCACACCAAGATACAAATAAACCACACCAAGATACAAATAAACCACACCAAGATACAAATAAACCACACCAAGATACAAATAAACCACACTAAGATACAAATAGACCACACCAAGATACAAATAAACCACACTAAGACACAAATAAACCACACCAAGATACAAATAAACCACACCAAGATACAAATAAACCACACACACTAAGATACAAATAGACCACACCAAGATACAAATAAACCACACTAAGACACAAATAAACCACACCAAGATACAAATAAACCACACCAAGATACAAATAAACCACATCAAGATACAAATAAACCACACCAAGATACAAATAAACCACACCAAGATACAAATAAACCACACCAAAGCGCATCTACGTCAATGAATGTCCTTTTAAGGAAGGATAACCACGGAATAACTATTATATTAGAGGATTTCAATGCAAAGGTTGGAACAGCTAAAGTGCAAAATGTGACTGGGGGGCATGGCCTTTGGAGAGACGAATGGCAGAGGGGATAGATTGATAGATTGGGCAAGGACACATGAAATGATTATAGGTAACACCTGGTTCAATTAACACCCTAGGCGAATATGGACATGGCAAAGCCGAGACAAAAAAAGTACACAATCAAATTGATTTTGTACTGGTGCAGAGAAGATTCTGGAATGGACTAACATCTGTTAAAACAAAGCAGGAGCAGATTTCAATAGTGGCGATGTACCAGTTGTTAGAAAGATAAGAATAAAACTACGGAAGACACAGAAATCCCCAAGAAATATAAAATTAGAACTAGATATGCTTAGAGTAGATAAACAAATGAGTGATACGTAGAGTACGATAGCATTATATCTATTGAGAAAATACAGGACATCGAGGAGCAGTGGGAAATGCTCAAACAATCGATTCAACAAACATCAAAATAAGTAATATCATTTACTAAAAGAATCAAGAAGACGAAATGGATGACAGAAGAAATATTACACTGTATGGACAAAAGATGAAAACATAAGAAGGAAGAACAGATAGACAAAATATTGCACAAAGAGACTAAAATCAAATGCAGAAAAAGAAGCAAAGGAAGTACGGTTAAAGCAGAAATGTGAAAAAACGGAAAAGCAACAAAAGAAAGACTCAAAATGTATGCACAATCAGTTAAATGTATTAACAGGAAGAAAGGAAGTGAGATTTCAGGGTGTGTGAAATCAAAGGAAGGAAATATAATAATGGGGCAGGAGAAAACAATGGAAATATGGACAGAATATATCAGTCAACTCTATGATGATGAAAGACCAGAGCTAAACAATTCAAACAAAGACACGCGACCACCAATAATGCAGAGTGAAGTGGAGGATGGAATTCAACACATGAAAAGGGGCAAAGCTCCAGGTCCTGACAATATAACAATCGAAGAGATAAATGCATTAGGAGAGCTGGGAGTACAAATCATAACAAAACTACTCAATGACATATATAACACTGGGAACATACCCGAAGATCTACTAAAATCGATCTTTGTTGCCATACCGAAGAAGTCAGGCGCCACTGATTGTGAAGAACATCGCACTGTTTGTCTCATGAGCCATATGACTAAAATATGACTAAGAATCATCATGAAACATGTAAGGACCAAAATAAAACCAGAAATAAGAGAGGAACAATGTGGATTTGTGGAATGAAAGTGCACTAATAATGCAATATAAATTTTAAGAATATTGATAGAAAGATCTATAGAGGTAAAGAAAGATCTATATATGTGCTTTACAGACTACACAAAAGTATTTGACAAAGTAAAGCATGTGGAAATAATCAATATGTTGGAGAAATCAAACAGTGATAGCAAGAATCTGCGAATCATAACAACCATGTACTAGCAACAAACAGCAGCTATACGAATTAACAACCAAACAGAACAATTTCAATTTACAAAACAGGGAGTGAGACAAGACTGTATTCTGTCGCCGGATTTGTTATCACTTTACAGCGAATATATTATGAGATCAATAGTAGACAAAAAATGAATTGAAGTCAACGGTCGCAACATAAATACTTTGCGATATGCGGATGACACAGGCTTAATCGCAGAGACAGAGAATGAACTACAAGAAATGATATACATAATAGTAAAAGAAAGCAACAAGAAAGGTTTACGTCTGAATAGTAAGAAAACAGAAGTAATGGTCATATCGAAGAAACAATCATCGCTGTCATGCAGCATAAAAAATAAACAGGACAAATCTGAAACAAGTGCAACGTTTGAAATACTTGGGAACAATAATAACATCAGATGGGATATTCACAGAAATAAAAGGCAGATTAGCTCAGGCCAAAATAACATTTAAGAATATTAAAAACATCTTATGCAACACATCTATGTCAATAAAAATGAGAAAGAGAGTTCATCGGTGCTATAGTGAACCAATTCTGACTTATGGACTCGAATCATGGACATTAGACAAACATATGAAAAGACGATTAGAGGCCACAGAGATGGGATTTCTTAGAAGAATGTTGAAAGTTCCCTGTTGGGCTAAAAAGTCCAATGAGGAAGTTCTCAATGAGGCTAACACAACGGGGAGCTCATTAAAAAAGAACATCAGAAAGAAACAATCAACATTTTGTGGTCACATTATGAGAAGAGGATGTTGGAATACTTGGTTACAACTGGCAAAAAAAAGGAAAGAGAAATCGCGGACGACAAAGAAAGAAATTAATGGATAGCTTGGTGTCATGGCATGGAAAATAGTCAACAACAGAACTGATATGATGCACTGTAGATGGAAAATTGTGGAAGGACATGATCGCCTACGCCAACCGGTATGGCACATGATGATGATGAACTAAGAGGACAGTCATGTCCTTTAGTAGTCACGACTTCGAATTGAATTTTGCGTATTAATCCATTTTTAACTGGCAGCCGTGTGCACAGGGGTCCCTCGCCGCATAGGCAGATAACTCTGTCTACGGAGGTACTCAAATTTTTTTTCCATCCATGAGCAATTGACGTTTAAAGTCGGGCCTTGCTACTGAGACCAGGGGTGGTTGCCGCAGAGAGATATGACAAATAAAAATACCAACTGGTGCCGCCGGGATTTGAACCCACAACATTTATGTCTCGAGAACGGCGATATTTGGGGTAATGTGGTCGGTATTACGCCCATGCAGCTTTACTTTCCCAGAAAAAAATCCAGTACCCATTTAAGGCTCGGTGAACCCGGAAGCCGTCGGTTTGGATCGAACGCCACCTTTTGTCCTTTGTAGACCAGTTCACTAACCACTGAGCTATCGCGGCTCACTCTGGTAGTAGGAACCTGTAAATGAGTATACATGTTTGGCTCTTTTTGCTGTCCCCATTTACATTTACGTCTCGAGAAAAGATATAGTTTGCAATTTTTTTTTTGTTTTCCTGCTCTCCGGTTCGTCTGTCCCAAAGTTACATCGCTGCCTCAGTTGTTGAGTTTATTCTTGTGTTCGCTACTGATCAGTGCAGAAGACGGATATGTCCAGCCGAAAGGCGCAGTTATCGCCGTTATGATGTAAAATAGCAACACAACACAACACAACACAGCAATTTACAAGCAGCAGAAGTAGAATCAGTATGCAACAAAGTTTATAAAATAATCGGTCTTATGTCATTAATTCTGCCCAACAAGGTAATAACACTAGAGGCAGAACGGGCACTCTGCAACACAATCCTCATTCCGACGTAGTGAAATCAATACCAGACTTGGACCGTAGACTCAAGAAAAATAAGATAAATAAGGTATTGTCTTGATGAAATATAATAAACACATGAGACGAAACAGCCTGAGAGATAAATTCAAAAGTGGGGAACTGAGAAAAAAGCTCGGAATAATTCCCGAAATGAAACACATGCAGACGCTGTATATACAAGTAGGTTCGTGATATGAAAGACCAAAACACACCACGAGTCTTTAATAAACGTTACGAGAACACATGACCCAAGGATCGACAACGCCGTTGATAGGTTCTCTTCTTCTACCTTTAAGCTCCCAGTGGAGCATAGGTCTTCAACAAACACTTTCCAAGTCGTTCTGTTTTTTTGCAATTGTTTCAAGATCATTCCATGTCTTCCCCATCATCTTCATCTCTGCTTCGATCTGTTTTCTCCAAGAATTCCTTGGTCTTCCTCTTTGTCTTTTCCCCTGGGGATTCCAAAAAGGGCCTGTTGTGTAATACTCTCATTTGGCTTCCGTAGTGTGTGTCCTATCCATTGCCATCGTCTTCGCTGTATCTCTTTATCCACTGGTATTTGACCGGTACATTTCCATAATTCCACGTTAGTGACTTTGTCCTGCCATTTCCATCCCTTTATTCTGCGTAAGCATCCATTAATGAAAGTCTGTACCAACGTGATTGTCAATTTTGTTATTCTCCATGTTTCACAGCCCCGTTGATAGGTTAATGGAATATTATTTTAAAAATTGTAATATAACAGCAGAAGAAACTTACAGAAGAGCAGAAGACAGTACACTATATTCTCAGAGACACTGAAAGAAAAATGAGATAGGAAAGCAGAATCCATTCCCAACACTCGTCTATAACACTATATTTCAGCTGCACCCACGTATCTTCTTTTTTTGGTTACAAAAGGTACAAACAAATTTAAAGAAAGAGTAAAGGAAGAACTGAGGTTTAAGACAATCTCTCTCTCTCTCTCTCTCTCTCTCTCTCTCTCTCTCTTTTTTTCTCACTATTTTTTTTTATCATTTCTTGAATAAGATTGTTTGTCCACATACGACGTTTTGTATTATGTGTATTTACGCGGAGAAACATACACTTGTCTATAACTTTATACAATTTGGTTTTCGGAAATTTTATTGTGTATTTTTTTACCAATTACTGTTATGTTTAGCACCTGATTGTATTGTGTTTATCAAGTATTTCCTTTGGGATTATTACCTCTTCTTATTAAGTTTATTACCCGTTTTGTGTGTGTATTACCTGTTCTTATTTTGTTTTTTACCTGTTGTTATTGTGTTCATTACTTTTTCGTATTGTGTTTATTACATGTTCTTATTGTGTTTATTACCTGTTCTTATTGTGTTTATTACCTGTTCTTATTGTGTTTATTACTTGTTCTTATTGTTTTTATTTCGAGCTCCTATTGCGTTTATTGCCCGTTTGCATTGTGATTATTACCTGTTCTTATTGTGTTATTACCTGTTCTTATTGTGTTATTACCTGTTCTTATTGTGTTATTACCTGTTCTTATTGTGTTATTACCTGTTCCTATTGTGTTACTACCTGTTCTTATTGTGTTATTACCTGTTCTTATTGTATTCATTACCTGTTCTTACTATCTTTATTACCTGTTCTTTTTGCGTTATTACCTGTTCTTATTGTGTTCATTACCTGTTCTTATTGTGTTTACTATATGTTCTTATTGTGTTATTACCTGTTCTTATTGTATTCATTACCTGTTCTTATTATCTTTATTACCTGTTCTTATTGTGTTATTACTTGTACCTATTGTGTTTGTTTCCCGCTGCAAACTGCAAAATATAGTATTACACAGTGTGTCTGAATGTTTTATTTCTTGTGTCTTGTCTTATAGAAAAAAACATTAAAAAGGTTGCACTTTAGGTTAATTGATTGCTCTACCAGATAACACAGTTGAGGGCACGTCACACATGCAAATGTCCAAGCTATATGGTTTAATTTGCCTATCTGGTTTTGCAGTGGACACATTCTTTGCGATCAGGTGGGCCGATATAAGAACTTTAAGATGTGTCTGTGTCAAAGTTCTCTGATAAATTTAGTCAATGTCAGACATTTTATATAACATGGGTCGATTTCAGACCTCTCAGATGAGATGCAGTGATTTCAGAATTCAAAATAATTATAAATTGATGTTCGAACTCTAAGTTATGTTGATTTATTTCAGAGCTCCCAGTTAAGTGGATTGGTGTCAGAATTCTTAGTTAAGTAGATTGGTGTCAGAACTCTCAGTTATGCTGATTTATTTCAGAGCTACCAGTTAAGTGGATTGGTGTCAGAGCTCCCAGTTAAGTAGATTGGTGTCAGAGCTCCCAGTTAAGTAGATTGGTGTCAGAACTCCCAGTTAAGTGGATTGGTGTCAGAAATATCGGTTAAGTGCATTGGTGTCAGAAATCCCAGTTAAGTAGGTTGATGTCATAAATCCCAGTTAAGTGGATTGGTGTCAGAACTCCCAGTTAAGTAGGTTGATGTCAGAAATCTCAGTTAAGTGCATTGGTGTCAGAACTCCCAGTTAAGTGGATTGGTGTCAGAACTCCCAGTTAAGTAGGTTGATGTCAGAAATCCCAGTTAAGTGGATTGGGGTCATAACTCCCAGTTAAGTAAGTTGATGTCAGAAATCTCAGTTAAGTGGATTGATGACATAACTCCCAATTAATGTAGACTGATTTCGTAGCTACCAGTTAAAATAGATTGATATTATAACTCTCAATAAAGAAAGATTGATTTCAGAGCTACCAGTTAAAATAGATTGATATTAGAGCTCTCAATAAAGAAAGATTGATTTCGGAGCTCCCAGTTAAGTCGGTGGATGTCAGAACTCTCAGTTAAGTAGGTTGATGTTTGAACTCCCAGTTATTTGTGTTGATGCCAGAACTCCCAGTTAAGTAGGTTGATGTCTGAACTCCCAGTTATGTGGGTTGATGCCAGAACTCCCAGTTAAGTGGATTGTTGTCAGAACTCCCAGTTAAGTAGGTTGATGTCAGAACTCCCAGTTATGTAGGTTGATGTCAGAACTCCCAGTTAAGTAGGTTGATGTCAGAACTCCCAGTTAAGTAGGTTGATGTCTGAACTCCCAGTTATGTAAGTTGATGCCAGAACTCCAAGTTAAGTAGGTTGATGTCAGAACTCCAAGTTAAGTGAATTAATGTTAGAAACTCCCAGTTACGTGGATTGATGTTAGAACTCTCACTTGAGTAGGTTGATGTCAGAACTTCCAGTTAAAGTAGATTGATGTCAGAACTCCCAGTTAAGTGGATTGATGTTAGAAACTCCCTGTTACGTGGATTGATGTTAGAACTCTCACTTGAGTAGGTTGATGTCAGAACTTCAAGTTATGTAGATTGATTTCAGAGCTCCCAATTAAAGTAGATTGATATTAGAACTCTCAATCAAGAAAAATTGATGTCAGAACTATCAGTTATGTAGGTTGACGACAGAACGCTCAGTTAAGTGGATTGATGACAGAACTCTCATTTATGTAGGCCGATGACAGAACTCTCAGTTAAGTAGGTCGATGACAGAACTCTCAGTTAAGTAGGTCGATGACAGAACTCTCAGTTAAGTGGATTGATGTCAGAACTCTCAGTTAAGTGAATTGATGACAGAATTCTCAGTTAAGTAGGTCGATGACAGAACTCTCAGTTAAGTAGGTCGATGACAGAACTCTCAGTTAAGTAGGTCGATGACAGAACTCTCAGTTAAATAGGTCGATGGCAGAACGCTCAGTTAAGTAGGTCGATGATAGAACTCACAGTAAAGTGGATTTGTTCAGAACTCTCAGTTATGTAGATCGATGACAGAACTCTCAGTTAAGTGGATTGATGACAGAACTCTCAGTTAAGTGGATTGATGACAGAACTCTCAGTTAAGTGGATTGATGACAGATTTCTCAGTTAAGTAGGTCGATGACAGAACTCTCAGTTAAGTGGATCGATGACAGAACTCTCGGTTAAGTAGATCGATGAGAGAACTCTCAGTTAAGTGGATTGATGACAGAACTCTCAGTTAAATGGATTGGTATCAGAACTCTCAGTTAAGTAGGTTAATGTCAGAACTCTCAATTAAGTGGATTGATGTCAGAACTCCCAGTTAAGTGGATTAGTGTCAGAACTCCCAGTTAAGTGGATTAATGTCAGAACTCCCAGTTAAGTGGATTAGTGTCAGAACTCTCAGTTAAGTGGATTAATGTCAGAACTCCCAGTTAAGTGGATTAGTGTCAGAACTCCCAGTTAAGTGGATTAGTGTCAGAACTCCCAGTTAAATGGATTAGTTTCAGAACTCCCAGTTAAGTAGATCGATGACAGAACTCTCAGTTAAGTGGATTAGTGTCAGAACTCTCAGTTAAATGGATTAATTTCAGAACTCTCAGTTAAGTGGATTGATGTCAGAACTCTCAGTTAAGTGGATTGATGACAGAACTTTCAGTTAAGTGGATTGATGACAGAACTCTCAGTTAAGTGGATTGATGTCAGAACTCTCAGTTAAGTAGGTCAATGACAGAACTCTCAGTTAAGTAGGTCGATGACAGAACTCTCAGTTAAGTGGATTGGTGTCAGAACTCTCAGTTAAGTGGATTGGTGTCAGAACTCTCAGTTAAGTAGGTTAATGTCAGAACTCTCAATTAAGTGGATTGATGTCAGAACTCCCAGTTAAGTGGATTAATGTCAGAACTCCCAGTTAAGTGGATTAATGTCAGAACTCCCAGTTAAATGGATTAGTGTCAGAACTTCCAGTTAAGTAGATTAGTGTCAGAGCTCTCAATTAAGTGGATTGATGTCAGAACTCCCAGTGTAGTGCATTGATGTCAGAACTCTCAGTAACGTGAATTGATGTTAGAACTCTCAGTTAAGTGGATTGATGTCACAACTCCCAGTTAATTGGATTTGTGTCAGAAATCCCAGTTAAGTGGATTGATGTCATAACTCCCAGTCAAGTAGGTTGATGTCAGAACTCTCAGTTAAGTGGATTGATGACATAACTCCCAGTTAAAGTAGATTGATTTCGAGCCCACAGTTAAAATATATTGATATTAGAACTCTCAATAAAGAAAGATTGATGTCAGAACTCCCAGTTAAGTAGGTTGATGTCAGAACACTCAGTTAAGTTGGTTGATTTCAGAACTCTCAGTTATGTAGGTTGGTGTCAGAACACTCAGTTAAGTAGGTTGGTGTCAGAACACTCAGTTAAGTAATTTGATTATAGAACAATCAGTTAAGTAGGTTGATGACATAATTCTCTGTTAAGTGGATTGATGTCAGAACACTCAGTTAAGTAGATTGATTACAGAACTATCAGTTAAGTAGGTTGATGTCAAAACTCCCAGTTAATTGGATTAATGACAGAACTCTCAGTTAAAGCAGATAGCTGTCAGAACACTCAGAGAAAAGTAGTTAGCTGACACAACAATCAGTTAAGTAGGTTGATGTCAGAACCCTCAGTGTTTCTTGTTGCAGTTTCCTCATGTTCCAAGTCCGGCTAGTTGCAGGAGCTACTGAGTTAAGTGCTCTGTGCACACCGTGAGCTGTGTGTCTCATCCATTTTGATCATGTTTCGATACTCCAATTGTGTACGATGAATGATGATATCGTATGACAGGGAACAGTTGACTGTGTTCACTTTCTGTGCGGTTTCGCCTTATGTCTTTTGGCGTGTGCTGAGACTGCTATGATGGGGACTACAGTTACCTTTCTTTGTTTGGAAGATGAGTTATAATTCGGATGATTCCACTGGCACGGGCGGTTGAGCAATTATGGATTTTAATTCGCTTGCAGTGATACCGGGGCCTTCCATAACCATAACCATAACCATAACCCTCAGTTAATTAGGTTGATGTCAGACCTATCAATTATGATAGATTGATGTGAAAACTCTCAGTTTAGCAGGTTGATGTCAGAAATCTCACTTAATGTAGATTAATGTCAGAACTCTCAGTTAACTCTTTTCGTACGTTACGACGTACTGTGCGCCATGCCGATTTCGGCCGTGTACCCTTCAAAATTTGTAGCCACGACCGAAAATATTCCAGAAGTTAAAACCGTTTGTCTTTATATGATATTTCCAAATGAATTTGCCCGCACATACATTTTTACATACTTGTATTTGGAAAGTGTAATAACATATAGCAATAAATTTAGCACAGGGGTTTAGTGTTGTTTTGTAGTGACGGGATAAACCATAGTCACGGTACTCAACTGAGAATTGTCAGCATTTTTCCTTGTTGAATTAGCCATAATATCAATAATAATAATAATAATAATAATAATTGTGTATAACATTATGAAAATATTAAATAAAGCATTTAGTGGGGATATGTAAACACATCTTGGAATAGATGCAGACAAAGTATACATATGTTTTCAGATACCTGATTATAACAAATCAATTTTTATAAATAAAAACATGTTTGAACTTTTCAAATAAAGACAATGAAATATTATGCTATTGCAAAACATATCTAATTATATATATGTGTACATCAATCATGCTGTCAATACATGATCTATATACAAAATATATTACTATATATCTATATATATTTAAATACTAACATATCAAGTGTAAACGTCGATGCTAAGAAATGAAATACATCAGCAACGAACGGATTGAGAAAACCTTTGTTCTTTAACACTCTTACGGGACGGGCAAACAAGTAAGTTGATGATATACTTATTTGGAGTTCGTCAACACACTTTGTATAAAGGTTAAATAGAAGAGGACGGTTTGGATGTTCAGCGGTCTAGATTGGTGGCTGGTCGGGGGAGGGGGGAAGCCACTACTTTTACTATTCTAGTGCATTTCTACCAAGCATCGTACCGTGGCCCTCCAGTCTCGTACAGTGCCCCATCCTCCAAATACGTTATTTTTACATGTTACCCTCTTGGAGAACCCAGTTCCCCACTGGGGCTATATCCCGCCCTCTTGGTAATCACTAATTTAGAGACTTTCATCTGATGATTATTAACAGCACACGACTGATCAACCACACATAACAACAGACGTTTGTCACTAGTACTTTAGTTCTCTTGTTTATTTCAAATGGCTTTTTTGTATTTGATTCTTAAATAGCACATTAAGGCTGATTTTTCATACAGCCTGTCCGCCATTGGACGTTTACCTTGTGAATGTCAATATGAATATATCCCTCACAGATAATTGTCTTTAGTTGAATCTCCATGTTCTCGGCTCGTCGTCCTTTCAGCGGACTTTTTCCCTCTTTTTTTTTTTTTTGTAGAGAAATATGCCCGCTATTAGTGTGGTGTCAAAACTGTTGCTTTGTTCGACGACCCCAAACAAATGTAACATCTCAAAGCTGGACTGATTTCAGAAGCCAATTTTCACATTTAGCTCTGCTGCCACGATTTTCCCGGTTAGACATTTTTACTTTTCCTGATTTATACTTAATGATGATGATGATGATGATGATGATGATGATGATGACAATAATGCTGACGGTTATTGATGTAATAATGATGATTATGGTATAGCATTGATATCAATAACACCAAATTTTGCACTACAGTGGATTCCTGATGTCGTATCACTATCTCAAACCTGTCATAGAAGAAGGATGGAAGTATAACTGGTGGTATTTTTGCTTCATTCGTTACTGGAGGCAAGTAACAAATTATTTCCCTCTATCTTCACACTTTCTTTATAATCTTCCATTGCTTCTAGCCTAACCTAACCTAACCTAACCTAACCTAACCTAAAGTACGTAACTTAACCTAACCTAACATAACCTATCATATCCTTACATAATCTAACGTAACCTAACCTAACCCATCATAACATAGCCTAAATTAACCTAACCTTACCTAACTTAATCTAACCGAACCTATCCTAACCTAGCCTAAACTAACGTAACCTAACCTAACCCATCATTACTTAACCTAAATTAACCTAACCTTACCTAACTTAATCTAACTTAACCTATCCTAACCTAGCCTAACCTAAAGTAAACTAATCAAACCTGTTATATCATATTATATCATATCCAAACCTAACTTTAGTTAACTTTTCCTAATCTAACCTAACCTAATGTAATCTATCTTTATTTAAACTAACTTAATGCAATCAAATATAACCTAACCTATGCTAACCTAACCTATCATAACATAACCTAATCTATTTAACATATTCTCACTATCTTATTCTATACTAACCTAACCGATCATGACATAACCTAATCTATTTAACATATCCTCACTATCTTATTCTAACTAACCTAACCTATCATAACATAACATAATCTATTTAACATATCCTCACTATCTTATTCTGTACTAACCTAACCGATCATAACATAACCTAATCTGTCTAACATATCCTCACTATCTTATTCTATACTAACCTAACCTATCATAACCTAACGCATCCTAATCTGTACTTCTTTAACTGATTATGCTAATTTATCATATTTGGGAAGCAACACTTGATAGAGCAGGAATAAGGTGACCATATTTTTGAAATCCCATTCCGAGACGGAATAATTTTACTTCAATTTTCCACCAATAAAATTACATTTCTTCTTGCTGTCATTTTCAAGTGAATAATACCTACATTTTAAAACATCTAATAATATAGTCCTACAATACGCTATCAGGATAATCAGGAGATAAAACAAAACAGTGATACTCACTTAAATTGAAGGTGAAACAGAGATGCTGTACTTTTCAGATGAGTGAATTTTATGTAAAATGTCCTTCTTTGTATGCAGCATCTTATAAAATTCGACACATGTTCCCTCATAGTTCACTTTGGTGATCAACATGGCTTTTAAAGTTTCAACACCTAGTTGTGTTTTATCATTTGTCCACAAACTGTTTATCAGAGAAAACACTCGTTCTGTTGCAGCGTTTGTTCCAGGTAGACACAAAAAGAACTCTGCCAACTTCAGAATATGTGAAAAAGGCACTTGATTGTTTCTGAAGTGGGAAGCTAGTTCAACCCAACGCTGCCCTGGTAATGTTTTATTAAGACTCCACTCACTAATTTTTTGTGAAGTAACGAACTGTTTCATGTAGACATATTCGTCATACATTTCATTTTCTGGAAAGTCGACTGAAGGCACTGTTTGACTCACTAATGATGAAGACTTCTCAATATCTTCCCAATTTGGTGTTCTGTTCAGCATTACCCAGCTGTAAGACTCTAGGTTTTGAAAATTATTTGCAGCCCATTTCTTCAAATAACTTAAAGCTGTTTCATAAAATGAAGAAACACTGCCGTTAAACTTGTTCACATCATCACGTGGAAATCCTTCCATTTCCAGCTTTTTAAGGATTATCTGAACTCTTGATGGCAAGAAGCCGTCTTCCAGCTTGGACTCCAGGATAGCTTTCAACCTATTGATGTTGTCAATGACTTCAAATACAGTGACCATCTGTCCCTCTACTTTCTGCACTGCTTCGTGGAAAGAGGATGCCTGACTGTGAACCAAAATAAGCCATGCCTCAGACAGTGGGTTTTCAAAGAATTCCTGTATAAAAACTGGGCATCTGTCTTGAGATTGAAAATATGATTTTAGAGGCAGGAACATGTAAAGAACCCTTTCAACAGCAGGCAAGAGCGCAAGCCACCTAGTTTGTGCATAACCTAAAATCATCTGGAAGTCTGTGTCGACAAACTGACAAAACTCCTTGAGACTTTCAACTCTAACTGTGTATGATTTGAAGTACAGATACATTTTTGCAATAGTCATTTCAACATCAACAGGCAATACGTCTGCAGCTGCTCGAACAGTGTTGTGGAAAATATGGCAAGCACACGCAACACCTATCAAACTATGTCCAAGGTTGTCTTTCAGTTTTGTGAAAACATTGTTCTGTCCTTTTCTTTCAGCGCCCCCAAAATCAGAATTTGTGTTGTCTGCACATAATCCAACTACTTTCAGTTCTAAACCATTTTCAGTTAGACAGTCAATAAGAAATCTACTTACTATATCAGATGTTTCACCCGGCAATGACTTCAACTCTAATATTTTAACTTTCAGTCCCTTATTGCGATCAAAGTATCTGACAAGCAAAGGAAAAATCTTGATTTCTTTGTGGTTGGAGGCATCTGTCAGTATGGAGATAAATGTAACGTTTTCTAGGTCACATCTCAACTCGTTTAGAGCATGGGGTGTGAACACATTCCGAATAATAGCTTCTGTTTTCGTACGTGCACAAGCAAATTTTGGTTCTAAAGTTACCTGAAGCAATTTTGATGTGCAGTCCATAGATCTAAATGTTTGATTGTGCATCACTGTATGATATGCAAAGGTACCTTCTGTAGCAGCTAACTATTCTTCTTTGTCACCAACCTTTTCAGCTCGAACAAAATGTGTCAACGACGAGCTTGATGCAGCAGTAGCGACGGCTCTCTTATGTTTATCACTATTTATGTGGCTCTTAATATCACCAAGTCCACTATGGTTAATAGTAAACCCGGATGAACATATCTTACAGTGAAGTCTGATGACGATGTAGACTTTTTTTTAAAAAGGGTATTCCTTTTGTAAATCTTGATTAAAACTACAATTACGCTTCGGTGCCATTTTTTGCGAAAGTGAAAGTGAAAGTTAGTAACACAACGAATATATACGAGATTTAAAACTAGGAGCGCATTCTACTGTTTTGATATTAAACAAAATTGTCTACACAGCAACGGAATAATATTTTTTTTTAATTGAAGAAATGTACGTCGTATACCCAAATGGCAAAATTTGTAAACGTTTGTGTCCCAAATTATTTTTAATCAAATCCGGGACAAAAGCTAAAAAATATGCCAAAATCGGGACAAAACCGGTACGGCAGCTAATCCGGGACAAAGGTTCAAAAAATGTCAAATTCCGGGACTGTCCCGGACAATCCGGGACGAATGGTCACCTTAAGCAGTAAAAGTATCAAAAGATGGACAAATAAAATCGAAATAGCTTTGAG
>JAVIAB010000159.1:33753866-33918866 GCA_032433765.1 Megaustenia siamemsis | reverse complement strand
GGCAGAATGTCAACAACAGAAATGAGAAATAAATGAGAAAGTTGTGGAGAGACATGATCTCCTACGCCAACAGGCACGGCACTTGACGATGATGATTTTATTTGCAACCCCTGCTTTTTTCTAATTGATTTGTTTTTGTTTGTTGGTATTTTATGCCTCATACATTTCTTTGTTACGTTATTTGTATTCTTTGTCATTCTATATTTTGATTTATTACTCTGGTCTGTCTGTGTATTCCCTTGTATGTCTTGTTTATTGTATCTTATGTAAATATTTTGTTTCTTTATTATTATAAATTTCTGGTAATGGATAATTTTAATTCTTATTGTTATTGTTTACATTTTATCTAACATGTTAATTACTAACAAACTAGCAATTACAAAATAATCGTGCTGGAGTAGCATGTCAGCTGTGTATTTCTGTACAGGAAACTTAATACAAACCAGTGAATCAAAGACTCATTACACAAAATAAACACAATTACGTTATCACAAGGGAGTCGCGATAGCTCAGTGGTTAGTGAACTGGACTACAAAGGACAAGGGGTAGTTTCGATCCCAACCAACGGCTTCAGGGTTCACCCAGCCTTAAATGGGTACCGGATTTTTTTTCTGGGAAAGTAAAGCAGCAAGGGCGTAATACCGACCACATTACCCCAAAAATCATGTGCTGAAGGTCTGTAAAATATAGGGTCACTAACACCATATTTCCCTATACGCCACTTGGCGTGACGGGGGTACTTTACTTTTTTTTTTTTTTAAGTTATCACAAACTGCAGGAAAAACTATTTATAATTGTTAACTTATATATATATATATATATATATATATATATATATATATATATATATATATATATATATATATATATATATATATATACATATATATATATCTTGAAGATTTATGACAGATAATTACTAAATTATCACAAAGTGTAAAGAAGACTCATTAACCGCAATGCACAATTATTAGATTTTCACGAAGTGTAGAAATGACTCATAAAATACCATTTTTAAACTGTCACAAAATGTAGGAGAAACATTACCAAAATTATTAAATTATCACAAAGTGTAGGAAAGACTCATTATCCACATTAATTAAACTATCAGAAGCAACCAGCTTTCGAGGCAGACCCATGACCTTCATGCCTGCCAGCACCAACTTCTGTTCGCTGGTGATTCTCATAAAAGTGGGCTAATACTTCCATTTTGTTTTTAAAGTAATTGCAGTTTACTACAGAGGCTAAACATGTCTCTGTTGATCCCTTTTTCCCATGCCACCCCTATCGTCTCTCCTGTTTACTCTTTTCTTTTTTCTACGTAGCATATGAGACAACTTTTATTTTTTTCAAAATTTTTTTTCTAATTTTTCATTGTTTTGTCGTTTGATCCAACCTGCTCTTTTATCCATTAATCTTTTAACTGGACTCTACGTAAACCTGGCTACCTACTTAACCGCCATTATATCCAACATTTGTAAGTAGCTACGTTATGTTTTCTTTATAGGGTTTAAATGTTTTAGGTTTATAGTTTATTTGATGTTCTTGATGAAGAATTGTGTGATACGTCGTAGATGTTTTTTTTGGTCTTTCTGATATCTAGTTGCTCAATTTATTATTTAATTTATATGCACTGCCCCGCGTATCTATCTATCTATATATCGATTTATCTATCTATCTATCTATCTATCTATCTATCTATCTATCTATCTATCTATCTATCTATCTATCTATCTATCTATCTATCTATCTATCTATCTATCTATCTATCTATCTATCTATCTATCTATCTATCTATCTATCTATCTATCTATCTATCTATCTATCTATCTATCTATCTATCTATCTATCTATCTATCTATCTATCTATCTATCTATCTATCTATCTATCTATCTATCTATCTATCTATCTATCTATCTATCTATCTATCTATCTATCTATCTATCTATCTATCTATCTATCTATCTATCTATCTATCTATCTATCTATCTATCTATCTATCTATCTATCTATCTATCTATCTATCTATCTATCTATCTATCTATCTATCTATCTATCTATCTATCTATCTATCTATCTATCTATCTATCTATCTATCTATCTATCTATCTATCTATCTATCTATCTATCTATCTATCTATCTATCTATCTATCTATCTATCTATCTATCTATCTATCTATCTATCTATCTATCTATCTATCAACTTAACTACCTACCTACCTCCCTCTCTATATATCTACCTACTTACCTACTACCTACTTACTTACCTACCAACCTACCTTCCTACTAAAGACATATATACTTACCTATAGTAAGATAGTTCTGATTCACCGAAGGTGTCCCTCTTTGACGTCCCACTGGTGTTGTGGTTTGTAGTGAAAACTGCAACTTTCGGCCCAACACATCTGTCTTCGTCGTCACGTAATTTATCACCTGGTTGCCTTCCCTCTCGAAATCTACTCACTTGACCAGACTAGGCTGGTTAGTCTATTACGAGAGGCACTGCGAAGAGGTGGAATAGAGTTTTGATAGTTCTGATTCTCCTATCGTGGCGAAAAAAACATGAGCTGTGATTGGCTGTAACCTTCAGCTCTATTACTGTAGAAACGCCTTGACATTTGATCTAACATCTTTTATTTTACTTCATACATCCACTGCCTGAACACTAAAAACCGAAGCAAAGTAAGTTGGCTGGCACAAATGGTTTTAATAAGATAGAACATCTCCCAAGAATAGAGGTGGATGGCGAAAAACATAACGAGCCCTCTGAAAGGATCAAGGTCAGGAAAGTAATCGGATGTATTGGTGCAACATTTTTTTCTGAATTATCTCCCTTTAACGCTATTTTCATCAACACTATTGAAAAACAAAGCAATAACTGCGGAAGCAAAAAGGGCAATATACAAATCAATTTTTCTACCAACTCTGAGTTATCAGTGCCAGAATTGGACGCTGGACTCTAGAACAATAAGAAAGATAACGACCACCGAAATGAAATGTGTCAGAAGAATGACAGGAAACAGCTTAAGGGACAGAGTAAGAAACACTGACCTGAGGAAGAAACTCGAAATTGAAACAGCCATCGAATACATAAAGAAACAACAGATACATTGGTTCAGCCACATAACAAGACAAAAAGAACTAACAATGACTCAAAGAGCCTTAAATAAACGCTACGAAAACGCCAGATTAAGAGGAAGACCGAGAAAGAGATGGATAAAGGGAATACGAGAGTCACTAGGAGGAATAACATCAGAAGAGGCCAACAGAAGAGCAAAGAATCGCAGATTGTTTCTCCCCTCGACGCCAAGGCAGCAGAGGAAGGATAGAAGAGGAAGAGGAAATAGAACGCTATTTTCTTGTTCATACCAGTTTTACTTTATTCAATCAAATATTTACAATTTGTATTTTGACAGTGCTTTATATTTTCATGGAGCATAACAGCTGACATGCATTTTCATCTTCTGAGTCCATTGATGTTGTTGTCATTTTACTAGTAAGTTTTCTTTAATTTATTAGCATCTCCTGAACATTTTAATGTTCTAGTTGTGGGAGAGTAGACTTTAAGATATGTGTTCATTTTTAAAAAAATATTGATATGTGTAACGCTAGGATAATATGGTTGATAACTCACTGAGATGAAGAAAAACTCTGGTCTCTCGAGAAAAGTCGGACTATTACTCGCTTAAAAGAGTTAAGACTGTTATCTATTAAGACACGTTGAATGATAACTTACATAGAAGTAGGAAGAGTATGATCTAATGAGACATGGTGAACCGCAACCCACTTAGAAGGAAATCGTTGGTCTTTCAAGACCTAATGATAGATAAATCACTTAGAAGAAGGAAAACTCATACACACAAAATATACACACATGTTCTCTCGGACGAAATGTTTGTATCTCATGTGATCTCTATATTAAGGTCACCTCACGTGATCTCTATATTAAGGTCACCTCACGTGATCTCTATATTAAGGTCACCTCACGTGATCTCTATATTAAGGTCACCTCACGTGATCTCTATATTAAGGTCACCTCACGTGATCTCTATATTAAGGTCACCTCACGTGATCTCTATATTAAGGTCACCTCACGTGATCTCTATATTAAGGTCACCTCACGTGATCTCTATATTAAGGTCACCTCACGTGATCTCTATATTAAGTTCACCTCATTTGATCTCTATATTAAGGTCACCTCACGTGATCTCTATATTAAGGTCACCTCACGTGATCTCTATATTAAGGTCACCTCATGTGATCTCTATATTAAGGTCACCTCACGTGAAATAAAACAACTTCGCCGATTGAATATAAGTCCCCCCCCCCCCTACGAAGTTTCGAGTCTTCACTAATCCCTGTCGCTGGGAGGACGTTGATATCAAACCGGCCGATAATGTGGAGCGGTGGTAGTTTGGGGTAAAGACGTGTACATTTCAAAGAGCAACCAACAGTTATGCGATACTACTTGTTATAAACCTCGCCCTGACGACGTCACTGTCCTCTAGAACAAGCAGGTCCAATCTACCATCAAGGAACTGATTCAAGATCACCTCCTTCCTCCTAACGCGTCCCGCCTCATTATCCCCAATATAGGATTTGCAAGTCATCCTTCTATATGCTCCCTAAAGTTAACAAACTCAACAACCCAGGTCGTCCTATCGTGTCAGCGTACACTTGCTCAACTCAACACATATCCGACTATCTATATAGTGTCTTCCAGCCCCTTGTCACCAGTCTTCCCTCATATGTCCTCTCCCGTGGTCGCTCATACCGACTTTTCTTCCTCGGCGTTTGTTCTCTTTACATCTCTATCTCTCACTCCCACTGACCCCTTGACACTTCTTTCCTGACCAAAGACAACATCCTTCTGCTTGTACTGCGACTCTTCTCCAGTCTCACTGAGCTTGTCATCAACCTCAACACCTTTGAGTTCAATGTTGACTTTCTTTGAGCAGGTAAATGGTTAAGCCATGGACACCGAGATTGGCCAAAGCTATAACTGGTTATTAATGTGTTACCTTGAACACCAAACACTCAATTTTGTATCAAGGCCCCCTTTCCACCAAATACCTCCTGTACATCGATGACTGTTTCGGACATACCGATCTGCTTGAGGACGACGTCTCCAAGTTTATTGATTAAATCGGTAGCCATTAACACGCTATCATGATGACTTGTATCTCCACTTCCTCTGTTATCTTTTTGGACCGTATTATTTCCATGGGTACTTCTAGTCTCCACAACTCATCATCATCATCGAGTGCCTTCTCCGCAACGAAGGTTGGCTACCATGGATCGCCATTCTACTCTGTCTCTTGCTTTGATGGTGCAGGCTTTCATAGATTGACTTGTCCATCTTTTCATGTTACTCGTCCATGTTAGTCTTGGTCTGCCTCTGCCTCTTTTACCTTGTATTTTCCTTTCCAATATTACTTTTAGTAGGCTGTTGTGTCTTTTAACATGCCCCACACATTTCTCCACAACTCCACAAACGCCCATTCTTTCCTTCTCTATACCTCGTTGCATTCTTCTTCATGCCGTGATTCGATTCCGTTTTCACAGTTATTGCATTTTGTCGTATCGGTCAGGATGACCTGGATTTCCTCCTTCCGGCTCACCTCATGTTAGGTATCGTTAGCTGCCGGCTTTATCCAGATTCGATCCTCCATTCCTTCAAACGGGTCCTCCTTATTTTTCGTCTTGAGGCACTCACTCCTTATTCCCGCCAACCCTCCCCCCCAATTGAGTGGAAGGACAATACTCACCTATAATCCTCACAATTTAGCTACGGTGGAAATACTCAACGATTACCATTTCACTCTCAACTCTGATCCTACCACTCACTCGTCGACATTTCTGTTTTCCTCTTATGGCTGCCTTCAAACAGGAATTTGAGAGATATTCTGGTTAGGAGTTATCTATAGCTCCGACAACCAACAATTGGGCACAGTCTCTTGTGGACGTAACCTTTACTTACATGCTCCGCACCGATTCTGTCTTATTCCCTAACACACGGTTAGAGATCAAGGATGGTTTCATATGTGTGTCCCAAAAGATCATTTATGCCACCATATGCCAACGATGTCACATAACTTAAATTGGTGAGTCTTGATGATGTGCAGTGGAAAGATGTTATTAACATCTTTGGGATGTTCATCAGAATAATAACACTCTAGTGGTGTCCGATTTCAATTCATCAGACCACAGGGACAAAAAGACATATGTGTCACTGGGATTGTTCTTTGCCACTCCGGTGACCGCAGCCGTTTCGCCTTGGAGAATCGCCTTATAGTCCATATAGCTGACCGCACGAGACATGTGTGCATCACACTCGTACATATAATTTCCCTGTGACTGTTCCTTCCCTACTGCATATTCTACTGTGCTGCCCATGTATGACATTAGCTTATGCACATGCATTGCTATTGACATCCCTCCTCTAATAGACCACACTGCGATACTTCGGTGGACTCCTATGTCTCTTTTGTCTGGGTTGCTTACTTTTGTGTAAGGCGTTACCCTTTCCACCTGCACTATACTGTAATATGTATATATATATATATATATATATATATATATATATATATATATACATATATATATATATATATATATATATATATATATGTATATATATGACCCTTTTCGTATTGTCAGACGGTCTAATGGCGGCTATTGTGTATTTTTGTGAGGTTTTGTTTTTGTTGAACAGCTTCTCTCGTGGATAATTCTACCAATATTTGACAAACACACACAACCATATAATAAACAAGCCAGGCCCACTGATCCACAGTGTTTTCCATGAGTCCTTTCGCTTCTAAGTTTTGCCGAAGCACATTCTCTAATGATGTTATACCATTCATTATTCATGCTCTCCATGATGTGCGATCACTTGCCAGATGTTCCCAGTCATTTTTACAAATGGGGAAATCATTCACAAATGATTTACATATATTTCTATATTGTAGTTTAGGTCTGCCGATTAGTCTTGTTCCGTGTATTAGTTCACGTTATAGAACTTGCCTGGGGATGCGTTTTCTTCCATTCGCTAGACGTGCCCCAGCCATCTTAATCTTCGAAATCTGAGCATCTACACGATTATATATATATATATATATATATGTAAATACATATACAAACACACTTAATTAAATAAATATATTATATTATGTTATAATATAATAATATATAATATATAATATTAATATAATAATATAATAATAATATAATATTATATATATATATATATATATATATATATATATATATATATATATATATAATACACCGGTGGCGTATTCTCTATGATACCGTAGCTACCGCCGGTAGCCTAAACATATTAAAGAAATTCAAATAGAAATGATAATTTATAATATTTTTTAAAATAATTATTTTACACATTTTTGAATATTCTATTACACATTTTGTAGGCCGATATAATTTATTTGCTTTCATTTTCATTTATTAAAGCAAGGTTTTCCTCTGGCCACTATAACGTTTGTGAATGAAACCGAAACTACATTGAAACCTCTATTAGCCAGCGGTAAATTTTTCCTCTACTGGGACCTTGTATTAACGACCTTGACATTCAAAAATTCCCGTCAAAATAATACGGCAAAGCTACCTCTACACTAATGCGGTTTCATGGGTTATTTTTAGCTCTAGCCAATCAGAAGCGTCACAAAGTGAACGTGAAACAATGTCTGATTACACGACCTTATCTATTTATAACTACGTTATGCGTATCAGCATCTGTAGTAAGAACTTTTTTCTGCTCTCAAGAGAATAAAATCTTATTGTCGCTCAACTCAGACACAAGAACGCTTATCTGGATTGGCATTATTGTCCTTTGAGAAATCTTTCCCGCAGAAACTTAGAAACCATCCCAACAGTACTTTCAATGACAAAGTCATCAAGACATTTTCGTCCCAAACAAGACGGATATAATTACCACATAAATAAGTAAGTAATTTAAAATGTAGTGATGTCATTATAAAATATTCCTTTACGTTAGGCTACTGAATATAATGTATGCTTTTATTTATTATGTCAACGGTAGCCCGGACCCCAAAACCAGTATACGCCACTGATGTATACTATTTTACATATTTTGCATATTTATGTATCTATGTGTGTTTGTATATGCATATACACATGTATATACACATATGTATATACATGTATGTATATGCATATACACATTATATACATATATGTATATACATGTACATATATATATATGTGTGTGTGTGTGAGTGTGTGCGTGTGCGCGAGCGTTGATATGTATAAACATTACCGGTGGTGTTGTAGTAGCGACAATGTCCCCCACATAATTTTAGAACTATTTGACCTGTTTTGCCACCCATTTATCCGCCTGATTAAATACTCCGCTGAAACCTGCACCACTCGTGTATGTTCCATCTGGCCACGATACAGGGAAGACGTTTTCATTTATGTTGTTCGTACTAGCACTACATTATTTTGTTTTGTATGCTTCATTATTAGCTAGTTATGTCTTCTTCTTCTACCATTCAGCTCCCTGTGGAGCATAGGTCTTCAACAAACACCTTTCAAGTCGTTCTGTTTCTTGCCATTCTTTTAAGATCATTCCATGTCTTCCCATTATCTTCATCTCTGCTTCTATCTGTCTTCTCCAAGAATTCCTAGGTGTTTCTCTTTGTCCTCTCCCATTGAGATTCCATAAAAGTGCCTGTTGTGCAATACTCTCAGTTGGGTTCAGCAGTGTGTGTCCTCTCCAGCGCCATCGTCGTCGCTGTATCTCTTTATCACTATTATTTGACTGGTACATTTCCATAATTATATGTTCGTGATTTTGTTCTGCCATTTCTATCCTTTTATTCTGCGTAAACATCCATTAATTAAAGTTTGTATCATCATGATTGTCAATTTTGTTGTTCTCCATGTTTCACATCCATATAAAAGGACTGACTTAACATTGGAGCTGACAATTTTTATTTTTGTATTTAACCTAATTTCTTTGGACTTCCATATGTTTCCCAGTGCAACAATCGCTAGTTAGTTATGTACGTCTAGTTTTTTTTTAGTTACATATTTGTGTATGTGCTGTTTGTTTGTTCCCCGCTGAAGGCCTATTGAGCTGAAATGTCGCTCAAATTTGTGTTGTCTACCAATTACGTTAAAATCTACCCATAACCATACCCATTTTTCCCCATTTCACCTGTTTTTATATCTACATAACCATCACAACGTTTGATCTCTTCTACCACATCACGACATTTAATATCCTCTACATAATTTAAATATTTGAGAGTCTCTGTGATTATGGATGTTTTGAGAGTCCTTGTGATTATTTGCTTGTCTACAACCAATCATGTTCTGAGAGTCCTTGTGATTGCTTACTTGTCCACAGCCACCCATGTTCTGAGAGTCCTTGTGATTGTTTGATTGTCCACATCTACCAATGTTCTGAGAGATCTTGTGATTGCTTACTTGTCCACAGCCACCCATGTTCTGAGAGTCATTGTGATTGTTTGCTTGCCTATAGCCACACATGTTCTGAGAGTCATTGTGATTGGTTACTTGTCTATAGCCGCCCATGTTCTGAGAGTCATTGTGATTGTTTGCTTGTCTATAGCCACCCATGTTTTGAGAGTCATTGTGATTGTTTACTTGTCCACAGCACACCCATGTTCTGAGAGTCATTGTGATTGTTTGCTTGTCTACAGCCACCCATGTTCTGAGAGTCATTGTGATTGTTTGCTTGTCTACAGCCACCCATGTTCTGAGAGTCATTGTGATTGTTTGCTTGTCTACAGCCACCCATGTTCTGAGAGTCATTGTGATTGTTTACTTGTCTACAGCCACCCATGTTCTGAGAGTCATTGTAATTGTTTGCTTGTCCATAGCCACCCATGATCTGAGAGTCATTGTGATTGGTTGCTTGTCTATAGCCACCCATGTTCTGAGAGTCATTGTGATTGTTTGCTTGTCTATAGCCACCCATGTTCTGAGAGACATTGTGATTGCTTGCTTGTCCACAGCCACAAGTACGCGGGTATTACAAGCTGCTTTGTCATCATTCTTGCTCAGTGGACGCTTGTTGGAGCTTTAGCATTTTTCTACCAGTGGATAATCGATATGAACAAGTATGTGAATATTGGTTTGCGTTTCTGTTTACATTTTAATTTCAATTCTAGTATGTTCTATTAATTTACATTCTATTTGGTTCTATACTTTTAAATGTTAGTCATTGGACTATCCTCATCTCACTTCGTCCACCTGTCCATATTTTGCTCAGAACTGCTGCACAACAGCTGCCGCAGTGTGAAACTATCAACTTGTTCACAAGTTATTCTCTGTTGTAGTCGGAGCTCTCTAGAAGTTCAAAAAAGTACCCCTGTCACGCCAAGTGACGTATAGGGAATATGATGTTAGTGACAATATACTTTACATAACTTCGGCATATGATTTTTGGGGTAATGTGGTCGGTATTACGCCTGTGCCGCTTTACTTTCCCAGAAAATAATCGGGTACCCATTAAAGGCTGGGTGAACCGTGAAGCCGTCGGTTAGGATCGAACACCACCTCTTCTCCTTTGTAGTCCAGTTCACTAACCACTGAGCTATCGTGGTTCCCTCTCCAGAAGTTAGGGACCATTCTATTCTATTCTATTCTATTCTATTCTATTCTATTCTATTCTATTCTATTCTATTCTATTCTATTCTATTCTATTCTATTTTATTATGTTATGTTATGGTATGTTATGTTATGTTATATTATGTTATGTTATATTATGATATGCTATATTATTTTAATGTTCGACTGCGGACAGTGGGTTCAAAACCTTTGGAGCACAGGAAGTGAGTCCGAATTATTTTATGTTCACCTGTGACAATTTACGATATTAGAGACATTTACACTAATGTATTTATGATAATGATTTGTTGTTGTTGTTGCGTTCGCCAGCTTTCAACTCTGACGAAGTCCCTAGAGACTAGGAACTGAGTTGTGCGTGTTAATCCATTTTTCCCTGGCAGCCGCCTGCACAGGGATCCCTCGCCGCAAAGGCAGATAACTTCGACTTCGGAGGTACTCATGTTTTTTTTCCGTCGATGAGTAACTTACGTTTCAAGCTGGGCCTCGCTGCTGAGACCAGGGGTGGTTGTTGTGGAGAGAAATAATAAATAAAAATCCCAACCGGTGTAGCCGAGATTTGAACCCAAAACCTCTCTGTCCCGAGGCCGGCGTCTTGCCTCGAAACTAACCAGTCCCCCATGAACTTGGAATATGAGGAAACTGCAACAAGGAACACTTTTCATGCATAGCCGGCAATGGTTCATGCCACCATATACCAGAAGTTCACGTCCAATTGAAAATGATGGTCGTGATATTTCTTTAAAAATGTATAGTGCTTGATGATGTTAGACCATTATTATTGACTACATTTTCGAACATATAAACACACAGTTAGTCATCAGACTATCCCCGTCGCACATTAAACAACAGACCGTAAGATTAGCGTGCGGCCGGTCTAGGGATTTACGATGAGCTATTACGATAACGTAGCACACATAACAATGTCGCAAACACAGCAATGACGCGCCCTATAGATTCTTGATTACTCTAGTGAATGTAGCCTACGACGAACAGAACACGATGTAAATTCCCTAAAGAGATACAACTGCGGCTGACGAAGCAGTTCACATTAATGAGAACATATAAACAACTTGCGTCAAGCAAATCATAATGATTTAACTCAAAGTAAAATATTTCCTTCAATTATTGCTCTAAATTAACATCATTATAATTGTATGAAACTCCTGCTGGCGTAGGTAATCATGTCTCTCCACAACTTTCGATCTCGACAGTTATTAACCATTTCTGTTGTTGACCTTCTCCCAAGCCAATCTCTTATGCTGTTTGGTATCTTTTCTCTTTGCTTCCCTCTTTCTCTGAGTCCCTAATTTTTTCTAGTTGTTACAATATATTCCAGTTGTTCTCTTCTCATTACATAACCAAAAAATGATGATTGTTTTTTTATTCTTTCTACTATTAGAAATTATTTCTCTTTTTACTTTGGCCCCTTTTCATTACTCTTCTTTGCTGTTCATAGTAAAAAAAAAGTAAAGTACCCCCGTCACGCCAAGTGGCGTATAGGGAAATATTGTGTTAGTGACCCTATATTTTACAGACCTTCAGCACATGATTTTTGGGGTAATGTGGTCAGTATTACGCCCGTGCTGCTTTACTTTCCCAGAAAAAAATCCGGTACCCATTTAAGGCTGGGTGAACCCGGAAGCCGTCGGTTGGGATCGAACCCTACCCCTTGTCCGTGGTAGTCCAGTTCACTAACCAATTAGCTATCGCGGCTCCCTATGCTGTTCATAGTATTCTCAAAATTCTTCAGTAAAACCAGATTACTATGTGATAACATGATACTATTCTAATACGACACTATTTTACTTATAAACATTTTACGATATGGGAAACAAGAATGGGATTTGTTTTAATGCAAACCGGTTGGCGAAGGCGATCATGTCCTTCCACATCGTATCAGTTCTGTTGTTGACTGTTTTCCATGCCATGACACCAGGCTATCTAGTATTTTCTCTCTTTGTCGTCCGCGATCTCTTTTTCCTCCTATTTTGCCAGTTGTAACCATGCATTTCAACTTTCCTCTTCTCATGATGTGCCCGAAAAATGTTGATAATAACATAAACAAAACAGCTCGACGTTGTGGTCCAGTAAGGCTTCTGCAGGAAATATTAAATTAACTAAAGGATAGTTAACTGAATTACATACCGAATTCTTCTACTTTCTTTCTTCAACTGCCTTTAGGCGTCGATGGGAGATATAGGTGAGGGCCTTTTGCTCATTTCTTTTGACGTCACACTGAAATTTCGTTTTTTTTTTTCAAATAAGCAATATAGTAAAATAGATTATAAACAATAGGGGAAAAGTGTATCTACTGCTCTTCAACATGTTTATTTTTCATGTCTATTCTTTATGTTTATAATCCATGTTTATATAGACCCCAGAGATTCCCATTTATGTGTTTCAGTTTTCCGTCGGAGTTTCTTCAGTACTATTACTTTCCTAGCTTCAGCAGAGTCGGCCCTTTCGCTCTGGGCGTGCTGGCTGGGTATATTTTAACAGCAAATCAAGGGCGTGTCCCAATGAAACCGGTTAGTTCATGTTTGTTTCATTCGATGTTCTCTTTAGATTCGTTTGCCTCATTCGGTTTTCTCTTTATGTTTTTTTTTCCATCGAAGGTTGCAAAATGTTCTTGTGGATCACAACCTCACTTCACATGTATCGACCTTCCATCACCACCTCACTTCACATTTATCGACCTTCCATCACCACCTCACTTCACATGTATTGATCTTCCATCACCGCCACACTTCACATGTATCGACCTTCCATCACAACCTCACTTCACATTTATCGACCTTCCATCACCACCTCACTTCACATGTATCGACCTTCCATCACCACCTCACTTCACATGTATCGACCTTCCATCAACACCTCACTTCACATGTATCCACCTTCCATCACCACCTCACTTCACATGTATCGACCTTCCATCACCACCAATTTACCTCACTTCATTTTAATTTACTTCCTCTCACGGTACTTTTTGTTTTCGCTTGCTTCAACTCATATGTCTCACCTCATCTTTCTTCATCTCACTTTACCTCACCTCATCCTAACTCATTTTACATCACCACACCTTGCTTCGCCTCATCTCACTAAACCTTTGTTTGTGTCACGTGACGAAAACAATGTTAATCGTTAACACAATATAAACATTGCAACCACAAATGTCCAGAGAAAACTATGTGTTCTTAACACCTCAAGTTATGATTTGAAGTCGCAGTTTTAATTACAAACAACAGTCCATTTACACAGTTCTATATTTAGGTGTCACAGACTCATCTTAATTAAGGTGACCATTCGTCCCTGATTGTCCGGGACAGTCCCGGAATTTGACAATTTTTTAACCTTTAACCCGGATTAGCTGCCATACCGGTTTTGTCCCGATTTTGGCATATTTTTTAGCTTTTGTCCCGGATTTGATAAAAAATAATTAGGGACACAAACGTTTACAAATTTTGCCATTTTGGTATACGGCGTACATTTCTTCAATTAAAAAAAATATTATTCCGTTGCTGTGTAGACAATTTTGTTTAATATCAAAACAGTAGAATGCGCTCCTAGTTTTAAATCTCGTATATATTCGTTGTGTTACTAACTTTCACTTTCACTTTCGCAAAAAATGGCACCGAAGCGTAATTGTAGTTTTAATCAAGATTTACAAAAGGAATACCCTTTTATAAAAAAGTCTACATCGTCATCAGACTTCACTGTAAGATGTAATATATGTTCATCCGGGTTTACTATTAACCATAGTGGACGTGGTGATATTAAGAGCCACATAAATAGTGATAAACATAAGAGAGCCGTCGCTACTGCTGCATCAAGCTCGTCGTTGACAAATTTTTTTCGAGCTGAACAGGTTGGTGACAAAGAAGAACAGTTAGCTGCTACAGAAGGTGCCTTTGCATATCATACAGTGATGCACAATCACACGTTTAGATCTATGGACTGCACATCAAAATTGCTTCAGGTAACTTTAGAACCAAAGTTTGCTTGTGCACGTACGAAAACAGAAGCTATTATTCGGAATGTGTTCACACCCCATGCTCTAAACGAGTTGAGATGTGACCTAGAAAACGTAACATTTATCTCCATACTGACAGATGCCTCCAACCACAAAGAAATCAAGATTTTTCCTTTGCTTGTCAGATACTTTGATCGCAATAAGGGACTGAAAGTTAAAATATTAGAGTTGAAGCCATTGCCGGGTGAAACATCTGATATAGTAAGTAGTTTTCTTATTGACTGTCTAACTGAAAATGGTTTAGAACTGAAAGTAGTTGGATTATGTGCAGACAACACAAATTCTAATTTTGGGGGCGCTGAAAGAAAAGGACAGAACAATGTTTTCACAAAACTGAAAGACAACCTTGGACATAGTTTGATAGGTGTTGGGTGTGCTTGCCATATTTTCCACAACACTGTTCGAGCAGCTGCAGACGTATTGCCTGTTGATGTTGAAATGACTATTGCAAAAATGTATCTGTACTTCAAATCATACACAGTTAGAGTTGAAAGTCTCAAGGAGTTTTGTCAGTTTGTCGACACAGTCTTCCAGATGATTTTAGGTTATGCACAAACTTGGTGGCTTGCGCTCTTGCCTGCTGTTGAAAGGGTTCTTTACATGTTCCTGCCTCTAAAATCATATTTTCAATCTCAAGACAGATGCCCAGTTTTTATACAGGAATTATTCCACTGTCTGAGGCATGGCTTATTTTGGTTCACAGTCAGGCATCCTCTTTCCACGAAGCAGTGCAGAAAGTAGAGGGACAGATGGTCACTGTATTTGAAGTCATTGACAACATCAATAGGTTGAAAGCTATCTTGGAGTCCAAGCTGGAAGACGGCTTCTTGCCATCAAGAGTTCAGATAATCCTTAAAAAGCTGGAAATGGAAGGATTTCCACGTGATGATGTGAAATAGTTTAACGCCAGTGTTTCTTCATTTTATGAAACAGCTTTAAGTTATTTGAAGAAATGGGCTGTAAATAATTTTCAAAACCTAGAGTCTTACAGCTGGGTAATGCTGAACAGAACACCAAATTGGGAAGATATTGAGAAGTCTTCATCATTAGTGAGTCAAACAGTGCCTTCAGTTGACTTTCCAGAAAATGAAATGTATGACGAATATGTCTACATGAAACAGTTCGTTACTTCACAAAAAATTAGTGAGTGGAGTCTTAATAAAACATTACCAGGGCAGCGTTGGGTTGAACTAGCTTCCCACTTCAGAAACAATCATGTGCCCGTTTCACATATTCTGAAGTTGGCAGAGTTCTTTTTGTGTCTACCTGGAACAAATGCTGCAACAGAACGAGTGTTTTCTCTGATGAACAGTTTGTGGACAAATGATAAAACACAACTAGGTGTTGAAACTTTAAAAGCCATGTTGATCACCAAAGTGAACTATGAGGGAACATGTGTCGAATTTTATAAGATGCTGCATACAAAGAATGACATTTTACAGAAAATTCACTCATCTGAAAAGTACAGCATCTCTGTTTCACCTTTAATTTAAGTGAGTATCACTGTTTTTTTTTTTATGTCCTGATTATCCTGATAGCGTATTGTAGGTCTATATTATTAGATGTTTTAAAATGTATGTATTATTCACTTAAATATGACAGCAAGAAGATATGTAATTTATTGGTGGAAAATTGAAGTAAAATTATTCCGTCCTGGAATGGGATTTCAAAAAAATGGTCACCTTAATCTTAATAAATGTTTTGCTTGAGCATAGAACTGTCTCATCACACATAAACTCTTATACGAATCTAACAACGACACATTATTTGTGCTACTATTTGTGTCTAAGGCAACTGTCAGTGACATGATAATTATAAACACGATAACTTCTGTGCACAAACCTACAACCAACAAATAAGAAGAAATACAAAGATGGATGAATATAATATTTAAATAAATATTTAATGAACGTCTAGCAGAGTATCAAGGCAGAAAAAAAAGAGCCGTGTATTTAACTTACCAGAGCAACAAATACAAACCTTGATAATAGGGTGAAAACACAACAAGATGTGATATAAGAACTTATATAGAACATCTAGCAGTTGAAAAAGAAATGCCGCCCAAAGCTAGAAATAGCAAGGTATTGTTTACTACACAGAAACAACTAACAGGCTCCCTTACATCAAATGGCGGACATGTTCTGAGTAAAGATGAGATCTGACTATCTTCTAGTGGTATAAAACATAATACTAACTTCAATTGCTAGTCTGAAAGATTAATCTTTGTGGGAGTATATGAAAAATAAAGAGTATAAGCCGGAAAACAACAGCTAAAATAATCCCAGAAGACATGAACGGACCAAGGCATTCAGACTCAGAGCAGGTCAATGTTACGTCAGCGCAAATCTACACAAGATAGGACTCAGTTACTTTGCAACATGCGACTCTGTAGCATCAAAACAAAATCCAGAGGATATCCTGCAGAACTGCACTGCTGTCAATACCCCGAGCACACAAACATGGCTCACAAATACAAACCTGCATGACAAACTTTCTGGTACCAGTGAAGACCTCAAACGCATCGCCTTGTGTCGACCCATCGACCCATGCTGGTCTAACTGACGAGCTAATCGCTGAAGGGGAAGAGTAAAATGAACAGGGAAAAGATTAAGAGGAAAAGGAAAAAAATAGTACTGAGCCAGCCTATAACTAATCATATATGTACTGCGTGTATTCACTTTCAAGATTTCAGGTATTCCTTGTTTTCAGCACCACGCTATAATTGGCTGGATTCTTGCTGCAACATTATCTTTGACGCAGATAGTCAGTTACTATGGCTACATTACTGGCCTGGAGCGCAGCAGTGTTCTAGAGGCTGCAGTCATATGCTCTACATGTAGGACTGTATGGGGCGCGTGTATTCTTTGGGTCATCATTGCCTGTTCATCTGGATATGGAGGTATAGTAGAAGCTATTTGATTAGTTGAGATTTATGAGCTGCATACACAAAGAGAGAGACTGTTTTTATCAAAGAGTGAAACAACGTGAGAATTCAGTATTATTGGATGTCCCTGTTCATTGTAACAAAAATATAAAAATTGTTTTTTTTTTAAGTTTTTTTTTTTTTTTTTTGGAGGGGGGGGGGGGTGGGCGGTTCGGGACGGTGGAGGGGGCAGAAGTATACAACTATCATCTATTGTAGTTAGTGCGGTGGACAGAGAGGGAACACAGAAAACTCCCACAATCGTGACGTCTTTAACTGTGCGAGCTACAGACGGCTGACGTCATTCTACACACAACCGCGTCTGCTAGCACATCTGAAACATCACAAAACGTGGATAGTTCCATTCTTCTTGGTGGCCTAGTGCTGAACTATAGATGGCTGTTTTACCTCTCCCAACACTAACATAACGCTGGCAAAGATATCATTTCCAATTTTATTATCATCAACTATCTCCTTTAAAATGTCATCTTCTTAATATATCAGCATTTTTTGCGTAATTATCCATTCATATATATATATATGGCCCTTTTCGTCTTGTCAGACGGTCTAGTGAAGGCAATTGTGTATTTTTTAAAGTCTTGCCTTTGTTGAACATCTTCTCGTGTGACTAATTCTACCAATGTTTGACAAAACATACACGGCCACAGAATGAACAAGTCAGGCCCACTGATCCACAGGTTTATTCCTCCTATTTCATGAGTCTTTTCTCTTCTAAATTTTGCCTTAGCACAGTCTCAAATGATGTTATACCATTTCTTATACATGCTCTCCATGATGTGAGATCACTTGGCAGATGTTCCCTGTCATTTTTACATATGGATAAGTCATTCAGAGATGATTTACAGATATCTCTATATCGTAGATTAGGTCTGCCTATTTTACTTTAGTTTAAACATTGGTGCTTTCTTCCTCATTTCACTTTGCCTACTCTGCCTGGGCACGGACTATGGAGATCCTGTTTGAATCTTCTATATCATTGATGAATTAATCTCTCTGTTCCCACTGTCATTGACTTTTCTTCTCCTACTTCGGTGCCTTCCTTATTTGCCTTTTACGTTGAGACGAGATGTAATTTGTTTGCATCGATTCTCCACTGGTAGAAAGAATATTAAAGCCCCAACAAGCGTCCACTGAGCAAGACTGATGATAAGATAGCTTGCAATATCCGCGTACTTGTGGCTGTGGACAAGCAAGCAATCACAATGACTCTCAGAACATGGGTGACCTGTAGACAATCGATCAATCACAATGACCTTCAGAACATGGGTGACATGTAGACAATCAAACAATCACAATCACCTTAAGAACATGGCTGACCGTTAGACAAGCAAATAATCAAAACGACCCTCAGAACATGGGTGACTTGTAGAAAAGCAAACAATCACAATGTCTCACAGAACATGGGTGACCTGTAGACAAGCAAACAATCACAATGACCCTCAAGACATGGGTGACCTGTAGACAATCAAACAATCACAATCACCTTCAGAACATGGCTGAACGTTAGACAAGCAAATAATCACAATGACTCTCAGAACATGGTTGAACTGTAGACAAGCAAACAATCACAATGAATCTCAGAACATGGTTGAACTGTAGACAAGCAAACAATCACAATGACTTTCAGAACATGGGTGACCTGTAGACAAGCAAACAATCATAGTGACTCTCAGAACATGGTTGAACTGTAGACAAGCAAACAATCACAATGACTCTAGGAACATGGTTGACCTGTAGACAAGCAAACAATCACAATGACCCTCATAACATGGGTGACCTGTAGACAAGCAAGCAATCACAATGTCACTCAGAACATGGGTGACCTGTAGTCACGCAAACAATCACAATGACCCTCAGAACATGGGTGACCTGTAGACAAGCAAACAATCATAGTGACTCTCAGAACATGGGTGACATGTAGACAAGCAAACAATCACAATAACCCTCAGAACATGGGTGACCTGTAGACAAGCAAACAATTACAATGAACCTAAGAATATCGGTGATCTGTAGACAAACAAACAATCACAATAACCATCAGAAAATGGGTGACCTGTAGACAAGCAAACAATCACAATGGTCCTCAGAACATGGGTGACCTGCAGACAAGCAAACAATCACAATGACCATCAGGACATGGGTGACCTGTTGCCAATCAATCAATCACAATGAACCTCTGAACATGGTTGACCTGTAGACAAGCAAGCAATCACAAAGAATCTCAGAACATGGGCGGCTTGTAGACAAGCAAACAATCACAATAACTCTAAGAAGATGGTTGACCTCTAGACATGCAAACAATCACAATGACTCTCAGAACATCGGTGACCTGTAGAAAAGCAAACAATCACAATGACTCTCAGAATATCGGTGACCTGTAGAAAATCAAACAATAACAATGACTCTCAGAATATCGGTGACATGTAGAAAAGCAAACAATCACAATGACTCTCAGAATATCGGTGACCTGTAGAAAATCAAACAATAACAATGACTCTCAGAATATCGGTGACATGTAGAAAAGCAAACAATCACAATAACTCTCTGAACATCGGTGACCTGTAGAAAAGCAAACAATCACAATGACTCTCAGAATATCGGTGACCTGTAGAAAATCAAACAATAACAATGACTCTCAGAATATCGGTGACATGTAGAAAAGCAAACAATCACAATAACTCTCAGAACATCGGTGACATGTAGAAAAGCAAACAATCACAATGACTCTCAGAACATGGTTGACCTGTAGACAAGCAAACAATCACAATGACTCTCAGAACATGGGTGACCTGTAGACAAGCAAACAATCACAATGACTCTAAGAACATGGTTGACCTGTAGACAAACAAACAATCACAATGACCCTCACAAAATGGGTGACATGTAGACAAGCAAACAATCACAATGACCCTCAGAATATGGGTGACCTGTAAACAAGCAAACAATCACAATGACCCTCAGAACATGGGTGACCTGTAGACAATCAAACAATCACAATGACCCTCTGAACATGGTTGACTTGTAGACAAGCAAACAATCACAAAGAATCTCAAAACATTGTTGGTTTTGGGAAAACCAAAGAATCACAATGACTCTCAGGACATGGGTGACTTGTAGACAAGCAAACAATCACAATGACCCTCAGAACATGGGTGATCTGCAGACAAGCAAACAATCACAATGAATCTCAGAACATGGGCTACTTGTAGACAAACAAACAACCACAATGAACTCTCAGGACATCGGTGACCTGTAGACAATCGAACAACCACAATGACTCTAAGAACATGGTTGACCTGTAGACAAGCAAACAATCACAATGACCCTCAGAACATGGGTGACCTGTAGACAATCAAACAATCACAATGACCCTCTGAACATGGTTGACCTGTAGACAAGCAAACAATCACAATGAATCTCAAAACATTGTTGGTTTTGGAAAAAGCAAAGAATCACAATGACTCTCAGGACATGGGTGACTTGTAGACAAGCAAACAATCACAATGACCCTCAGAACATGGGTGATCTGCAGACAAGCAAACAATCACAATGAATCTCAGAACATGGGCTACTTGTAGACAAGCAAACAATCACAATGACACTCAGAACATGGGTGACCTGTATCGGTGACCTGTAGACAAGCGAACAACCACAATGACTCTAAGAACATGGTTGACCTGTAGACAAGCAAACAATCACAATAACTCTCAGAACATGGGTGACCAGTTGACAAGCAAACAATCACAATAACTCTTAGAATTACCTAAAAGATATTCATCTTGTTGACACAGACATACTAATATGTAATTTATGCTGGGAGCAAGCAGCAATAATACAATATAACAAAGAGAACTGTATACCTTTTGATATAAAGAGATGAGTAAAACAGGGATGTGTCCTGCCACCAAGCTTGGTCAATCTACACACTGAGCAAATCTTTAAAAACTTTACAGAGAAACCAGAACTAAACATTAATGACAAGATAACCAATAACGGAAGCTATGCTGAAGATACTGTAATTCTAGCAGAAAATCATGATTATCTACAACAATTATTTAATGAAATAAATAAAAGAAGCAAACAATATGGATTAGATATGAATATCACAAAGGTAAAGATATAATCATAAGCAAAGCAAAGAAAAAATTGACCTGGAGACAGTGCAGATCTACAACTACCTTGGACATACTATAGCTAACTATCGAAAATGCTACATTAACTAAACATAACTAAATTAACATAAGAAAGAGAATGGAACAAAGCGCAATTTTAATGCTGTGAAAAATATACTAACAGCAAAAGAAACAACAGTGCTAAATCTAAAAATATGAAATTGTTACATCTTCTCAAAATTCCTGTATTACGTAGAAGCATGGACAATAGACAAGAAAATAGAACAGACAATTGAAGCATTGAAGCCTTTGAAATGTGCATTTATAGAAGAATAAGAAGAATTGGACGGGAAGAAAATAAAACAAATGGTGAAGTCTTGAAACAACTAAAACGAAAAGAGAACTACCAAATACAATTCAAAGAAAACAAATCAGATTTCTGAGGCATTAGGACATAGCAGCGTACTAAAAGTAATCTTGGATGCGAAAATATAAGGTAAAAGAGGAAGAGGCAGACCAATACTAACATAAACGGGTAACACCAAAAGATAGTCAAGTCAGTCTATGACAACGTGTAGTATCAAAGCAAGAGACAGAGACGATGGTAGCCAATCTTCTATGCGGAGACGGCGCTCAGTAATAGTTATGATGATGATGATGGCATGTGTACTAATATAACTGTTATTGTGTACTAATATAAATGTTAATGTGTACTAACATAAATGTTAATATGTACTAACATAAATGTTAATATATACTAACATAAATGTTAATATGTACTAATATAAATGTTAATGTGTACTGATATAAGTGTTTATATGTACTAATATAAATGTTAATATGAACTAATATAAATGTTAATGTGTACTAACATAAATGTTAATATGTACTAATATAAATGTCAATGTGTACTAATATAAATGTTAATGTGTACTAATATAAATGTTAATGTGTACTAATATAAATCGTAATATGTACTAATATAAATGTTAATATTTACTAATAAAAATGTTAATGCGTACTAATATAAATGTCGATGTGCAATAATATAAGTATTAATGTGTACTAATAACAATTCTAATGGGTACTAACATAAATGTTAATGTGTACTAATATAAATATTAATGTGTACTAATATAAATGTTAATGTGTACTAATATAAATATTAATGTGTACTAATAAAAATGTTAATGTGTACTAATATAAATGTCGATGTGCAATAATATAAGTATTAATGTGTACTAATAACAATTCTAATGGGTACTAACATAAATGTTAATGTGTACTAATATAAATATTAATGTGTACTAATATAAATGTTAATGTGTACTAATATAAATATTAATGTGTACTAATAAAAATGTTAATGTGTACTAATATAAATTTACATATGTATTACTATAAATGTTAATGCGTACTAATATAAATGTTAATGTGTACTAATATAAATGTACATATGTACTAATATAAATGTTAGTGTGTACTAATATAAATGTTAATGCGTTCTAGCATAAATGTTAATATGTACTAACATAAATGTTAATATGTACTAATATAAATGCTAATGTGTACTAATATAAATGCACTTATGTACTAATATAAATGTTAATGTGTACTAATATAAATGTACATATGTACTAATATAAATGTTAATGTGTACTAATATAAATGTTAATGTATACTAATATAAATGTTAATGTTTACTAATTAGTTATTGGTTATGGAAGGCCTATCACTGCAAACGAATTAAAATCCATAATCGCTCAACCGCCCGTGCCAGTGGAATCATCCGAATTACTAACTCATCTCCCAAACAAAGAAAGGTAACTGTTGTCCCCATCGTAGCAGTCTCAGCACACGCCAAAAGACATAAGGCGAAACCGCGCAGAAAGTGAAAACAGCCAACTGTTTTCTGTCTTACGATATCATCACTCATCGTAAACAATTGGAATATCGAAACATGATCAAAACGGATGAGACACACAGATCACGGTGTGCACAGAGCACTTAACTCAGTAGCTCCTGCAACAAGCCGGACTTGGAATATGAGGAAACTGCAACAAGGAACACTTTTCAGACATAGCCTTCAATGATTCCTGCCGCCTATCCACCATGTACCGGAAGTTCACGTCCTCCCGAAAATGATGATCGTCATATTGAGGAAAAAAAATGTATAGCGCTTGATGATGTTAGGACATCGTTCTTGACTCCAACCGAACATAGAAACACACAGATAGTAGTCGAATTATCCCCGTCACACACCAAACAAAAGGCTCTACGGTCAGCGTACAACGAACAAAACACGGTGCAAATTCCCCAAAGAGGAAAATCTTCGGTCGACTTGACGGAGAAGTCCATTAATGCATTTCAGCTTCTAAATAACTTGCGTCAAACAATTCCAACGTCGGCCATTGAACAGCACTCAATGTGACGTAAACCGTATGTCAACACTAGACGGTGAAGGTCGCTTTTACAATACTTGACTTGTCAAAAAGAAACATTGCTGTGTGTACTCGGCGGCGCAGATTTGTCCACTATGACGGCGCAGATTTCCTAAGTAGAACATCATTTTTATGTGCACTAATATAAATGTTAATGTGTACTAATATAAATGTTTCTGTATAAATGTACTGTTATTCATTTTCTACTTCGTTTTGTTCTTCCTCTTTTTTCTTCTTCTTCATGCATCTCGGGGGGGGGGGGGGGAGGCCGTGGGACTACCTATAGATTTAATAAACTTTGGTTCGTAGGTGCACCACCTACAGACATCATCAATATGGGGGTCGATGGAGCGCCACTGGCAGACTTCATCAATATGGTAGTCGTTGCTGCAAAACTGACAGACTTCATCAATATGGTAGTCGTTGGTGCAAAACTGACAGACTTCATCAATATGGTAGTCGTTGGTGCAAAACTGACAGACTTCATCAATATGGCCTACGTTGAGGCGTCACTGACAACTTCATTCTCATAGGGGTCTTAGGTGAATCATTGACAGAACCATCGACCTGGGGGATGTTGGTGCACCAATGAAGGGCTTCGTCAAATTTCTCCATGTCTATTTACATTCTTTCTTTGGGAATCTTCAAAGACGAGGATTGTCCACTCTTCTATAGCTCCGCTGTAAGGGTACATGCTTTACCCAAACAAAAGGAAAAAAAAATGATGTAAGAAGGGGTCAGCCTTATTTTAGAGCCAAGAGTGATGTTCTTATCTCTTTAAACAAGTTTTAGCTTTGCAAAGGCTGCAGTAACTTGTACCTTTATAGTCGATTTTGTTTAGATTGTATAGATACAATAGTAAAGTAACAGTAAAGTACCGCTGTCACATCAAGTAGTGTATAGGGAATATGGTGTTAGTGACCATCATTTTACAGACCTTCAGTACATGATTTTTGGGGTAATGTGGTCAGTATTACGCCAGCGCCGTTTTACTTTACCAGAAAATAATCCGTTACCCATTCAAGGCTGAGTAACCCGGAAGCCGTAGGTTGGGATCGATACTAGTCCTTATTGAAACCCCGGTAGGGTCAAAGATTTTATTTTTGTTTTCTTTTAGGCGTGACATTAAAAACTCTAACAAAAGAATCTCGTGGTGACCGATTAGGACATCATTATCATCAAGTACCGGGCCTGTTGGCGTAGGTGATCATGCCTCTCGACAAATTTATATCTCAACAGTTATTTATCATTTTTGTTTTTGACCTTCTGCCAAGCAATTCTCTTAATCTTCTGGTACTTGTTTCTCTTTGCTTACCTCTATCTCTTCGTAACTCAATTTTCACAGTTGTAACAATATATTACAGTTGTTCTCTTCTCATTACATGGCCAAACAATGATGTATGGTATTCTCAACATTATTCTGCAAAATCACATTTCTACAGACTCAAGTGATTTTCTTGTCTGTTGTTCTATTGTCTATGATTCACATCCATATGTTAAGACTGACTGTACATAACATTTAAGAACTATTTTTTTCTCGTTCTATTGTTGTGGCGATTCATGATTAAGTCAGGATAAGCGACCTTTATTTCCCACTCCTATATGTCCTCTTCGTAGACCTCAGTATTGAAACAATACTGTGAGGATAATTTGTATTTTAATTAATAAATACACAAGATGGTTGTAAAGACATGTCAAGATCGAACTAGATTCTTGCACTTAGTAATTCAATTTGCTAACCATCTACTGTCACGGCTACCAGCTTTGCCACACACCTACAAATAAGAGGCTTGCACACAAGGATATTGGAGCCGCGATAGCTCAGTAGTTAGTAAATGGACTACAATGGACAAGATGTGAAGTTCGATCCCAACCGATGGCTTCCGGTTCACCAGCCTTTAATGGGCACCGGATTTTTTTTCTGGGAAAGTAAAGCAGCATGGGCGTAATACCGACCACATTACCAGAAAAATCATGTGCCGAAGGTCTGTAAAATGTATGGTCACTAACACCATATTCCCTATACGTCACTTGGTGTGACGGGGGTATTCTACTATTTTTTACTCAAGGATATATATAATCTGGGGAAGAATGAGTGCCATCAGAGTACATTATGTTCGTTCCCGTCGTCACCACACTGGACAGATAATGTAGACAATAAACCATTTGATGGTTGAAGCAGAAGTTCAGGCCTTGATTATTCATAACTTTTCTCAGAGTGACGCAATCATTTACATAGATGGGTCTGATATTCATCACGTATTGAAGCTCGTGGGTTTTCATGGCTCATATGAATGGGGACAGTGGTGTCTTCCTACAGACTACATGACGTTTTAAAATGAAAATTATGGCTGTCACCAAAGCGCTGGCATATCTTTAGACACAGATTTATACACAAGTATGTTTTCTCACTCAATGGGTATGCCCTGGCAGATCGTAACTGGCAGAGAGCAACGGCAGTGATTAGAAGCTCAGGGGAGATCTAGTATATTTAAAATCTGCTTCATTTTTGTGCCAGGACACCCAGATGTAAGAGCTAATGAGCGCGCTAATAGGCTTGCCAGTTTGTTTGAGGTTGAGTGCTGAAGAGATATGGGACCGCGTTTAATTCCGAATACCGTCAGGGAATCTGATTAAAGAATGTTAACAAATGACCATGATGAGCAGTCTTGAAGAGACGACGAATCGACAAGAATGTCATGTTTAGGTGGGAGATGTCAGACGGAAGCGCAGATCACTAATCCAAAGTAAACTTATGAACTAGCACAACACCGGTGTCATTAGTCGCTACACATTGCGAGATATACTTCGGAAGAGATGTGGTCACTTACAGGCTTGTCCGATTTCTAATGTGTACGAGCTGCCGACTAAGCTAAACTAAATTAAACTAAACTAAACTAAACTAAACTAAACTAAACTAAACTATACTATATTATACTATACTATACTAAACTAAACTAAACTATATTATACTATACTAAACTAAACTAAACTAAATTAAACTAAATTACATTAACTAAACTAAACTAAACTAAACTAAATTAACTAAACTAAACTATATTAACTAAACTAAACTATATTAACTAAACTAAACTAAACTAAACTATACTATACTATACTATACTATACTTTACTATACTATACTATACTATACTATAATATACTATACTATACTATACTATACTATACTATACTATACTATACTATACTATACTATACTATACTATACTACACTACACTATACTATACTATACTATACTATACTAAACTAAACTTACTAAACTAAACTAAACTAAATTAAACTAAATTAAATTAACTAAACTAATCTAAACTAAACTAAACTATACTATACTATGCTATACTATACTATACTATACTATACTATACTATACTATACTATACTATACTATACTATACTATACTATACTATACTATACTATACTATACTATACTATACTATACTATACTATACTATACTAAACTAAACTAAACTAAACTAAATTACATTAACTAAACTAAACTAAACTAAATTAGCTAAACTAAACTAAACTAAATTAACTAAACTAAACTAAATTAAACTAAACTAAACTAAACTATACTATACTAAACTAAACTAAACTAAACTAAACATAAACTAAACTAAACTAAACTAAACTAAACTAAAACTAAACTAATCTAAACTAAACTAAACCAAATTAAACTAAAATAAACTAAACTAAACTAAACTAAACTAAACTAAACTATACTATACTATACTATATTATACTATACTATACTAAACTAAACTAAACTAAACTATATTATACTATACTAAACTAAACTGAACTAAATTAAACTAAATTACATTAACTAAACTAAACTAAACTAAACTAAATTAATTAAACTAAACTATATTAACTAAACTAAACTAAACTAAACTATATTAACTAAACTAAACTAAACTAAACTAAACTATACTATACTTTACTATACTATACTAAACTAAACTTACTAAACTAAACTAAACTAAATTAAACTAAATTAAATTAACTAAACTAAACTAAACTAAACTAAACTATACTATACTATGCTATACTCTACTATACTATACTATACTATACTATACTATACTATACTATACTATACTATACTATACTATACTATACTATACTATACTATACTATACTATACTATACTATACTATACTAAACTAAACTAAACTAAACTAAACGAAATTACATTAACTAAACTAAACTAAACTAAACTAAATTAGCTAAACTAAACTAAACTAAACTAAATTAACTAAACTAAACTAAATTAAACTAAACTAAATTAACTAAACTAAACTAAACTATACTAAACTATACTAAACTAAACTAAACATAAACTAAACTAAACTAAACTAAACTAAACTAAACTAAACTAAACTAAACTAAAACTAAACTAAACTAAACTAAACTAAACTAAACCAAATTAACTAATTTAAACTAAACTAAACTAAACTAAAACTAAAACTAAATTAAACTAAACTAAACTAAACTGAACTAAACTAAACTAAACATAACATAAACTAAACTAAACTAAACTAAACATAATCTAAACTAAACTAAACTAAACTATAACTAAACTAAACGAAACGAAACGAAACGAAACTAAAACTAAACTAAATTAAACTAAACTAGTCAAAGTGTATGGTTTTATTAAAACCATTTCTCGACTGGACTTTAAAATGAAATAAAGTACTACACTCTACCGTATAAATATTGATGGCAGTCACATGCATTTCTTAAGAGAGACATATTTTTTGATCTACAGCATATACATGCTGAATTGTATGTTGTTGTTTTTTTTAAAGCAGATTGGGTGTGGAATATGTATGTGTAAACATTATATGTTTGTGCTGTTGTAGAACAGATGTGTTTTTTAATGTTCATCAGAAACGAGAATTGAACAATATTTAAGTTGTTTTCCTCACTTAGTCTACTTTTGTAAAAAAAAAAATGTTACATCAACAGACGAACGTAACAATCACACAATATATTTGATAAATTCTTAACTGTATTTATTGTTTAATTTTTTATATTGTTATTCCAAGTAGTTCAGTTGTGTATGATACAGTCGAATCAGGGAGCCTCTTTTCAACTGACACCACTGTCATGAAAATACGGGCCAAGTCTCAAAATCAATATTTATTTCATTTTCCTGAAAATAGCAAAAACAAATATTTACAAATTTAAAAGGAGAAAACGGATTGAAGGGAAGTAAGTGAGAACAGTCATGGCAATAATTCGTGGTTAAATCCCTTACCAATAAAGTATAAATCTTTTAGTGGGGACATATACATGTATATTTATCGACGGTAAATAGTAATGTTTCTCTATGGAGATAAATTTTCTTTGGCGGAAAGAAGGTTAAATGTCTCATTAATGTCATCGCTGATTTTAGCGTGGTCACGTGGTTATGTTTTTTGTTTGCAATGTCATCAGATGTCATTTAACGTCTGATGAGTTCAGTTTTGCGATTTTTGTTACATTTGTCATTAAATGTCATTACAGGTCCAGTGAATGCCATCTTGTCATGGGCACCTTTCGTTGTGCTAAGCCGAATCACTTACTTCGCTTACTTGACCCAGTTCTTTGTGGCGGCCATTATCTTCTACAACTTGGAACGGTCTGTTTACTTGAGCTTCATGTCTGTGGTGGGTATTCCCCATTTGTGCACGTGCAGGTTTTTGATTGGTTACACAACCAGGAAACAAAAACATAAATAATGACGTAATGAAAGAACCAACAATTGAAGAGAACGGACTTATAAACATCTTACAGAGAAAGTTAAAATATTACAACATTAAAGACGCAATGATATGGAAAGAAGAATATTGGAAGGCATGGCTCCATGAAGACGAGACAGGGATAAATAAAGAATGTGGTTTTAAAAGACCTTCATCAGAAACGAGAATTACACAATTGTTGATGTTTTTTCCTTACGTATTTTACTTTTGTCAAAAAAGCTACATTAACAAACGAACAAAACAAACACACAATACATTTGATAATTTCTTAACTTTATTTATTGTTTCATTTATTATATTGTTATTCCATGTAGTTCAGGTGTGTATGACACAGTTCAATTCAGGGAGCCTCTTTCTAACTGACGCCACTGTCATGAAAATACGGACCAAATCTAAAAATCAATATTTACAACATTTTCATTATAAGGAGACCTTGAAAATGTGGGAGATCTGGCTAGATAGAAACATCCCTTGAGTCGGGATGGGGTGAAAGCAACACTAGCAACATGTTGCAAAGGGACGCTACTCGATGGCGGAAAGAAGTTTTGTCGTGTCCCCTTTAGTTCACACTTCTCACAAAATGCTGAACAAATTGTCTATTCTGGCAACCTGGACAGTTTAATTTGCGACCAATTCTATTATCTGAATGGCTCTAAATAACAAGACTTTTGGCTCCTTTATGAGCCATTGATTACGGTGAAATGCATGTCTGAGATAAATGTCATTGTCTAAAGTCGCCAAACGTTGAGAACGAAGAAGATGTTTTACTTAATAATAGTGAAAAATTAATATCACATTAATATCTTCTGACTGACCTATAGGTATTCATCCCCACTCCTTATGGAAACACAAAAATAGTAGAGCGAATGACTTAAGTAAATGCAAAGACGTACTGTGCATACATACGCCTCAGCGGTCTTATTGTGTGTGTTGAAAACAATTTATTGTCAGCCATCTTGATGTTGAGAGTCATCTTTTATTAGACCAATCAACGAGACAGTGTTATGTATTGGCGTTAAGCCAGGTCTTTCTTATCCTGTTGAGAATCATCTTCTGCCATGTCGAGAGTCATCTTTTACTAGACCAATGAACGAGACAGTGTTATGTATTGGCGTTATGCCAGGTCTGGCTTTCTTTTCCATTTGAGAATCGTCTGTCATCTCCTGCCATATTGAGAGTCATCTTTTATTAGACCAATCAACGAGACAGTGTTATGTATTGGCGTTAAGCAAGGTCTTTCTTATCCTGTTGAGAATCATCTTTCATCTTCTGCCATGTCGAGAGCCATCTTTTATTAGACCAATGAACGAGACAGTGTTATGTATTGGCGTTATGCTAGGTCTGGCTTTCTTTTCCTGTTGAGAATCGTCTTTCATCTCCTGCCATGTCTAGAGTCATCTTTTATTAGACCAATCAACGAGACAGTGCTATGTATTGGAGTTAAGCCAGGTCTGGCTTTCTTTTCCTGTTGAGAGTCAGACACAGTTTTTGCTCGAGATTCGTGACTTAGAAAAAAAGAATTAGGTGATGTTTTAGTAAAGAACTATTTACAAATGGTTGTTTCAAGAGAGTATGTTAATATATAGGTAGACATTTTTACTTTCTAAAGAAAGCAATGCTTGTTAGGAAAATCAAAGTTGGAAATATACACATTCTACAGGAGCAGTTAATATTATACAAGTAAAGGGAGTTATGTAGACTTAATTACATAATCTGGGAAGTTACATACAACACCGGCTGTAGCCAAGACACATATTCAGAATTTACGCTAACAATATAGTTTGATAGATATTTGAACGGCCATATCCACTTCATGTGTGATGAGTGATTCTTCTTTCTTTTCTCTTTCTCACTGATACCGAAAAGGTGTCGTGGTTATATCATTTGTCGTTCTTGAGCTGCTCAAACTGAATTAGTGATTTTCCTTTGTTGTTACATGTCTCTGTCACTGCATATATCTATCTTCTTCTAATCTTCCTCTAGGTCTTTTTCCATGCATTCTCGAGATGAACACCCTTGATGGTGATTGGTGAGGATTCATTCTGACCAGGTGGCCAAACCATTTAAGTTGTTGTAATTCTATATATACTTGGCAGGGTTTTTTTTCCTATCATTTATCTTATGGTTTCATTTGGTATTCTATCTCTTCTTGTATTGGTTGTTATTTTTCTCAAGCATCGCATCTCACACATGAGTGATTTCTGTATGTAAACAAGATATATATATATATATATATATATATATATATATATATATATATATATATATATAAAGGTGTGTAGAGAAAAACCTGTGTGAATAAAGCTTTGTACGAGCTATGAGCGACATCTTGAGTCACCATATAAGGTGTACAAAACGAGTGTTCTTCGGAATATTTGGAGTTTTCTTTGTGGATTAATCTCGTTGCGTTGATTACGTGAACACAATGGAGATTTGGTCGCGTGAACAGGCTTGTATTGAACATTGATATTTTCTATAATTTGTGTGTAATAATCATCCTGGGTGATCGACACTAGTGAACCAATTGCTGAACAAAATAAAGCTAACCCTGTTCTAAAATCGGATGTTTGGGTCAAATTAAAAATCGTAAAATATCGTTGGCTGTTGTGAACTTGTTCACTTCGCATCTACGCCCACTTAACGTCAGTTTAGGGGAGAACGATGAAAAAAGTAACCATCTGGCGAACACAGAAGAGGAAGTAGAGGAGAGGCGGAAGTAGTAGAAGAAGAACAGTAAGCACGGGGAGAAATAAGATGAAGAAGATAATAATGAAATAATGAGGGACTGATTTGTCTCCAGGCAAGTCGCCTGCCTCGAGACAGAGAGGTTGTGTGTTCAAATCTCGGCTGCACCGGTTGGGATTTTTATTTATGATTTTTCTCTGCGGCAATAACCCCTGGTCTCAACAACGAGACCCAGCTTGAAATGACAATTACTCATTGACGGAAAAAAATATGAGTACCTCTGAAGACGGAGTTATCTGCTTGTGCGGCGAGGGACCCCTGTGTACACGGCTGTTAGAGAAAAGCGGATCAACATGCAAAATGCAGTTTGCTAGTCACTGAGGACCTCGTCAGAGGTAAAAGCTGGCGGACGAAAAAAAAATGAATAATGATAAAAAGACGATGGGGAAAAAATGATAAAGAAGAATTGACACAAGACTAATAAAAGAGCATACTTTTTATAATGGCATAAACCGCTTTATACATCATAACAAACGAATTAATTTATTCACATGGCAACGATGATATCAAACTAACAGTGTTTTTTTTTTTTTGAATAATTTTAGAGTTTTGAGTGTTATCACCCTTTGTGTGACTGTGGTACGTGTTGCCACACAGCGAATATTATTTTATTTTCCATTATTTCAGATTTATGAAGCCCGTCACAGATATCGGTAACATTATAATAAATTAAATTGTTTATTCGGCCCTAATCATCCAGTAATCTTGTAACTATGAACCTTTTCGTTCCTAGGGAGTGTACGGTATAGCCATCTTGGTTCTGACATGCGGATTGGCTGCTGTTCTCACCGTTTGTGTTGAGTACCCAATGATCAATCTCGAGAGAAACTTCTTTGGAAGAAAAAGACACTAGAATATCAAGAACCACTGGAGAGAAATCTAATTATCAAGAATTTTTCTTTTTGGAATATTTGTTTTAAAAATCCTCAAGAACGACAACCAGTGTGTCCTTGAAGTGATATAAGCGGAAATATATTATATATAAAACATATATTGAGCGTGTTCTTCATTTTATTTATGCTGATTGTTCTCTGCTATTCTTACCATTCATTCTCTCTGTTATTATAGTATTCTCGATGCCTTATTTAGCATTGAACTGTACATGTCTATGACTGTCTTTCTGCCTGTCTGTTTATCCGTCCATTTATTCAAACATCCGTCCACCCACCCATCCACCCATCTATACATCCAACTATGCATTTATCTGTCTATATGTATATTTGTCTTTCTACCTACCTAACTTTCTACCTACCTACCTACCTATCCAACCTACCTACTTACATACCTACTTACCTACCTACCTTCCTACATATCTACCTACATACATACCTACCTACCTATCTACTTACCTATCCAACCTACCTACCTACCTACCTATCCAACATACCTGCCTACCTACCTACCTACCTATCTGCCTACACACCTACTTACCTACCTATTTACCCACCTACCTACAGACCTGCAAACCTGCTGCTTGTATGCCTATCAGTCTGTCTGTCGGTCTGTTTGTCTGCCTCTCTGTATGTCTGCTTGTCTGCATGTATATCTACTGGTTGTCTGTCTATCTGCCTGCATGTCTGTATGTCTGCTTGTCTGTCTGTCTGTCTATCTGCCTGCATGTCTGTCTGTCTATATAGTGTCTTTCGATCGCAAAAAAGCACATAGGGCAAGTATTCCCAGACTGTTTGTGTCTGATGATCTTTGTTATCATGTGTCAGACATTATACAGATGTCTATTTTGTTGTCGCAGCACATGCCCCCTAAATGTAGATTGTCTTTATCGTACGATTATGTTCATATTTGTGATTTCTCCAGCTCTGTTTAAACATTTTTCATAAGAAATCTTCGACGTTCATGGAATTCGTAGCATTCTTCCGATAAAGCGCATCTCAGCTGCGTTCAGTGTTCTTTGTGTTCTTTTACTTATCATAGATAACTCACAAATAGTAAAGCAGGTTTTATTCTCCACTTTTTGACACGTTTTCTAACATTAATTGAAAATTATTTGTTATGTGGGCTGTTTTTAATTTGATGCAAACATGTCTTTGCTCATCCTATTCTACTTCTAATTTCAAAAGTGTTCTCTCATCTGATATTTTAACATAAATGACACATACAGCATAACGCATTTATAAAAGCACATATGACACACATATAACATAATATATATTGAAAACTAATATGATACATATGTAATATAAATATAAAACTATATATGCCACATATATAATAATACATATATAAATATAAATGTTCATGACATATATAACACAACATATATATATAAAACGACATATATGACACACATATAACATTGACAAAATAGTTCGGGGACCATTTAGCCTAGGACATGAAAACGTCAGAGGAGAAAAACGTCTAGAGAAATGCCATGAGAATAACCTTCTTTTATTGACATCAGTTTTTTTTCTAGACAACAACCCATACGATTATAAAAATGGAATTCTCCAAATGGCAACACAATAAACATAAATATAATTCATTCTGCTACAGTAAAGATGGAAATAAGGAGTGTCATCATCGAAAACTCCACATGGAGGAGACTGAATGAAGTTTAAAAAAATAAAGAGGCGATTGTATATATAAACCTATAATAGAAAACACAAGTCACCAAGTATGTGTTTCCGTTTAACGTTTCATTATGATCAATAATGATGGGTGTTTGCTTCTCTATTTTTAAATTTCTCCCATCGAGCCATAAGGGCAGGGATTGTGTACAAAAGTGGATTTGCTGCAGAATTGATAGGAAGAACGATAACCGTTGTCCAGGCGTAAATGTTTTGCCTAATCTCCAGATCGCAAAATGACAATAAACCATGAGACCTACAGGAAACCAACAGAGAAAGTTAGTCATAACAATCAGAGACAGCTGTGTTCACGATTGTTACATTTTCTACTCGTCGCGAGGACATACGCGTTGCTGTCTCAGTAATTCTGTTCTCTGAGACAGCTCGAAAGATGACTCTTTGGCCATAAGCAATGACGAGACTTATACAGACATTGAAGACTATGAACACACCAAAAGAAAACTCCCAGCTCTTTAGTCGTTTAGTAGTCAAAGGTAAGCCAAGACACATTGCGTTTGATGAATACATGTCAAAGTTAAACACGATTGGGGAAATTGAAAGACAAAATCAAAAGATCCAAGACAAAAATGTGGCGATTAATTTAGACAAATTGGTAAACTTTATTTGACCAAATGGAAACTTCATCATGATAAACCTGTCCAATGTAATGAGAAAAATAAAAAACAATGACGTTTCACTAGATAGAGTAGCCAGGAAGCCAGCAAGTTTGCAGATTTTACTTTCTCTCCACGTCTTGTTGTTTAGAACATAAATGTCCCGATAGTAGTGATCAGCTCCAACAATAATGAACAGATAGACTCCCATAATAAAGTCAGATATACCCAAGTTTGTCACAAACAGACCATAACCTGTTCTGAGAACTGACCTGTCCCAGATTACACGATATCCGATAACCAAAATGTTTCCTAGAACAGCAAGAAAAGCCACCGACCATAGAAGTAATCTCTGAACATTGACACCGATCAGATCAAAACAAGAAGAAATGGAGTCTTCAGGGGCGTGAGACGCGTAATATTGGATGTTGATCCCTCTAATTTGTGGACAGCACAACTTAAAACTGTCGGTGTAGAGATCTTGTCGGACAGTTAAACCATTAAACATATCTGTATATACATAACTCATAGTTAGTCCACGCACATCTAGAGACAGCAAGACTAGGCCAGAATGAAACCACGTTTTGTTGATTTCACTGACTCGGGTAAAGCTTAAATTTAAATGTTTTAGATTGGGAAACCCAACAAAAGATCCGTCTATATCTGTGAGACTAGTGTGAGAGAGATCGAGAGTTTCCAGAAATGTCATTTGTAAATATTTAAAAGCAACAAGTTCTTTATTGTAGGACACGTTCAAATAACGAACATTCTTTAACTTAAGTTTTTTTATTGATTTGCCGTCCATGTTTTGTATCTGGTTGTAGCTAACGTCCATATATCGCACACCCGAAAGAGATAAAAATGAATAAAATAAAGAGTCATTAAGTTTGCATTTTGATAAAAGAATAACCAGAGCATCATATTAAAAAGTAGTGAATTGTAACGGGTTTGATGTTGACAGATCTGCTCCAGATAAATCAATGTACGAGTATCTCTCTATTTTATAAAATTCATGAATTTTTGTAAGTGGGATTGACATGTTGTAATTCGAGACTTTGGTAGTTCCTGATATGCAGCGGAAACCTTCAGGACATGCCACGTTACAATCAACTTCATCGTCTTCATATGGACAGTCAGAATGTCTGTCACAAACTAGATCAGGATGTAAACATGTTGGACGATTCCAACAGGCAAAGTTTCCAGAACATGGACTAATAATGTCACGCTGTTCATCTTCAGCTGATGGACAGTCAAGCTTTCCGTCAAGGACATAATGTTGAGGGATGCAGTAAGTGTTTGGACATTTAAAATATCCTTCAGGACACTCGAAATATGCACATTTATAGAGATGGGACATATCTCTGCATCCCAGAACAGTTCCGTACCTGTCTTTAAAATAAACACACCTGGGAGCCCATACATTTTGACCCAATGAGTTGTAACAAGTATCGGCTGCTTCCAGTTTTCCTATTGTCTCGTCTAAAGGACCCTCCATTCCAAGACAGTCCGTATGTCCATCGTTAAGCTGCAGGAGACTTATACATTCAATGATATTACAGATAAAGGCGCACGTCTCGTTTCTCTTGTGTTTATAAATAATTATCTCGCTTTCATCGTGGACTTCCATCTCTGTGCTGTAGCCATAAACAAAACAATCAATTTCGCCGTCATTGATAAACTGTAAGGGGAGACAAGAACTATCGCTACAGATTAGCCCTGTACAGTACCGTGAGTACCCATTGAAGTCACATGCCATCGTCTGTTGTTTAAAATTACAGAAAGTTTCATCTCTCCTGTTTCTGCAAAGATCGACGTGATCACAGACATACACGTAGGAAATATATCGGGGATTATCTTCACCCTCACCGCAGTCAAACATCGAGAACTCAATGCCTGATTGTTTAAGGAATTGAAGAAATTCTTCACTCGCTATGTTTGCTGATATAGACACAATATTGTTCTTATAGGTTGTAAACCCTCCTTTATGTAGAGCTTGATTGAAGCTTTTTTTCGCGGAAGGTTTTATTCCAAGCAAGTTCTTGTTAATTCTAAGCGGAAAATCGATCTCACACAACGTCAATGAAGATAATTGAGTTCCACAATTAACGTCCACCCATCCATCAAGAAAAAATATTCTTTTTCTTAAGCATGCAGTGTTAATACCATGGTCGTTAAGTGGACCTCCCGTATCATTACATTGGTTGTTCTGTGGGAATCCCGTGTCATTCCAATGGTCATTTTGTGGGCTACCACTGTCATTACAATGATCGTTATGTGGACCACTCGAGTCATTACAATGGTTGTTTTGTGGACCTCCCGTGTTATTACAATGGTTGTTCTGTGGACCTCCCGTGTCAATACTTCGACTAAACCAAACAAACTCCCACACAACACATCCACTACTTCGACCTCCAGAAGGATGACCAGACTTCCAGTTATTAATCACCAACGGTCGAGGGCGAATTTGTTTCGAGTTTACCCAATGAAATAGATTCTGGTTTCTCTGGAAGTCTCGTTGAAGACCAATAAAAAAACTTAGTAGAAAATGATCCAGTGGACTGGTGAGTGTTGTTCCTTATGTATTGAAATTTCGTGAAATAAGAATATAATTGTGTTTGTAGAAAGTTAAGTTCGGCTGTAGTTTCTATGGCTGGTAAATCAGCGCTCTGCTTGCTACAGATTTCTAATGATTCATACCAATCAGCTGGATTGTCAGAATTCATCAATTTATAACAAGATAACATATTTGGTACCTCATGTTGTTCAAGCATAAACCACCCTTCCATGCACTGGCCACACATTGCTAGAGTCAGAATATGTTTTGAATTAGCATAAATAAGCTCATCTACAAACAGTGTAGCGTTATTCTGAATAGACTGTTTTACGTGTGGATCATTCATCACCACAACAAATATCTTGATGTCTGTACTCTGCTGCTGTACACTATGTGGTACACGTCTACTCTCCTCATATGATAAACCTGAGCCATCCAGAAATATAACTCCAGTGTGGGTCACGTTCTCCCTGACTCCGCCCATCTCAGAAAACAAACGCTCAACAAATGTTACTTTCAGCTCAATGGTCTCCTCAACACTCGTGTATAGCTCATTCCTAGACTCCTGCTCATCAAATCCGTAAATCTTTGACCCATTAAATGTTTGAAGGCGCCAAGAGCTGACGTTAACGTGAGGACTGAGGTATGAAAATATATCGATGACGTCAGCAAAGAGAACACGTGACGTCTTCTTGTTGGAATAGACTCCCAGCAAATCCTTTAAGACCTCTTCGGACGATTTATGTTGACAATATAATTGAAATGAGTTGTTGCCGTTGGAATACAAGAACAGAACATCCATCTCGCTTGTGAAACAATCATCTAAAGGAAACTTTGTGAACTCAGTTCTTGGAATCTCTGTCAATATAAAAGAAATGTTTTTCTTTCAAGTAATTTAACATTTGATGACGCAACAATAATTTCCATATGGTACTACCGCTGTTGTTAATGTCGTGTCTGTTAACTTTGAGTACGTCATTAACTAAAATCAGTCGAGCGTACGTCACATCAATTATATAAACATGTATAACACAGAGAGGTTTTAAGAGAGAACTAAATAAAACAAATCCGTTCAGGAAGTGCTAGGAGAGTGTTGGAGTAACATGGAACATTCGACACAATCTAGTGCAGGGAAGCGTCGAAAAAATGACGGAGAGACAACTCTGTGTTCACCTCGGTTGTAGAGACAACTCTGGAAAAGATATCTCTGCATGGTGTGATTGAAACATGAATTACATATTGAAACATGAATTACATATTGAAACATGAATTATATATTGAAACATGACTTACATATTGAAACATGAATTACATATTGAAACATGAATTACATATTGAAACATATAATTCAATAGCCACTACGTCATTTTGGAATCAACAAGAGGTAGATCAGGTAGATTTCTCAGAAATGCCCTAAAGTTGGCTGTAGCTAAAGTAGGTTTACAACACACAGAAAAATTAACAAATAGGCAACAATAAAAAATACAAAGAAAAATAAACAGCCAGACGTTGCATCGAACCCGCACTCCTCGACACAGCGTCTTTCGCGAGACCTGCACTACAGCACACTGCCAACTAAGCAACCTAAACTTAATTATACAGAATTAAAACCCAAATTGATTAGTTGATCTGCCGCCTTGGAAGTTTCCACTCGTAATAATATTCATTTAATGTTATCAATAGCTTCGGGTGTAAGGAAGTTTGATATCTTCTTACCTGAGATCAGTCTTGTCAATAAAATTATCAGCTGTCGCGAAAATTAATTTCAAAGCTGATATAATGTTTTAAAGATTGCGCATGTTTTATTAATTAGATATTCAGGACAGTAGCAAAGATTGTGCTTGTTTGATTAATTAGACATTGAGCCAGTAGCAAAGATTGCGCTTGTTTTATTGATTAGACATTGCCTACTGACTATTCTTTACTGACACAGTCTTAAGGTTCACCAAGCCTCAGAAAGTGGACACCAGATAATTTTTTATTGGAAGGTAGGGTGGTCTATATGTTACCGACTATGTCATTCATAGAATGTATTGTAGGCTTTGAAAATTATGTACACTAGCAGATTGCCCGTACATCTTAAGGTGTGAATGGGACCCTTACTTACCACATGCACACCACAGTAGATTCTACCACAAACTGTTCAACACCAAAAAAGATCTGATGAGTGTGGCAACATTTAACTGGTAGAAAAAAATCATCATCATGTTCATTCTCTGCAAAAATGGTTGACCTTACAACTGGAGTACACTCCAGACTAATCTCTCAACCCTCCTTATGTTATTCTTAGTCCATTTGATTCATGTTTTTTTAGTTTTTTCCCATGTATTCTTTGTTTTACGATGGCGTTAAGTATGTTAGGTCCATTAACTCTTTCCGTACGTTTCGCCGCACAGTGCGTCACTCTAATTTTGACTGGTGTAAACTGTCATAAAACCATATTCTTTTTACACGTCTTGTATCATCTTGGTATTGGTGTACCTTGTTCAATTATCTAAAAATTCATATATATATATAATATTATATGTTAGATAAATATAAATATGTAGATTCATTCTTAAAACCATGAAAAATTGTGTGTCTGAAATCTCTTCCGTTGCATCGGTAAAAGAAAAAAACTTCTGTACGGAAAGAGTTAATATTCTCAAAGTATGCACACACACATTATTTATTATACCAGATAGACCACTTTTGTAATTCGGTAACAGCTACATATAAAAAATGTCAAAGTAGGTCAATGTTCCCAATGAAGTGATCTACAGGAACATGTTGATAGGATTGTATGTAACAATTCTGTCATCATTTCCAGTTCTTTTGGAATTTCCTTATTTATTTTCTTTTCCATCTACTTAACCTCTTCCAATTCTTCTATAAATCATTTCGGTATATGACGTCGGCCTGTATGTTCACATCAATAGTGTTAATCATGTCTCATATCTTTATGTGTGTATGTGTTTAGTCATATCTCATATCTTAGTGTGTATCTGTGTTAGTCATGTGTCATATCTTTGTGTGTGCATGTTTGGGCTAGATATCTCATATCTTTGTGTGCATGTTTATGTTAGTCATATCTCATATCTTTGTGTGTGCATACCTGTGTATGTCACATTTCATATCCTTGTATGTGCATGTCTATGTTGATCATATCTCATATCTTTGTGTGCATGTCTATGTTAGACACATGTCATATCTTTGTGTGTGCATGTCTATGTCAGTCATATCTCATATCTTTATGTGCATGTTTATGTTAGTCATGTGTCACATATCTTAATGTGTGTCAGTGTTAGTCATGCCTCGTATCGCTGTGTGCAAGTCTGTGTTGGTCACATCTCCTATCTTTGTGTGTGCATGTCTGTGTTAGTCACCTCTAGTGACTCGGGCAGATGGTGCTCGTAAACCTGGGAGGGCCGACCATCTAAGGGCAGATTCCCCCTACAGAAAAGATCATCTGCTGCCTTGCAGGAAGATTGGGGACAATCAAAGGCTAAGGAAAGCAAACCTGAATAAAATGCTGGCTGAAATCGGATGCACTGGGCCACTGGCGCAGAACACAGTGCAACGTTTTAACGGGTGTTCAGTCAGAGCAGATCTGGCGGACTCTATATGTAACGTTCTGTCTGTGGAGGCGCTCAACACACTTAACCTGACAGTTGACTTCATGTGGGAGTCTGGAATCCTACTCTGCCTGAGTCCTGATCGCAGAGAGAGAGAGAGAGAGAGAGAGAGAGAGAGAGAGAGAGAGAGAGAGAGAGAAAATGTTCTCCATTTTCCATACCAGCTACACGGTTGTCCCACGCCATGCAGGCAGATATTCTTCGACTTTAGAGGTATTTTGAATCTTTTATTTGAAGATGTTTTTTTTTCAAGATTAGCGCAGATTTTTCCAATTAGTTTTGATCGTGAAATTGTCAAACTGCCACGTTTCCTTTAATACTCCCAGTATACAAAAGATCATTCCTTGTTCTCCTTTATCTGCGCTTTCTAGGCATTGGATCTTAATGCTCAGTGCACCGAGTGGGGGAGGGGGGGGGGAGGCCGCAAAGAGAGTCCAGGAGGAAAATTCCCACCGCTGGGACGTGATTCGATCCTGGAATCTTCTTTTCCAGAGGCTGACGTCTTACCTCAAACTCTTTTGTTGTTAATTTTTAGTGAATTTTTTCGAGTTTTGTAAACTTACCTTCCCTCGTGTGATTCGTTGATCGTACACCTCGGAAAGTTTCCTTTCATAATAAAATTAATTAATTGTTATTTATCTTTAATAAGCCAGCACACCGGTTAATAAATGAGAGTGAAAATAAACGAAACGAAATGTAAAATGAAGATCAGGAGATAATCTTTACATTCCTCAACACAAACAAAACGAAAGGTTCGATTTTGACGTTAAAATAAGTAAATGACGTAAGCAAAGGTAAATGTAAAAAAAATATGTATATATAAAACGATTATCAGGAGATAACAGTTAAGTCATTATAAATATTGATACGGATCTGAACGAAAAAAAATATAGACTTTAAAGTTAGACACTAAGTAGAAAGGTTTGTAAAATTATGGTCTGGATACACACCAGAAATAATTGTTGCAAATCATTACTTAAGAACAAAATGGTAGGTAAAATACGAGTCTGCAATAAAACTAAATGATGAGTCAAATACGTGTCTGCAGTAAAACAAAATGAAAAGTATAAGGATAATTTTGTACACAAAAATAATTTAAAATGAATATTAGTATAAAAGAAAACTTATACATACAGAGCAGAGGAGAATATAAAATTGAATTAAAATTGTTTGAAATGAAATATAAACATACATATTTTTTAAAAAGTAAATAACCCCCGTCACGCCAAGTGGCGTATAGGAATATGGTATTAGTGACCATATGTTTTACATACCTTCTGCACATGATTTTTGGGTTATGTGGTCGGTATTACGCCTATGTCGCTTTACTTTCCCTTTAAAAAAAAAATATGGTACCCATTAAAGGCTGGGTGAACCCGAAAGCCGTCGGTTGAAATCGAACCCTACCTCTTGTCCTTTGTAGTCCAGTTCACTAACAACTGAACTATCGCGGGTCCGAAATATAATCATGTACAATGATTATCAGGAAATAAAAGAGAATATACTTACCACAGCTTATGGAAACTGTCACAATAACACTCAACGAGATAAGAGAAAACGCCATATTTTGATAAGACACGGAAATGGAAGTCACAAGAACATATCACTAAAGCCTCGGTCACAGGCCACAGTCAGACAGTAGATGTGATGACGAAGCAATAAACCCTGGCTTTTATCTCAATGATGTGACGTAATGAGACCATTGTCTGATGTTGACAGACAACTGTAAGTGCTACTGATGACGTCATTACATCAATATAAGTCCATCAACCACTTCACTAAACATTAAACATTCTAATGAGTTCAATTAGAAATAATGGTGCTACTGATGACGTCATTACATCAATATAAGTCCATCAACCACTTCACTAAACATTAAACATTCTAATGAGTTCAATTAGAAATAATGGTGCTACTGATGACGTCATTACATCAATATAAGTCCATCAACCACTTCACTAAACATTAAACATTCTAATGAGTTCAATTAGAAATAATGGTGCTACTGATGACGTCATTACATCAATATAAGTCCATCAACCACTTCAATTAAACATTCTAATGAGTTCAATTAGAAATAATGGTGCTACTGATGACGTCATTACATCAATATAAGTCCATCAACCACTTCATTAAACATTCTAATGAGTTCAATTAGAAATAATGGTGCTACTGATGACGTCATTACATCAATATAAGTCCATCAACCACTTCACTAAACATTCTAATGAGTTCAAATAGAAATAATGATGCTACTGATGACGTCATTACATCAATATAAGTCCATCAACCACTTCACTAAACATTAAACATTCTAATGAGTTCAATTAGAAATAATGGTGCTACTGATGACGTCATTACATCAATATAAGTCCATCAACCACTTCACTAAACATTAAACATTCTAATGAGTTCAATTAGAAATAATGGTGCTACTGATGACGTCATTACATCAATATAAGTCCATCAACCACTTCATTAAACATTCTAATGAGTTCAATTAGAAATAATGGTGCTACTGATGACGTCATTACATCAATATAAGTCCATCAACCACTTCATTAAACATTCTAATGAGTTCAATTAGAAATAATGATGCTACTGATGACGTCATTACATCAATATAAGTCCATCAACCACTTCACTAAACATTCTAATGAGTTCAATTAGAAATAATGATGCTACTGATGACGTCATTACATCAATATAAGTCCATCAACCACTTCATTAAACATTCTAATGAGTTCAATTAGAAATAATGGTGCTACTGATGACGTCATTACATCAATATAAGTCCATCAACCACTTCACTAAACATTCTAATGAGTTCAATTAGAAATAATGATGCTACTGATGACGTCATTACATCAATATAAGTCCATCAACCACTTCACTAAACATTAAACATTCTAATGAGTTCAATTAGAAATAATGGTGCTACTGATGACGTCATTACATCAATATAAGTCCATCAACCACTTCACTAAACATTAAACATTCTAATGAGTTCAATTAGAAATAATGGTGCTACTGGTGACGTCATTACATCAATATAAGTCCATCAACCATTTCACTAAACATTCTAATGAGTTCAATTAGAAATAATGGTACTACTGATGACGTCATTACATCAATATAAGTCCATCAACCACTTCATTAAACATTCTAATGAGTTCAATTAGAAATAATGGTACTACTGATGACGTCATTACATCAATATAAGTCCATCAACCACTTCATTAAACATTCTAATGAGTTCAATTAGAAATAATGGTGCTACTGATGACGTCATTACATCAATATAAGTCCATCAACCACTTCATTAAACATTAAACATTCTAATGAGTTCAATTAGAAATAATGGTGCTACTGATGACGTCATTAGATCAATATAAGTCCATCAACCACTTCACTAAACATTAAACATTCTAATGAGTTCAATTAGAAATAGTGGTGCTATTGATGACGTCATTACATCAATATAAGTCCATCAACCACTTCATTAAACACTAAACATTCTAATGAGTTCAATTAGAAATAATGGTGCTACTGATGACGTCATTACATCAATATAAGTCCATCAACCACTTCACTAAACATTCTAATGAGTTCAAATAGAAATAATGATGCTACTGATGACGTCATTACATCAATATAAGTCCATCAACCACTTCACTAAACATTAAACATTCTAATGAGTTCAATTAGAAATAATGGTGCTACTGATGACGTCATTACATCAATATAAGTCCATCAACCACTTCACTAAACATTAAACATTCTAATGAGTTCAATTAGAAATAATGGTGCTACTGATGACGTCATTACATCAATATAAGTCCATCAACCACTTCATTAAACATTCTAATGAGTTCAATTAGAAATAATGGTGCTACTGATGACGTCATTACATCAATATAAGTCCATCAACCACTTCATTAAACATTCTAATGAGTTCAATTAGAAATAATGATGCTACTGATGACGTCATTACATCAATATAAGTCCATCAACCACTTCACTAAACATTCTAATGAGTTCAATTAGAAATAATGATGCTACTGATGACGTCATTACATCAATATAAGTCCATCAACCACTTCATTAAACATTCTAATGAGTTCAATTAGAAATAATGGTGCTACTGATGACGTCATTACATCAATATAAGTCCATCAACCACTTCACTAAACATTCTAATGAGTTCAATTAGAAATAATGATGCTACTGATGACGTCATTACATCAATATAAGTCCATCAACCACTTCACTAAACATTAAACATTCTAATGAGTTCAATTAGAAATAATGGTGCTACTGATGACGTCATTACATCAATATAAGTCCATCAACCACTTCACTAAACATTAAACATTCTAATGAGTTCAATTAGAAATAATGGTGCTACTGGTGACGTCATTACATCAATATAAGTCCATCAACCATTTCACTAAACATTCTAATGAGTTCAATTAGAAATAATGGTACTACTGATGACGTCATTACATCAATATAAGTCCATCAACCACTTCATTAAACATTCTAATGAGTTCAATTAGAAATAATGGTACTACTGATGACGTCATTACATCAATATAAGTCCATCAACCACTTCATTAAACATTCTAATGAGTTCAATTAGAAATAATGGTGCTACTGATGACGTCATTACATCAATATAAGTCCATCAACCACTTCATTAAACATTAAACATTCTAATGAGTTCAATTAGAAATAATGGTGCTACTGATGACGTCATTAGATCAATATAAGTCCATCAACCACTTCACTAAACATTAAACATTCTAATGAGTTCAATTAGAAATAGTGGTGCTACTGATGACGTCATTACATCAATATAAGTCCATCAACCACTTCATTAAACACTAAACATTCTAATGAGTTCAATTAGAAATAATGGTGCTACTGATGACGTCATTACATCAATATAAGTCCATCAACCACTTCACTAAACATTCTAATGAGTTCAATTAGAAATAATGATGCTACTGATGACGTCATTACATCAATATAAGTCCATCAGCCACTTCACTAAACATTCTAATGAGTTCAATTAGAAATAATGATGCTACTGATGACGTCATTACATCAATATAAGTCCATCAACCACTTCACTAAACATTAAACATTCTAATGAGTTCAATTAGAAATAATGGTGCTACTGATGACGTCATTACATCAATATAAGTCAATCAGCCACTTCACTAAACATTAAACATTCTAATGAATTCAATTAGAAATAATGGTACTACTAATGACGTCATTACATCAATATAAGTCCATCAACCACTTCATTAAACATTCTAATGAGTTCAATTAGAAATAATGGTACTACTGATGACGTCATTACATCAATATAAATCCATCAGCCACTTCATTAAACATTCTAATGAGTTCAATTAGAAATAATGGTGCTACTGATGACGTCATTACATCAATATAAGTCCATCAACCACTTCATTAAACATTCTAATGAGTTCAATTAGAAATAATGGTGCTACTGATGACGTCATTACATCAATATAAGTCCATCAACCACTTCACTAAACATTAAACCTTCCAATGAGTTCAATTAGAAATAATGGTGCTACTGATGACGTCATTACATCAATATAAGTCCATCAACCACTTCATTAAACATTCTAATGCGTTCAATTAGAAATAATGGTGCTACTGATGACGTCATTACATCAATATAAGTCCATCAACCACTTCATTAAACATTAAACATTCTAATGAGTTCAATTAGAAATAATGGTGCTACTGATGACGTCATTACATCATTATAAGTCCATCAGCCACTTCACTAAACATTCTAATGAGTTCAATTAGAAATAATGATGCTACTGATGACGTCATTACATCAATATAAGTCCATCAGCCACTTCACTAAACATTCTAATGAGTTCAATTAGAAATAATGGTTCTACTTAAATACACGAATTTTGCTGGAAGTGTCAACTTAGATTATGATTATGTTAGAAACAAAATCAATTACGTTTATTTTTTATTTAAGTTGTTCCATTAGTGATATTTGATAGAGATTTAAGTGGCTGGCAGATCGATTGTGTTGACACGAGGGTATAGACAAACCATTACCACTGGGACTGAAAGTTTTAACCACTTAAACGGAGCTGATATCAAAACCACAATCACAACAAGATTATCGCCCATCATTGTCAGCCTATGTTGACACTACTCTCCGGTTATTGTAAACTCCGAGATAAAACTATCACGTCAGCAAGACCTTGTAACATGGAATATGCTTATCATTTACGGGGCATCTATAAAAGTGATTCCCAAACATTTGAAGTTCACTATCAGCGTATTCATACAAACCCATTGCTACAATAGCTTGTCTGTTTAAGCTCACATATACTGTACAGTTATAAAACATCAGTTCAATGTGTTTCCTCTACACAGAAGCTAGAATGCTTTCGTGAAGAAAATAAATTAACAGGTCATTGAGATGACATAATACGTGGGAATGGTATTTCATTGCCATGTCATGGACAGTACAGAGTGAGGCTTACACTGCAAACACGATCATCATCTTCATCATCAAGTACAGGGCCTACTGGCGTAGGTGATCAGGTCTCTCCACAACTTTCGATCTCGGCAGCTATTTATCATTTCTGTTGTTGACCTTCTGCCAAGCCATTCTCTTAAGCTGTCTGTCATTTTTTCTCTTTACTTCCCTCTATCTCTTCGTCCCTCAATTTTCCAGTTGCTACAATATATTCCAGCTGTTCTCTTCTCATTACATGGCCATAAAATCATGATTGTTTCTTCCTAATATTGGAAATTAGCTCTATTTTTGCTTTGACCTCTCTCAGAACATCTTCATTGCTCTTCTTAGCTGCTGTCCATGGTACTCTCAAAATTCTTCTGTAAAACCACATTTCTACAGACTCCAGTGATTTTCTTGTCTGTTGTCCTATTGTCCATGATTCGCATCCATATATTAAGACTGACTCTACATAACATTTAAGAACTCATTTTCTTGTTTCTATTGTCAAAAATGGATTGCTTAGTGCGTTATTTCTATTGTTGTGGCGATTCATGATTGTACAAAGAAATTACGACGGTGGCTTTCTGTTGCCTTCCGTCGGTTTGTTTACAGTTTGCTCCGCTAGCATTTGACTAAAAAGTCTCACCCACAAGGCAGTGGGGTTGTATTACTTCGGGGTACCCTCCCTTAGCCTTTTACTCTCCCGAGATTACCTGCAAAGCATCAGGGCAGCCAAAGGTTGTAATGTTTACTGCATACAGTAGCAGGTAAAATTACCTGACCTGACTTTAGCAAACAGGATACGGATATTAAAATAGAAATAAACAAATGATATTTTCTACAAACTGGTGTCTGAAACAACAATAATATGATCAGTTAATAAAAGGGCTCTTAATCGACACAACCAAATTACTGGATCTCCGACATGGGTGGATGCCGTATGTAGAGGTCTCAAATAAGTAAACTTGTGCCTGTATAAACAGAGCTGATAACAATGATGTTTGTAAAAGAAAAGATGTTGTTATTGACTGGCCGCGGGGTGAGCACGTGATTCTAATGATTGACATGCGCAATGCAGACATCAAACAGAAATTTGTAAAAGCAAAGTACGTATGTGCACATTCAGCGAGCTGTCGGAATCATCAGTATACATGTGATTCATTAGATGAAAGCTACTAAACAGCGACTGATTTTCTTAGAGTTAGAGTCAGTGGTTTTGCAGTTTCAGAAAATAAAACCAGAATTGGATGCAGAATGATTGACGATGTTCCTGAAAATGATAGTACCCTAGGGGTAAAGTGTTCGGATACCCGAGGGTTCAACATTAATTGTGTGGAAATGTGTGCTAGGGAAACATAACAGTTTTGGAGTAAAGTGTGCGGATGCCAAAAGGAAACATAACAGTTTTGTAGTAAAGTGTGCGGACGCCAAAGGGAAACATAACAGTTTTGGAGTAAAGTGTGCGGATGCCAAAGGGAAACATAACAGTTTTGGAGTAAAGTGTGCGGATGCCAAATGGAAACATAACAGTTTAGGTGTAAAGTGTGCGATTGTCAAAGGGAAACGTAGCAGTCTTAGAGTAAAGTGTGTGGATGTCAAGGGGAAACGTAGCAGTCTTGGAGTAACTTGCGCGGATGTCAAAGGGAAACGTAGCAGTCTTGGAGTAAAGTGTGCGGATGTCAAAGGGAAACGTAGCAGTTTTGTGGTAAGTGTGCAGATGTCAAAGGGAAACGTAGCAGTCTTGGGGTAAAGTGTGCGGATGTCAAAGGGAAACGTAGCAGTCTTGGGGTAAAGTGTGTGGATGTCAACGGATGTCAAAGGGAAACGTAGCAGTCTTAGAGTAAAGTGTGCGGATATCAAATGCAAAAATAAAAGTCTTGAAGTAAAGTGTGCGGATGTCAAATGGAAACATAACAGTCTTGGAGTAAATTTTGCGGATATCAAAGGGAAACGTAGCAGTCTTGGAGTAAAGTGTGCGAATGTCGTCAAAGGGAAACGTAGCAGTATTGGAATAAAGTGTGCGGATGTCAAAGGGAAAAGTAGCAGTCTTGGGTAAAGTGTGCGGGTGTCAAAGTGAAAAGTAGCAGTCTTGGGTAAAGTGTGCGGATGTCATAGGGAAACGTAGCAGTCTTGGAGTAAAGTGTTCGGATGTCAAAGGGAAACGTAGCAGTCTTGGAGTAAAGTGTTCGGATGTCAAAGGGAAACGTAGCAGTCTTGGAGTAAAGTGTGCGAATGTCAAAGGGAAACGTAGCAGTATTGGAATAAAGTGTGCGAATGTCAAAGGGAAAAGTAGCAGTCTTGGGTAAAGTGTGCGGGTGTCAAAGTGAAAAGTAGCAGTCTTGGGGTAAAGTGTGCGGATGTCAAAGGGAAACGTAGCAGTCTTGGAGAAAAGTGTTCGGATGTCAAAGGGAAACGTAGCGGTCTTGGGGAATGTGTGCGGATGTCAAAGGGAAACGTAGCAGTGTTGGAGGATAGTGTGCGGATGTCAAAGGGAATCGTAGCGGTCTTGGGGAATGTGTGCAGATGTCAAAGGGAAACGTAGCAGTCTTGGAGTAAAGTGTGCGGATGTCAAAAGGAAACGTAGCAGTCTTGGGGTAAAGTGTGCGGGTGTCAAAGTGAAAAGTAGCAGTCTTGGGGTAAAGTGTGCGGATGTCATAGGGAAACGTAGCAGTCTTAGAGGAAAGTGTGCGGATGTCATAGGGAAACGTAGCAGTCTTGGAGTAAAGTGTGTGGATGTCAAAGGGAAACGTAGCAGTCTTGGAGTAAAGTGTGTGGATGTCAAAGGGAAACGTAACAGTCTTGGAGTAAAGTGTGTGGATGTCAAAGGGAAACGTAGCAGTCTTGGAGTAAAGTGTGTGGATGTCAAAGGGAAACGTAACAGTCTTGGAGTAAAGTGTGTGGATGTCAAAGGGAAACGTAGCAGTCTTGGAGTAAAGTGTGTGTATGTCAAAGGGAAACGTAACAGTCTTGGAGTAAAGTGTGTGGATGTCAAAGGGAAACGTAACAGTCTTGGAGTAAAGTGTGTGGATGTCAAAGGGAAACGTAACAGTCTTGGAGTAAAGTGTGCGTGTGTCAAAGGGAAACGTAGCGGTTTTGGGATGAGGTGTGTGGATGTCAAAGGGAAACGTAGCAGTTTTGGGATGAGGTGTATGGATGTCAAAGGGAAACATAGCTGTCTTAGAGTAAAGTGTGTGGATATCAAAGGGAAACGTAGCAGTCTTGGAGTAAAGTGTTGGGATGCCAAATGGAAACACAACAGTCTTGGAGTAAAGTGTGCGGATGTCAAAGGGAAATGTAGCAGTCTTGGACTAAAGTGTGCGGATGTCAAAGGAAAACGTAGCAGTCTTGGGGTAAAGTGTGGGGGTGTCAAAGTGAAAAATAGCAGTCTTGGGGTAAAGTGTGCGGATGTCATAGGGAAACATAGCAGTCTTGGAGTAAAGTGTTCGGATGTCAAAGGGAAACGTAGCAGTCTTGGGGAAAGTGTGCGGGTGTCAAAGGGAAGCGTAGAAGTTTTGAGGTAAAGTGTGTAGATGTCAAGGGGATAAGTAGCTGTCTTGGAATAAAAATGTGTTGATGTCAAAGGGAAACGTAACAGTCTTGGGGAAAGTGTGCGGGTGTCAAAGGGAAACGTAGCGGTTTTGGGATGAGGTTTGTGGATGTCAAAGGGAAACGTAGCAATTTTGGGATGAGGTGTATGGATGTCAAAGGGAAACGTAGCAGTTATGGGATGAGGTGTATGGATGTCAAAGGGAAACGTAGCAGTTTTGGGATGAGGTGTATGGATGTCAAAGGGAAACGTAGCAGTTTTGGGATGAGGTGTGTGGATGTCAAAGGGAACGTAGAAGTTTTGGGGTGAAGTTTGGGAATGTCAAAGGGAAACGTAGAAGTTTTGAGGTAAATTGTGTAGATGCCAAGGGGAAAGTAGCAGTCATGGAGTAAAGTTTGCGGATGTCGACGGGAAAAGAGCTAGCCTTGGGGTAAAGTATGGGGATGTCAAAGGGAAAAGTAGCAGTCTTGGGGTAAAGTGTGGGGATGTCAAAGGGAAAAGTAGCAGTCTTGGGGTAAAGTGTGCAGATGTCGAAGGGAAAAGTAGAAATCTTGGTGTAAAGTGTTCGAATGTCGAAGGGAAAGTAGCAGTCCTCGGGTAAAGTGTGCAGATGTCGAAGGGAAAAGTAGCAGTCTTGAGGTAAAGTGTGCAGATGTCGAAGGGAAAAGTAGCAGTCTTGGGTAAAGTGTGCAGATGTCGAAGGGAAAAGTAGCAGTCTTGAGGTAAAGTGTGCAGATGTCGAAGGGAAAAGTAGCAGTCTTGGGGTAAAGTGTGCAGATGTCGAAGGAAAAAGTAGCAGTCTTGGGGTAAAGTGTGCAGATGTCGAAGGGAAAGTAGCAGTCTTGGGGTAAAGTGTGCAGATGTCGAAGGGAAAAGTAGCAATCTTGGATAAAGTATGAGAATGTCAAAGGGAAACGTAGCAGTCTTGGAGTAAAGTGTTCGGATGTCAAATGGAGAAATAACAGTCTTGGAGTAAAGTGTGTGGATGTCAAAGAGAAACGTAGCGGTCTTGGAGTAGAGGGTGTGGATGTCAAAGGGAAACGTTGTAGTCTTGGAGTGAAGTGTGCGGATGTGAAAGGGAAACGTAACAGTCTTGGGGTGAAGTGTGTGGATATAAAAGGGAAACGTAGCAGTTTTGGGATGAGGTGTGTGGATGTCAATGGGAAACGTAGCAGTTTGGGGTGAAGTGTGGGAATGTCAAAAGGAAACGTAGCAGTTTTGAGGTAAAGTGTGTAGATGTCAATGTGAAAAGTAGCAGTCTTGGAAAAAGTGTGTGGATGTCAAAGGGAAACCTAGCAGTCTTGGAGTAAAGTATGCGGATATCAAAGGGAAACCTAGCAGTCTTAGAGTAAAGTGTGCGGATATCAAATGGAAAAATAAAAGTCTTGAAGTAAAGTGTGCGGATATCAAATGGAAACATAAAAGTCTTGGAGTAAAGTGTGCGTATGTCAATGGGAAACGTAGCAGTCTTGGAGTAACGTGTTCGGATGTCAAATGGAAACATAACAGTCTTGGAGTAAATTGTGCGGATGTCAAAGGGAAACGTAGCAGTCTTGGAATAAAGTGTGCGGATGTCAAAGGGAAACGTAGCAGTATTGGAATAAAGTGTGCGGATGTCAAAAGGAAAAGTAGCAGTCTTGGAGTAAATTGTGCGGATGTCAAAGGGAAACGTAGCAGTCTTGGAATAAAGTGTGCGGATGTCAAAGGGAAACGTAGCAGTATTGGAATAAAGTGTGCGGATGTCAAAGGGAAACGTAGCAGTCTTGGAGTAAAGTATTCGGATGTCAAAGGGAAACGTAGCAGTCTTGGAGTAAAGTATGCGAATGTCAAAGGGAAACGTAGCAGTATTGGAATAAAGTGTGCGGATGTCAAAGGGAAACGTAGCGGTCTTGGGGAAAGTGTGCGGATGTCAAAGGGAAACGTAGCAGTCTTGGAGTAAAGTGTGTGGATGTCAAAGGGAAACGTAACAGTCTTGGAGTAAAGTGTGTGGATGTCAAAGGGAAACGTAACAGTCTTTGAGTAAAGTGTGTGGATGTCAAAGGGAAACGTAACAGTCTTGGAGTAAAGTGTGTGGATGTCAAAGGGAAACGTAGCGGTTTTGGGATGAGGTGTGTGGATGTCAAAGGGAAACGTAGCAGTTTTGGGATGAGGAGTATGGATGTCAAAGGGAAACGTAGCAGTTTTGGGATGAAGTGTATGTATGTCAAAGGGAAACGTAGCAGTTTTTGGATGAGGTGTGTGGATGTCAAAGGGAAACGTAGCAGTTTTGGGATAAGGTGTGTGGATGTCAAAGGGAAACGTAGTAGTTTTGGGATGAGGTGTCTGGATGTCAAAGGGAAACGTAGAAGTTTTGAGGTGAAGTGTGTAGATGCAAGGGGAAAGTAGCAGTCATGGAGTAAAGTTTGCGGATGACGACGGGAAAAGAGCTAGCCTTGGGGTAAAGTGTGGGGATGTCAAAGGGAAACATAACAGTCTTGGAGTAAATTTTGCGGATATCAAAGGGAAACGTAGCAGTCTTGGAGTAAAGTGTGCGAATGTCGTCAAAGGGAAACGTAGCAGTATTGGAATAAAGTGTGCGGATGTCAAAGGGAAAAGTAGCAGTCTTGGGTAAAGTGTGCGGGTGTCAAAGTGAAAAGTAGCAGTCTTGGGGTAAAGTGTGCGGATGTCATAGGGAAACGTAGCAGTCTTGGAGTAAAGTGTTCGGATGTCAAAGGGAAACGTAGCAGTCTTGGAGTAAAGTGTTCGGATGTCAAAGGGAAACGTAGCAGTCTTGGAGTAAAGTGTGCGAATGTCAAAGGGAAACGTAGCAGTATTGGAATAAAGTGTGCGAATGTCAAAGGGAAAAGTAGCAGTCTTGGGTAAAGTGTGCGGGTGTCAAAGTGAAAAGTAGCAGTCTTGGGGTAAAGTGTGCGGATGTCAAAGGGAAACGTAGCAGTCTTGGAGAAAAGTGTTCGGATGTCAAAGGGAAACGTAGCGGTCTTGGGGAATGTGTGCGGATGTCAAAGGAAACGTAGCAGTGTTGGAGGATAGTGTGCGGATGTCAAAGGGAATCGTAGCGGTCTTGGGGAATGTGTGCAGATGTCAAAGGGAAACGTAGCAGTCTTGGAGTAAAGTGTGCGGATGTCAAAGGGAAACGTAGCAGTCTTGGGGTAAAGTGTGCGGGTGTCAAAGTGAAAAGTAGCAGTCTTGGGGTAAAGTGTGCGGATGTCATAGGGAAACGTAGCAGTCTTAGAGGAAAGTGTGCGGATGTCATAGGGAAACGTAGCAGTCTTGGAGTAAAGTGTGTGGATGTCAAAGGGAAACGTAGCAGTCTTGGAGTAAAGTGTGTGGATGTCAAAGGGAAACGTAACAGTCTTGGAGTAAAGTGTGTGGATGTCAAAGGGAAACGTAGCAGTCTTGGAGTAAAGTGTGTGGATGTCAAAGGGAAACGTAACAGTCTTGGAGTAAAGTGTGTGGATGTCAAAGGGAAACGTAGCAGTCTTGGAGTAAAGTGTGTGTATGTCAAAGGGAAACGTAACAGTCTTGGAGTAAAGTGTGTGGATGTCAAAGGGAAACGTAACAGTCTTGGAGTAAAGTGTGTGGATGTCAAAGGGAAACGTAACAGTCTTGGAGTAAAGTGTGCGTGTGTCAAAGGGAAACGTAGCGGTTTTGGGATGAGGTGTGTGGATGTCAAAGGGAAACGTAGCAGTTTTGGGATGAGGTGTATGGATGTCAAAGGGAAACATAGCTGTCTTAGAGTAAAGTGTGTGGATATCAAAGGGAAACGTAGCAGTCTTGGAGTAAAGTGTTGGGATGCCAAATGGAAACACAACAGTCTTGGAGTAAAGTGTGCGGATGTCAAAGGGAAATGTAGCAGTCTTGGACTAAAGTGTGCGGATGTCAAAGTGAAACGTAGCAGTTTTGGAGTAAAGGTGCGGATGTCAAAGGAAACGTAGCAGTCTTGGGGTAAAGTGTGGGGGTGTCAAAGTGAAAAATAGCAGTCTTGGGGTAAAGTGTGCGGATGTCATAGGGAAACATAGCAGTCTTGGAGTAAAGTGTTCGGATGTCAAAGGGAAACGTAGCAGTCTTGGGAAAGTGTGCGGGTGTCAAAGGGAAAGCGTAGAAGTTTTGAGGTAAAGTGTGTAGATGTCAAGGGGAAAAGTAGCTGTCTTGGAATAAAAATGTGTTGATGTCAAAGGGAAACGTAACAGTCTTGGGGAAAGTGTGCGGGTGTCAAAGGGAAACGTAGCGGTTTTGGGATCAGGTTTGTGGATGTCAAAGGGAAACGTAGCAATTTTGGGATGAGGTGTATGGATGTCAAAGGGAAACGTAGCAGTTATGGGATGAGGTGTATGGATGTCAAAGGGAAACGTAGCAGTTTTGGGATGAGGTGTGTGGATGTCAAAGGGGAACGTAGAAGTTTTGGGTGAAGTTTGGGATGTCAAAGGGAAACGTAGAAGTTTTGAGGTAAATTGTGTAGATGCCAAGGGGAAAAGTAGCAGTCATGGAGTAAAGTTTGCGGATGTCGACGGGAAAAGAGCTAGCCTTGGGTAAAGTATGGGGATGTCAAAGGGAAAAGTAGCAGTCTTGGGGTAAAGTGTGGGGATGTCAAAGGGAAAAGTAGCAGTCTTGGGGTAAAGTGTGCAGATGTCGAAGGGAAAAGTAGAAATCTTGGTGTAAAGTGTTCGAATGTCGAAGGGAAAAGTAGCAGTCCTCGGGTAAAGTGTGCAGATGTCGAAGGGAAAAGTAGCAGTCTTGAGGTAAAGTGTGCAGATGTCGAAGGGAAAAGTAGCAGTCTTGGGTAAAGTGTGCAGATGTCGAAGGGAAAAGTAGCAGTCTTGAGGTAAAGTGTGCAGATGTCGAAGGGAAAAGTTGCAGTCTTGGGTAAAGTGTGCAGATGTCGAAGGAAAAAGTAGCAGTCTTGGGGTAAAGTGTGCAGATGTCGAAGGGAAAGTAGCAATCTTGGATAAAGTATGAGAATGTCAAAGGGAAACGTAGCAGTCTTGGAGTAAAGTGTTCGGATGTCAAATGGAGAAATAACAGTCTTGGAGTAAAGTGTGTGGATGTCAAAGAGAAACGTAGCGGTCTTGGAGTAGAGGGTGTGGATGTCAAAGGGAAACGTTGTAGTCTTGGAGTGAAGTGTGCGGATGTGAAAGGGAAACGTAACAGTCTTGGGTGAAGTGTGTGGATATAAAAGGGAAACGTAGCAGTTTTGGGATGAGGTGTGTGGATGTCAATGGGAAACGTAGCAGTTTGGGGTGAAGTGTGGGAATGTCAAAAGGAAACGTAGCAGTTTGAGGTAAAGTGTGTAGATGTCAATGTGAAAAGTAGCAGTCTTGGAGTAAAGTGTGTGGATGTCAAAGGGAAACCTAGCAGTCTTGGAGTAAAGTATGCGGATATCAAAGTGAAACCTAGCAGTCTTAGAGTAAAGTGTGCGGATATCAAATGGAAAAATAAAAGTCTTGAAGTAAAGTGTGCGGATATCAAATGGAAACATAACAGTCTTGGAGTAAAGTGTGCGTATGTCAATGGGAAACGTAGCAGTCTTGGAGTAACGTGTTCGGATGTCAAATGGAAACATAACAGTCTTGGAGTAAATTGTGCGGATGTCAAAGGGAAACGTAGCAGTCTTGGAATAAAGTGTGCGGATGTCAAAGGGAAACGTAGCAGTATTGGAATAAAGTGTGCGGATGTCAAAAGGAAAAGTAGCAGTCTTGGAGTAAATTGTGCGGATGTCAAAGGGAAACGTAGCAGTCTTGGAATAAAGTGTGCGGATGTCAAAGGGAAACGTAGCAGTATTGGAATAAAGTGTGCGGATGTCAAAGGGAAACGTAGCAGTCTTGGAGTAAAGTGTTCGGATGTCAAAGGGAAACGTAGCAGTCTTGGAGTAAAGTATGCGAATGTCAAAGGGAAACGTAGCAGTATTGGAATAAAGTGTGCGGATGTCAAAGGGAAACGTAGCGGTCTTGGGAAAGTGTGCGGATGTCAAAGGGAAACGCAGCAGTCTTGGAGTAAAGTGTGTGGATGTCAAAGGGAAACGTAACAGTCTTGGAGTAAAGTGTGTGGATGTCAAAGGGAAACGTAACAGTCTTTGAGTAAAGTGTGTGGATGTCAAAGGGAAACGTAACAGTCTTGGAGTAAAGTGTGTGGATGTCAAAGGGAAACGTAGCGGTTTTGGGATGAGGTGTGTGGATGTCAAAGGGAAACGTAGCAGTTTTGGGATGAGGAGTATGGATGTCAAAGGGAAACGTAGCAGTTTTTGGGAGGTGTGTGGATGTCAAAGGGAAACGTAGCAGTTTTGGGATAAGGTGTGTGGATGTCAAAGGGAAACGTAGTAGTTTTGGGATGAGGTGTCTGGATGTCAAAGGGAAACGTAGAAGTTTTGAGGTGAAGTGTGTAGATGCCAAGGGGGAAAGTAGCAGTCATGGAGTAAAGTTTGCGGATGACGACGGGAAAAGAGCTAGCCTTGGGGTAAAGTGTGGGGATGTCAAAGGGAAAAGTAGCAGTCTTGGGTAAAGTGTGGGGATGTCAAAGGTTACCCCAAAAATTAGAGCAGTGAGCGGTGAGAAATTACACCAAACAGTAGAGTAGTGAGCTGTTAGCGATTACACCAAACAATGTAGTAGTGAACGGTGAGAGATGACATCAATACTTTACAGTTATGGAGAATAGTATGTCAAAGGGAAACGTAGCAGTTTTGTGGAAAGTGTGCAGATGTCAAAGGGAAACGTAGCAGTCTTGGGGTAAAGTGTGCGGATGTCAAAGGGAAACGTAACAGTCTTGGGGTGAAGTGTGTGGATATAAAAGGGAAACGTAGCAGTTTTGGGATGAGGTGTGTGGATGTCAATGGGAAACGTAGCAGTTTGGGGTGAAGTGTGGGAATGTCAAAGGAAACGTAGCAGTTTTGAGGTAAAGTGTGTAGATGTCAATGTGAAAAGTAGCAGTCTTGGAGTAAAGTGTGTGGATGTCAAGGGAAACCTAGCAGTCTTGGAGTAAAGTATGCGGATATCAAAGGGAAACTAGCAGTCTTGGAGTAAAGTGTGCGGATGTCAAATGGAAAAATAAAAGTCTTGAAGTAAAGTGTGCGGATATCAAATGGAAACATAACAGTCTTGGAGTAAAGTGTGCGTATGTCAATGGGAAACGTAGCAGTCTTGGAGTAACGTGTTCGGATGTCAAATGGAAACGTAACAGTCTTGGAGTAATTGTGCGGATGTCAAAGGGAAACGTAGCAGTCTTGGATAAAGTGTGCGGATGTCAAAGGGAAACGTAGCAGTATTGGAATAAAGTGTGCGGATGTCAAAAGAAAAGTAGCAGTCTGGAGTAAATTGTGCGGATGTCAAGGGAAACGTAGCAGTCTTGGATAAAGTGTGCGGATGTCAAAGGGAAACGTAGCAGTCTTGGAATAAAGTGTGCGGATGTCAAAGGGAAACGTAGCAGTCTTGGGGAAAGTGTGCGGATGTCAAAGGGAAACGTAGCAGTCTTTGAGTAAAGTGTGTGGATGTCAAAGGGAAACGTAACAGTCTTGGAGTAAAGTGTGTGGATGTCAAAGGGAAACGTAACAGTCTTGAGTAAAGTGTGTGGATGTCAAAGGGAAACGTAACAGTCTTGGAGTAAAGTGTGTGGATGTCAAAGGGAAACGTAGCGGTTTTGGGATGAGGTGTGTGGATGTCAAAGGGAAACGTAGCAGTTTTGGGATGAGGAGTATGGATGTCAAAGGGAAACGTAGCAGTTTTGGGATGAAGTGTATGTATGTCAAAGGGAAACGTAGCAGTTTTTGGATGAGGTGTGTGGATGTCAAAGGGAAACGTAGCAGTTTTGGATAAGGTGTGTGGATGTCAAAGGGAAACGTAGTAGTTTTGGGATGAGGTGTCTGGATGTCAAAGGGAAACGTAGAAGTTTTGAGGTGAAGTGTGTAGATGCCAAGGGGGAAAGTAGCAGTCATGGAGTAAAGTTGCGGATGACGACGGGAAAAGAGCTAGCCTTGGGGTAAAGTGTGGGGATGTCAAAGGGAAAGTAGCAGTCTTGGGGTAAAGTGTGGGATGTCAAAGGTTACCCCAAAAATTAGAGCAGTGAGCGGTGAGAAATTACACAAACAGTAGAGTAGTGAGCTGTTAGCGATTACACCAAACAATGTAGTAGTGAACGGTGAGAGATGACATCAATACTTACAGTTATGGAGAATAGTATGTCAAAGGGAAACGTAGCAGTTTTGTGGAAAGTGTGCAGATGTCAAGGGAAACGTAGCAGTCTTGGGGTAAAGTGTGCGGATGTCAAAGGGAAACGTAGCAGTCTTGGGGTAAAGTGTGTGGATGTCAACGGATGTCAAAGGGAAACGTAGCAGTCTTAGAGTAAAGTGTGCGGATATCAAATGGAAAAATAAAAGTCTTGAAGTAAAGTGTGCGGATGTCAAATGGAAACATAACAGTCTTGGAGTAAAAGTGCGGATGTCAAAGGAAACGTAGCAGTCTTGGAGTAAAGTGTTCGGATGTCAAATGAAAACATAACAGTCTTGGAGTAAATTTTGCGGATATCAAAGGGAAACGTAGCAGTCTTGGAGTAAAGTGTGCGAATGTCAAAGGGAAACGTAGCAGTATTTGAATAAAGTGTGCGGATGTCAAAGAGAAAAGTAGCAGTCTCGGGTAAAGTGTGCGGGTGTCAAAGTGAAAAGTAGAAGTCTTGGGGTAAAGTGTGCGGATGTCATAGGGAAACGTAGCAGTCTTGGAGTAAAGTGTTCGGATGTCAAAGGGAAACGTAGCAGTCTTGGAGTAAAGTGTTCGGATGTCAAAGGGAAACGTAGCAGTCTTGGAGTAAAGTGTGCGAATGTCAAAGGGAAACGTAGCAGTATTGGAATAAAGTGTGCGGATGTCAAAGGGAAAAGTAGCAGTCTTGGGTAAAGTGTGCGGGTGTCAAAGTGAAAAGTAGCAGTCTTGGGGTAAAGTGTGCGGATGTCAAAGGGAAAAGTAGCAGTCTTGGAGTAAAGTTTTAGGATGTCAAAGGGAAACGTAGCGGTATTGGGAATGTGTGCGGATGTCAAAGGGAAACGTAGCAGTCTTGGAGGAAAGTGTGCGGATGTCAAAGGGAAACGTAGCGGTCTTGAGGAATGTGTGCAGATGTCAAAGGGAAACGTAGCAGTCTTGGAGTAAAGTGTGCGGATGTCAAAGGGAAACGTAGCAGTCTTGGGGTAAAGTGTGCGGGTGTCAAAGTGAAAAGTAGCAGTCTTGGGTAAAGTGTGCGGATGTCATAGGGAAACGTAGCAGTCTTAGAGGAAAGTGTGCGGATGTCATAGGGAAACGTAGCAGTCTTGGAGTAAAGTGTGTGGATGTCAAAGGAAACGTAGCAGTCTTGGAGTAAAGTGTGTGGATGTCAAAGGGAAACGTAACAGTCTTGGAGTAAAGTGTGTGGATGTCAAAGGGAAACGTAGCAGTCTTGGAGTAAAGTGTGTGGATGTCAAAGGGAAACGTAACAGTCTTGGAGTAAAGTGTGTGGATGTCAAAGGGAAACGTAGCAGTCTTGGAGTAAAGTGTGTGGATGTCAAAGGGAAACGTAACAGTCTTGGAGTAAAGTGTGTGGATGTCAAAGGGAAACGTAACAGTCTTGCAGTAAGTGTGTGGATGTCAAAGGGAAACGTAACAGTCTTGGAGTAAAGTGTGCGTGTGTCAAGGGAAACGTAGCGGTTTTGGATGAGGTGTGTGGATGTCAAAGGAAACGTAGCAGTTTTGGATGAGGTGTATGGATGTCAAAGGGAAACGTAGCTGTCTTAGAGTAAAGTGTGCGGATATCAAATGGAAACGTAGCAGTCTTGGAGTAAAGTGTTGGGACCAAATGGAAACATAACAGTCTTGGAGTAAATTGTGCGGATGTCAAAGGGAAACGTAGCAGTCTTGGAATAAAGTGTGCGGATGTCAAAGGGAAACGTAGCAGTATTGGAATAAAGTGTGCGGATGTCAAAAGGAAAAGTAGCAGTCTTGGAGTAAATTGTGCGGATGTCAAAGGGAAACGTAGCAGTCTTGGAATAAAGTGTGCGGATGTCAAAGGGAAACGTAGCAGTATTGGAATAAAGTGTACGGATGTCAAAGGGAAACGTAGCAGTCTTGGAGTAAAGTGTTCGGATGTCAAAGGGAAACGTAGCAGTCTTGGAGTAAAGTATGCGAATGTCAAAGGGAAACGTAGCAGTATTGGAATAAAGTGTGCGGATGTCAAAGGGAAACGTAGCGGTCTTGGGGAAAGTGTGCGGATGTCAAAGGGAAACGTAGCAGTCTTTGAGTAAAGTGTGTGGATGTCAAAGGGAAACGTAACAGTCTTGGAGTAAAGTGTGTGGATGTCAAAGGGAAACGTAACAGTCTTTGAGTAAAGTGTGTGGATGTCAAAGGAAACGTAACAGTCTTGGAGTAAAGTGTGTGGATGTCAAAGGGAAACGTAGCGGTTTTGGATGAGGTGTGTGGATGTCAAAGGGAAACGTAGCAGTTTTGGGATGAGGAGTATGGATGTCAAAGGGAAACGTAGCAGTTTTGGGATGAAGTGTATGTATGTCAAAGGGAAACGTAGCAGTTTTTGGATGAGGTGTGTGGATGTCAAAGGGAAACGTAGCAGTTTGGGATAAGGTGTGTGGATGTCAAAGGGAAACGTAGTAGTTTGGGATGAGGTGTCTGGATGTCAAAGGGAAACGTAGAAGTTTTGAGGTGAAGTGTGTAGATGCCAAGGGGGAAAGTAGCAGTCATGGAGTAAAGTTTGCGGATGACGACGGGAAAAGAGCTAGCCTTGGGGTAAAGTGTGGGGATGTCAAAGGGAAAAGTAGCAGTCTTGGGGTAAAGTGTGGGGATGTCAAAGGTTACCCAAAAATTAGAGCAGTGAGCGGTGAGAAATTACACCAAACAGTAGAGTAGTGAGCTGTTAGCGATTACACCAAACAATGTAGTAGTGAACGGTGAGAGATGACATCAATACTTTACAGTTATGGAGAATAGTATGTCAAAGGGAAACGTAGCAGTTTTGTGGAAAGTGTGCAGATGTCAATGGGAAACGTAGCAGTCTTGGGTAAAGTGTGCGGATGTCAAAGGGAAACGTAGCAGTCTTGGGGTAAAGTGTGTGGATGTCAACGGATGTCAAAGGGAAACGTAGCAGTCTTAGAGTAAAGTGTGCGGATATCAAATGGAAAAATAAAAGTCTTGAAGTAAAGTGTGCGGATGTCAAATGGAAACATAACAGTCTTGGAGTAAAAAGTGCGGATGTCAAAGGGAAACGTAGCAGTCTTGGAGTAAAGTGTTCGGATGTCAAATGAAAACATAACAGTCTTGGAGTAAATTTTGCGGATATCAAAGGGAAACGTAGCAGTCTTGGAGTAAAGTGTGCGAATGTCAAAGGGAAACGTAGCAGTATTTGAATAAAGTGTGCGGATGTCAAAGAGAAAAGTAGCAGTCTCGGGTAAAGTGTGCGGTGTCAAAGTGAAAAGTAGAAGTCTTGGGGTAAAGTGTGCGGATGTCATAGGGAAACGTAGCAGTCTTGGAGTAAAGTGTTCGGATGTCAAAGGGAAACGTAGCAGTCTTGGAGTAAAGTGTTCGGATGTCAAAGGGAAACGTAGCAGTCTTGGAGTAAAGTGCGAATGTCAAAGGGAAACGTAGCAGTATTGGAATAAGTGTGCGGATGTCAAAGGGAAAAGTAGCAGTCTTGGGTAAAGTGTGCGGGTGTCAAAGTGAAAAGTAGCAGTCTTGGGGTAAAGTGTGCGGATGTCAAAGGGAAAAGTAGCAGTCTTGGAGTAAAGTGTTAGGATGTCAAAGGGAAACGTAGCGGTATTGGGGAATGTGTGCGGATGTCAAAGGAAACGTAGCAGTCTTGGAGGAAAGTGTGCGGATGTCAAAGGGAAACGTAGCGGTCTTGAGGAATGTGTGCAGATGTCAAAGGGAAACGTAGCAGTCTTGGAGTAAAGTGTGCGGATGTCAAAGGGAAACGTAGCAGTCTTGGGGTAAAGTGTGCGGGTGTCAAAGTGAAAAGTAGCAGTCTTGGGGTAAAGTGTGCGGATGTCATAGGGAAACGTAGCAGTCTTAGAGGAAAGTGTGCGGATGTCATAGGGAAACGTAGCAGTCTTGGAGTAAAGTGTGTGGATGTCAAAGGGAAACGTAGCAGTCTTGGAGTAAAGTGTGTGGATGTCAAAGGGAAACGTAACAGTCTTGGAGTAAAGTGTGTGGATGTCAAAGGGAAACGTAGCAGTCTTGGAGTAAAGTGTGTGGATGTCAAAGGGAAACGTAACAGTCTTGGAGTAAAGTGTGTGGATGTCAAAGGGAAACGTAGCAGTCTTGGAGTAAAGTGTGTGGATGTCAAAGGGAAACGTAACAGTCTTGGAGTAAAGTGTGTGGATGTCAAAGGGAAACGTAACAGTCTTGCAGTAAAGTGTGTGGATGTCAAAGGGAAACGTAACAGTCTTGGAGTAAAGTGTGCGTGTGTCCAAGGGAAACGTAGCGGTTTGGGATGAGGTGTGTGGATGTCAAAGGGAAACGTAGCAGTTTTGGATGAGGTGTATGGATGTCAAAGGAAACGTAGCTGTCTAGAGTAAAGTGTGCGGATATCAAATGGAAACGTAGCAGTCTTGGAGTAAAGTGTTGGGATGCCAAATGGAAACATAACAGTCTTGGAGTAAAGTGTGCGGATGTCAAAGGGAAATGTAGCAGTCTTGGACTAAAGTGTGCGGATGTCAAAGGGAAACGTAGCAGTTTTGGAGTAAAGTGTGTAGATGTCAAGGGAAAAGTAGCAGTCTTGGAGTAAAAATGTGTTGATGTCAAAGGGAAACGTAACAGTCTTGGGGAAAGTGTGCGGGTGTCAAAGGGAAACGTAGCGGTTTTGGATGAGGTGTGTGGATGTCAAAGGGAAACGTAGCAGTTTGGGATGAGGTGTATGGATGTCAAAGGGAAACGTAGCAGTTATGGGATGAGGTGTGCAGATGTCAAAGGGAAACGTAGCAGTCTTGGGGTAAAGTGTGCGGATGTCAAAGGGAAACGTAGCAGTCTTGGGTAAAGTGTGCGGGTGTCAAAGGGAAAAGTAGCAGTCTTGGGGTAAAGTGAGCGGATGTCATAGGGAAACGTAGCAGTCTTAGAGGAAAGTTTGCGGATGTCATAGGGAAACGTAGCAGTCTTGGAGTAAAGTGTGTGGATGTCAAAGGAAACGTAGCAGTCTTGGAGTAAAGTGTGTGGATGTCAAAGGGAAACGTAACAGTCTTGGAGTAAAGTGTGTGGATGTCAAAGTGAAACGTAGCAGTCTTGGAGTAAAGTGTGTGGATGTCAAAGGAAAACGTAACAGTCTTGGAGTAATGTGTGTGGATGTCAAAGGGAAACGTAGCAGTCTTGGAGTAAAGTGTGTGGATGTCAAAGGGAAACGTAACAGTCTTGGAGTAAAGTGTGTGGATGTCAAAGGAAACGTAACAGTCTTGGGATAAAGTGTGCAGATGTCAAGGGAAACGTAGCAGTTTGGGTGAAGTGTGGAATGTCAAAGGAAACGTAGCAGTTTTGAGGTAAAGTGTGTAGATGTCAATGTGAAAAGTAGCAGTCTTGGAGTAAAGTGTGTGGATGTCAAAGGGAAACTAGCAGTCTTGGAGTAAAGTATGCGGATGTCAAAGGGAAACCTAGCAGTCTTAGAGTAAAGTGTGCGGATATCAAATGGAAAAATAAAAGTCTTGAAGTAAAGTGTGCGGATATCAAATGGAAACATAACAGTCTTGGAGTAAAGTGTGCGTATGTCAATGGGAAACGTAGCAGTCTTGGAGTAAAGTGTTCGGATGTAAAATGGAAACATAACAGTCTTGGAGTAAATTGTGCGGATGTCAAAGGGAAACGTAGCAGTCTTGGAGTAAAGTGTGCGGATGTCAAAGGGAAACGTAGCAGTATTGGAATAAAGTGTGCGGATGTCAAAGGGAAAAGTAGCAGTCTTGGCTAAAGTGTGCGGGTGTCAAAGTGAAAAGTAGCAGTCTTGGGTAAAGTGTGCGGATGTCATAGGGAAACGTAGCAGTCTTGGAGTAAAGTGTTCGGATGTCAAAGGGAAACGTAACAGTCTTGGAGTAAAGTGTTCGGATGTCAAAGGGAAACGTAGCAGTCTTGGAGTAAAGTGTGCGATGTCAAAGGGAAACGTAGCAGTATTGGAATAAAGTGTGCGGATGTCAAAGGGAACGTAGCGGTCTTGGGGAAAGTGTGGGATGTCAAAGGGAAACGTAGCAGTCTTGGAGTAAAGTGTGTGGATGTCAAAGGGAAACGTAACTGTCTTGGAGTAAAGTGTGTGGATGTCAAAGGGAAACGTAACAGTCTTTGAGTAAAGTGTGTGGATGTCAAAGGGAAACGTAACAGTCTTGGAGTAAAGTGTGTGGATGTCAAGGGAAACGTAGCGGTTTTGGGATGAGGTGTGTGGATGTCAAAGGGAAACGTAGCAGTTTGGGATGAGGTGTATGATGTCAAAGGGAAAGGTAGCAGTTTTGGGATGAAGTGTATGTATGTCAAAGGAAACGTAGCAGTTTTTGGATGAGGTGTGTGGATGTCAAAGGGAAACGTAGCAGTTTTGGGATAAGGTGTGTGGATGTCAAAGGGAAACGTAGTAGTTTTGGGATGAGGTGTCTGGATGTCAAAGGGAAACGTAGAAGTTTTGAGGTGAAGTGTGTAGATGCCAAGGGGAAAGTAGCAGTCATGGAGTAAAGTTTGCGGATGACGACGGGAAAAGAGCTAGCCTTGGGTAAAGTGTGTGGATGTCAAAGGAAACGTAACAGTCTTGGAGTAAAGTGTGCGGATGTCATAGGGAAACGTAGCAGTCTTGGAGTAAAGTGTGTGGATGTCAAAGGGAAACGTAACAGTCTTGGAGTAAAGTGTGTGGATGTCAAAGGGAAACGTAGCAGTCTTGGAGTAAAGTGTGTGGATGTCAAAGGGAAACGTAACAGTCTTGAGTAAAGTGTGCGGATATCAAATGGAAAATAACAGTCTTGGAGTAAAGTGTGCGTATGTCAATGGGAAACGTAGCAGTCTTGGAGTAAAGTGTTCGGATGTAAAATGGAAACATAACAGTCTTGGAGTAAATTGTGCGGATGTCAAAGGGAAACGTAGCAGTCTTGGAGTAAAGTGTGCGATGTCAAAGGGAAACGTAGCAGTATTGGAATAAAGTGTGCGGATGTCAAAGGGAAAAGTAGCAGTCTTGACTAAAGTGTGCGGGTGTCAAAGTGAAAAGTAGCAGTCTTGGGGTAAAGTGTGCGGATGTCATAGGGAAACGTAGCAGTCTTGGAGTAAGTGTTCGGATGTCAAAGGGAAACGTAGCAGTCTTGGAGTAAAGTGTTCGGATGTCAAAGGGAACGTAGCAGTCTTGGAGTAAAGTGTGCGAATGTCAAAGGGAAACGTAGCAGTATTGGAATCATGTGTGCGGATGTCAAAGGGAAACGTAGCGGTCTTGGGGAAAGTGTGCGGATGTCAAAGGGAAACGTAGCAGTCTTGGAGTAAAGTGTGTGGATGTCAAAGGGAAACGTAAACAGTCTTGGAGTAAAGTGTGTGGATGTCAAAGGAAACGTAACAGTCTTTGAGTAAAGTGTGTGGATGTCAAAGGGAAACGTAGCGGTTTTGGGATGAGGTGTGTGGATGTCAAAGGGAAACGTAGCAGTTTTGGGATGAGGTGTATGGATGTCAAAGGGAAACGTAGCAGTTTTGGGATGAAGTGTATGTATGTCAAAGGGAAACGTAGAGTTTTTGGATGAGGTGTGTGGATGTCAAGGGAAACGTAGCAGTTTTTTGATAAGGTGTGTGGATGTCAAAGGAAACGTAGTAGTTTTGGGATGAGGTGTCTGGATGTCAAAGGAAAACGTAGAAGTTTTGAGGTGAAGTGTGTAGATGCCAAGGGGGAAAGTAGCAGTCATGGAGTAAAGTTTGCGGATGACGACGGGAAAAGAGCTAGCCTTGGGGTAAAGTGTGGGGATGTCAAAGGGAAAAGTAGCAGTCTTGGGAAAAGTGTGGGGATGTCAAAGGTTACCCAAAATTAGAGCAGTGAGCGGTGAGAAATTACACCAAACAGTAGAGCAGTGAGCTGTTAGCGATTACACCAAACAATGTAGTAGTGAACGGTGAAGATGACATCAATACTTTACAGTTATGGAGAATAGTATGTCAAAGGGAAACGTAGCAGTTTTGTGGAAAGTGTGCAGATGTCAAAGGGAAACGTAGCAGTCTTGGGGTAAAGTGTGCGGATGTCAAAGGGAAACGTAGCAGTCTTGGGTAAAGTGTGTGGATGTCAACGGATGTCAAAGGAAACGTAGCAGTCGTAGAGTAAAGTGTGCGGATATCAAATGGAAAAAATAAAGTCTTGAAGTAAAGTGTGCGGATGTCAAATGGAAACATAACAGTCTTGAAGTAAATTTTGCGGATATCAAAGGGAAACGTAGCAGTCTTGGAGTAAAGTGTGCGGATGTCAAGGGAAACGTAGCGGTCTTGGGGAATGTGTGCGGATGTCAAAGGGAAACGTAACAGTCTTGGAGTAAAGTGTGTGGATGTCAAAGGGAAACGTAACAGTCTTTGAGTAAAGTGTGTGGATGTCAAAGGGAAACGTAACAGTCTTGGAGTAAAGTGTGTGGATGTCAAAGGGAAACGTAGCGGTTTTGGGATGAGGTGTGTGGATGTCAAAGGGAAACGTAGCAGTTTTGGGATGAGGAGTATGGATGTCAAAGGGAAACGTAGCAGTTTTGGGATGAAGTGTATGTATGTCAAAGGGAAACGTAGCAGTTTTTGGATGAGGTGTGTGGATGTCAAAGGGAAACGTAGCAGTTTTGGGATAAGGTGTGTGGATGTCAAAGGGAAACGTAGTAGTTTTGGGATGAGGTGTCTGGATGTCAAAGGTAAACGTAGAAGTTTTGAGGTGAAGTGTGTAGATGCCAAGGGGGAAAGTAGCAGTCATGGAGTAAAGTTTGCGGATGACGACGGGAAAAGAGCTAGCCTTGGGTAAAGTGTGGGGATGTCAAAGGGAAAAGTAGCAGTCTTGGGTAAAGTGTGGGGATGTCAAAGGTTACCCAAAAATTAGAGCAGTGAGCGGTGAGAAATTACACTAAACAGTAGAGTAGTGAGCTGTTAGCGATTACACCAACAATGTAGTAGTGAACGGTGAGAGATGACATCAATACTTTACAGTTATGGAGAATAGTATGTCAAAGGGAAACGTAGCAGTTTTGTGGAAAGTGTGCAGATGTCAAAGGGAAACGTAGCAGTCTTGGGGTAAAGTGTGCGGATGTCAAAGGGAAACGTAGCAGTCTTGGGGTAAAGTGTGTGGATGTCAACGGATGTCAAAGGGAAACGTAGCAGTCTTAGAGTAAAGTGTGCGGATATCAAATGGAAAAATAAAAGTCTTGAAGTAAAGTGTGCGGATGTCAAATGGAAAATAACAGTCTTGGAGTAAAAAGTGCGGATGTCAAAGGGAAACGTAGCAGTCTTGGAGTAAAGTGTTCGGATGTCAAATGAAACATAACAGTCTTGGAGTAAATTTTGCGGATATCAAAGGGAAACGTAGCAGTCTTGGAGTAAAGTGTGCGAATGTCAAAGGGAAACGTAGCAGTATTTGAATAAAGTGTGCGAATGTCAAAGGGAAAAGTAGCAGTCTTGGTAAAGTGTGCGGGTGTCAAAGTGAAAAGTAGAAGTCTTGGGGTAAAGTGTGCGGATGTCATAGGGAAACGTAGCAGTCTTGGAGTAAAGTGTTCGGATGTCAAAGGGAAACGTAGCAGTCTTGGAGTAAAGTGTTCGGATGTCAAAGGGAAACGTAGCAGTCTTGGAGTAAAGTGTGCGAATGTCAAAGGGAAACGTAGCAGTATTGGAATAAAGTGTGCGGATGTCAAAGGAAAAGTAGCAGTCTTGGGTAAAGTGTGCGGGTGTCAAAGTGAAAAGTAGCAGTCTTGGGGTAAAGTGTGCGGATGTCAAAGGAAAAAGTAGCAGTCTTGGAGTAAAGTGTTAGGATGTCAAAGGGAAACGTAGCGTCTTGGGGAATGTGTGCGGATGTCAAAGGAAACGTAGCAGTCTTGGAGTAAAGTGTGCGGATGTCAAAGGAAACGTAGCGTCTTGAGGAATGTGTGCAGATGTCAAAGGGAAACGTAGCAGTCTTGGAGTAAAGTGTGCGGATGTCAAAGGGAACGTAGCAGTCTTGGGGTAAAGTGTGCGGGTGTCAAAGTGAAAAGTAGCAGTCTTGGGGTAAAGTGTGCGGATGTCATAGGGAAACGTAGCAGTCTTAGAGGAAAGTGTGCGGATGTCAAAGGGAAACGTAGCAGTCTTGGAGTAAAGTGTGTGGATGTCAAAGGGAAACGTAGCAGTCTGGAGTAAAGTGTGTGGATGTCAAAGGGAAACGTAACAGTCTTGGAGTAAAGTGTGTGGATGTCAAAGGGAAACGTAGCAGTCTTGGAGTAAAGTGTGGGATGTCAAAGGGAAACGTAACAGTCTTGGAGTAAAGTGTGTGGATGTCAAAGGGAAACGTAGCAGTCTTGGAGTAAAGTGTGTGGATGTCAAAGGGAAACGTAACAGTCTTGGAGTAAAGTGTGTGGATGTCAAAGGGAAACGTAACAGTCTTGGAGTAAAGTGTGTGGATGTCAAGGGAAACGTAACAGTCTTGGAGTAAAGTGTGTGGTGTCCAAGGGAAACGTAGCGTTTTGGGATGAGGTGTGTGGATGTCAAAGGGAAACGTAGCAGTTTTGGGATGAGGTGTATGGATGTCAAAGGGAAACGTAGCTGTCTTAGGTAAAGTGTGCGGATATCAAAGGGAAACGTAGCAGTCTTGGAGTAAAGTGTGGGATGTCAAAGGGAAACGTAGCAGTTTTGGGATAAGGTGTGTGGATGTCAAAGGGAAACGTAGTAGTTTTGGGATGAGGTGTCTGGATGTCAAAGGGAAACGTAGAAGTTTTGAGGTGAAGTGTGTAGATGCCAAGGGGGAAAGTAGCAGTCATGGAGTAAAGTTTGCGGATGACGACGGGAAAAGAGCTAGCCTTGGGGTAAAGTGTGGGATGTCAAAGGGAAAAGTAGCAGTCTTGGGGTAAAGTGTGGGGATGTCAAAGGAAACCCCAAAAATTAGAGCAGTGAGCGGTGAGAAATTACACTAAACAGTAGAGTAGTGAGCTGTTAGCGATTACACCAAACAATGTAGTAGTGAACGGTGAGAGATGACATCAATACGTACAGTTATGGAGAATAGTATGTCAAAGGGAAACGTAGCAGTTTTGTGAGTAAAGTGTGCAGATGTCAAAGGGAAACGTAGCAGTCTTGGGGTAAAGTGTGCGGATGTCAAAGGGAAACGTAGCAGTCTTGGGGTAAAGTGTGTGGATGTCAACGGATGTCAAAGGGAAACGTAGCAGTCTTAGAGTAAAGTGTGCGGATATCAAATGGAAAAATAAAGTCTTGAAGTAAAGTGTGCGGATGTCAAAGGGAAACATAACAGTCTTGGAGTAAAGTGTGCGGATGTCAAAGGGAAACGTAGCAGTCTTGGAGTAAAGTGTTCGGATGTCAAATGAAAACGTAACAGTCTTGGAGTAAATTTTGCGGATGTCAAAGGGAAACGTAGCAGTCTTGGAGTAAAGTGTGCGAATGTCAAAGGGAAACGTAGCAGTATTTGAATAAAGTGTGCGATGTCAAAGGGAAAAGTAGCAGTCTTGGGTAAAGTGTGCGGGTGTCAAAGTGAAAAGTAGAAGTCTTGGGTAAAGTGTGCGGATGTCAAGGGAAACGTAGCAGTCTTGGAGTAAAGTGTTCGGATGTCAAAGGGAAACGTAGCAGTCTTGGAGTAAAGTGTTCGGATGTCAAAGGGAAACGTAGCAGTCTTGGAGTAAAGTGTGCGAATGTCAAAGGGAAACGTAGCAGTATTGGAATAAAGTGTGCGGATGTCAAAGGGAAAAGTAGCAGTCTTGGGTAAAGTGTGCGGGTGTCAAAGGAAAAGTAGCAGTCTTGGGTAAAGTGTGCGGATGTCAAAGGGAAAAGTAGCAGTCTTGGAGTAAAGTGTTAGGATGTCAAAGGGAAACGTAGCAGTCTTGGGAATGTGTGCGGATGTCAAAGGGAAACGTAGCAGTCTTGGAGTAAAGTGTGCGGATGTCAAAGGGAAACGTAGCAGTCTTGAGTAATGTGTGCAGATGTCAAAGGGAAACGTAGCAGTCTTGGAGTAAAGTGTGCGGATGTCAAAGGAAACGTAGCAGTCTTGGGTAAAGTGTGCGGATGTCAAAGTGAAACGTAGCAGTCTTGGGGTAAAGTGTGCGGATGTCATAGGGAAACGTAGCAGTCTTGGAGGAAAGTGTGCGGATGTCAAAGGGAAACGTAGCAGTCTTGGAGTAAAGTGTGTGGATGTCAAAGGGAAACGTAGCAGTCTTGGAGTAAAGTGTGTGGATGTCAAAGGGAAACGTAACAGTCTTGGAGTAAAGTGTGTGGATGTCAAAGGGAAACGTAGCAGTCTTGGAGTAAAGTGTGTGGATGTCAAAGGGAAACGTAACAGTCTTGGAGTAAAGTGTGTGGATGTCAAAGGGAAACGTAGCAGTCTTGGAGTAAAGTGTGTGGATGTCAAAGGGAAACGTAGCAGTCTTGGAGAAAGTGTGTGGATGTCAAAGGGAAACGTAACAGTCTTGGAGTAAAGTGTGTGGATGTCAAGGGAAACGTAACAGTCTTGGAGTAAAGTGTGCGTGTGTCCAAGGGAAACGTAGCGGTTTTGGGATGAGGTGTGTGGATGTCAAAGGGAAACGTAGCAGTTTTGGGATGAGGTGTATGGATGTCAAAGGGAAACGTAGCTGTCTTAGAGTAAAGTGTGCGGATATCAAATGGAAACGTAGCAGTCTTGGAGTAAAGTGTTGGGATGCCAAATGGAAACATAACAGTCTTGGAGTAAAGTGTGCGGATGTCAAAGGGAAATGTAGCAGTCTTGGACTAAAGTGTGCGGGTGTCAAAGGGAAACGTAGCGGTTTTGGGATGAGGTGTGTGGATGTCAAAGGGAAACGTAGCAGTTTTGGGATGAGGTGTATGGATGTCAAAGGGAAACGTAGCAGTTATGGGATGAGGTGTGCAGATGTCAAAGGGAAACGTAGCAGTCTTGGAGTAAAGTGTGCGGATGTCAAAGGGAAACGTAGCAGTCTTGGGGTAAAGTGTGCGGGTGTCAAAGTGAAAAGTAGCAGTCTTGGGGTAAAGTGTGCGGATGTCATAGGGAAACGTAGCAGTCTTAGAAGAAAGTTTGCGGATGTCATAGGGAAACGTAGCAGTCTTGGAGTAAAGTGTGTGGATGTCAAAGGGAAACGTAGCAGTCTTGGAGTAAAGTGTGTGGATGTCAAAGGGAAACGTAACAGTCTTGGAGTAAAGTGTGTGGATGTCAAAGTGAAACGTAGCAGTCTTGGAGTAAAGTGTGTGGATGTCAAAGGGAAACGTAACAGTCTTGGAGTAATGTGTGTGGATGTCAAAGGGAAACGTAGCAGTCTTGGAGTAAAGTGTGTGGATGTCAAAGGGAAACGTAACAGTCTTGGAGTAAAGTGTGTGGATGTCAAAGGGAAACGTAACAGTCTTGGGATAAAGTGTGCAGATGTCGAAGGGAAACGTAGCAGTTTTGGGGTGAAGTGTGGGAATGTCAAAAGGAAACGTAGCAGTTTTGAGGTAAAGTGTGTAGATGTCAATGTGAAAAGTAGCAGTCTTGGAGTAAAGTGTGTGGATGTCAAAGGGAAACCTAGCAGTCTTGGAGTAAAGTATGCGGATGTCAAAGGGAAACCTAGCAGTCTTAGAGTAAAGTGTGCGGATATCAAATGGAAAAATAAAAGTCTTGAAGTAAAGTGTGCGGATATCAAATGGAAACATAACAGTCTTGGAGTAAAGTGTGCGTATGTCAATGGGAAACGTAGCAGTCTTGGAGTAAAGTGTTCGGATGTAAAATGGAAACATAACAGTCTTGGAGTAAATTGTGCGGATGTCAAAGGGAAACGTAGCAGTCTTGGAGTAAAGTGTGCGGATGTCAAAGGGAAACGTAGCAGTATTGGAATAAAGTGTGCGGATGTCAAAGGGAAAAGTAGCAGTCTTGGCTAAAGTGTGCGGGTGTCAAAGTGAAAAGTAGCAGTCTTGGGGTAAAGTGTGCGGATGCATAGGGAAACGTAGCAGTCTTGGAGTAAAGTGTTCGGATGTCAAAGGGAAACGTAACAGTCTTGGAGTAAAGTGTTCGGATGTCAAAGGGAAACGTAGCAGTCTTGGAGTAAAGTGTGCGAATGTCAAAGGGAAACGTAGCAGTATTGGAATAAAGTGTGCGGATGTCAAAGGGAAACGTAGCGGTCTTGGGGAAAGTGTGGGGATGTCAAAGGGAAACGTAGCAGTCTTGGAGTAAAGTGTGTGGATGTCAAAGGGAAACGTAACTGTCTTGGAGTAAGGTGTGTGGATGTCAAAGGGAAACGTAACAGTCTTTGAGTAAAGTGTGTGGATGTCAAAGGGAAACGTAACAGTCTTGGAGTAAAGTGTGTGGATGTCAAAGGGAAACGTAGCGGTTTTGGGATGAGGTGTGTGGATGTCAAAGGGAAACGTAGCAGTTTTGGGATGAGGTGTATGGATGTCAAAGGGAAAGGTAGCAGTTTTGGGATGAAGTGTATGTATGTCAAAGGGAAACGTAGCAGTTTTTGGATGAGGTGTGTGGATGTCAAAGGGAAACGTAGCAGTTTTGGGATAAGGTGTGTGGATGTCAAAGGGAAACGTAGTAGTTTTGGGATGAGGTGTCTGGATGTCAAAGGGAAACGTAGAAGTTTTGAGGTGAAGTGTGTAGATGCCAAGGGGGAAAGTAGCAGTCATGGAGTAAAGTTTGCGGATGACGACGGGAAAAGAGCTAGCCTTGGGGTAAAGTGTGTGGATGTCAAAGGGAAACGTAACAGTCTTGGAGTAAAGTGTGTGGATGTCAAAGGGAAACGTAACAGTCTTGGAGTAAAGTGTGTGGATGTCAAAGGGAAACGTAACAGTCTTGGAGTAAAGTGTGTGGATGTCAAAGGGAAACGTAGCGGTTTTGGGATGAGGTGTGTGGATGTCAAAGGGAAACGTAGCAGTTTTGGGATGAGGTGTATGGATGTCAAAGGGAAACGTAGCAGTTTTGGGATGAAGTGTATGTATGTCAAAGGGAAACGTAGCAGTTTTTGGATGAGGTGTGTGGATGTCAAAGGGAAACGTAGCAGTTTTGGGATAAGGTGTGTGGATGTCAAAGGGAAACGTAGTAGTTTTGGGATGAGGTGTCTGGATGTCAAAGGGAAACGTAGAAGTTTTGAGGTGAAGTGTGTAGATGCCAAGGGGAAAAGTAGCAGTCATGGAGTAAAGTTTGCGGATGACGACGGGAAAAGAGCTAGCCTTGGGGTAAAGTGTGGGGATGTCAAAGGGAAAAGTAGCAGTCTTGGGGTAAAGTGTGGGGATGTCAAAGGTTACCCCAAAAATTAGAGCAGTGAGCGGTGAGAAATTACACCAAACAGTAGAGTAGTGAGCTGTTAGCGATTACACCAAACAATGTAGTAGTGAACGGTGAGAGATGACATCAATACTTTACAGTTATGGAGAATAGTATGTCAAAGGGAAACGTAGCAGTTTTGTGGAAAGTGTGCAGATGTCAAAGGGAAACGTAGCAGTCTTGGGGTAAAGTGTGCGGATGTCAAAGGGAAACGTAGCAGTCTTGGGGTAAAGTGTGTGGATGTCAACGGATGTCAAAGGGAAACGTAGCAGTCTTAGAGTAAAGTGTGCGGATATCAAATGGAAAAATAAAAGTCTTGAAGTAAAGTGTGCGGATGTCAAATGGAAACATAACAGTCTTGGAGTAAAAAGTGCGGATGTCAAAGGGAAACGTAGCAGTCTTGGAGTAAAGTGTTCGGATGTCAAATGGAAACATAACAGTCTTGGAGTAAATTTTGCGGATATCAAAGGGAAACGTAGCAGTCTTGGAGTAAAGTGTTCGGATGTCAAAGGGAAACGTAGCGGTCTTGGGGAATGTGTGCGGATGTCAAAGGGAAACGTAGCAGTCTTGGAGGAAAGTGTGCGGATGTCAAAGGGAAACGTAGCGGTCTTGAGGAACGTGTGCAGATGTCAAAGGGAAACGTAGCAGTCTTGGAGTAAAGTGTGCGGATGTCAAAGGGAAACGTAGCAGTCTTGGGGTAAAGTGTGCGGGTGTCAAAGTGAAAAGTAGCAGTCTTGGGGTAAAGTGTGCGGATGTCATAGGGAAACGTAGCAGTCTTAGAGGAAAGTGTGCGGATGTCATAGGGAAACGTAGCAGTCTTGGAGTAAAGTGTGTGGATGTCAAAGGGAAACGTAACAGTCTTGGAGTAAAGTGTGTGGATGTCAAAGGGAAACGTAGCAGTCTTGGAGTAAAGTGTGTGGATGTCAAAGGGAAACGTAACAGTCTTGGAGTAAAGTGTGCGGATATCAAATGGAAACATAACAGTCTTGGAGTAAAGTGTGCGTATGTCAATGGGAAACGTAGCAGTCTTGGAGTAAAGTGTTCGGATGTAAAATGGAAACATAACAGTCTTGGAGTAAATTGTGCGGATGTCAAAGGGAAACGTAGCAGTCTTGGAGTAAAGTGTGCGGATGTCAAAGGGAAACGTAGCAGTATTGGAATAAAGTGTGCGGATGTCAAAGGGAAAAGTAGCAGTCTTGACTAAAGTGTGCGGGTGTCAAAGTGAAAAGTAGCAGTCTTGGGGTAAAGTGTGCGGATGTCATAGGGAAACGTAGCAGTCTTGGAGTAAAGTGTTCGGATGTCAAAGGGAAACGTAGCAGTCTTGGAGTAAAGTGTTCGGATGTCAAAGGGGAACGTAGCAGTCTTGGAGTAAAGTGTGCGAATGTCAAAGGGAAACGTAGCAGTATTGGAATAAAGTGTGCGGATGTCAAAGGGAAACGTAGCGGTCTTGGGGAAAGTGTGCGGATGTCAAAGGGAAACGTAGCAGTCTTGGAGTAAAGTGTGTGGATGTCAAAGGGAAACGTAACAGTCTTGGAGTAAAGTGTGTGGATGTCAAAGGGAAACGTAACAGTCTTTGAGTAAAGTGTGTGGATGTCAAAGGGAAACGTAGCGGTTTTGGGATGAGGTGTGTGGATGTCAAAGGGAAACGTAGCAGTTTTGGGATGAGGTGTATGGATGTCAAAGGGAAACGTAGCAGTTTTGGGATGAAGTGTATGTATGTCAAAGGGAAACGTAGCAGTTTTTGGATGAGGTGTGTGGATGTCAAAGGGAAACGTAGCAGTTTTTTGATAAGGTGTGTGGATGTCAAAGGGAAACGTAGTAGTTTTGGGATGAGGTGTCTGGATGTCAAAGGGAAACGTAGAAGTTTTGAGGTGAAGTGTGTAGATGCCAAGGGGGAAAGTAGCAGTCATGGAGTAAAGTTTGCGGATGACGACGGGAAAAGAGCTAGCCTTGGGGTAAAGTGTGGGGATGTCAAAGGGAAAAGTAGCAGTCTTGGGGAAAAGTGTGGGGATGTCAAAGGTTACCCCAAAAATTAGAGCAGTGAGCGGTGAGAAATTACACCAAACAGAAGAGCAGTGAGCTGTTAGCGATTACACCAAACAATGTAGTAGTGAACGGTGAGAGATGACATCAATACTTTACAGTTATGGAGAATAGTATGTCAAAGGGAAACGTAGCAGTTTTGTGGAAAGTGTGCAGATGTCAAAGGGAAACGTAGCAGTCTTGGGGTAAAGTGTGCGGATGTCAAAGGGAAACGTAGCAGTCTTGGGGTAAAGTGTGTGGATGTCAACGGATGCCAAAGGGAAACGTAGCAGTCGTAGAGTAAAGTGTGCGGATATCAAATGGAAAAATAAAAGTCTTGAAGTAAAGTGTGCGGATGTCAAATGGAAACATAACAGTCTTGGAGTAAAAAGTGCGGATGTCAAAGGGAAACGTAGCAGTCTTGGAGTAAAGTGTTCGGAAGTCAAATGGAAACATAACAGTCTTGGAGTAAATTTTGCGGATATCAAAGGGAAACGTAGCAGTCTTGGAGTAAAGTGTGCGAATGTCAAAGGGAAACGTAGCAGTATTGGAATAAAGTGTGCGGATGTCAAAGGGAAAAGTAGCAGTCTTGGGTAAAGTGTGCGGGTGTCAAAGTGAAAAGTAGAAGTCTTGGGGTAAAGTGTGCGGATGTCATAGGGAAACGTAGCAGTCTTGGAGTAAAGTGTTCGGATGTCAAAGGGAAGCGTAGCAGTCTTGGAGTAAAGTGTTCGGATGTCAAAGGGAAACGTAGCAGTCTTGGAGTAAAGTGTGCGAATGTCAAAGGGAAACGTAGCAGTATTGGAATAAAGTGTGCGGATGTCAAAGGGAAAAGTAGCAGTCTTGGGTAAAGTGTGCGGGTGTCAAAGTGAAAAGTAGCAGTCTTGGGGTAAAGTGTGCGGATGTCAAAGGGAAACGTAGCAGTCTTGGAGTAAAGTGTTCGGATGTCAAAGGGAAACGTAGCGGTCTTGGGGAATGTGTGCGGACGTCAAAGGGAAACGTAGCAGTCTTGGAGGAAAGTATGCGGATGTCAAAGGGAAACGTAGCGGTCTTGAGGAACGTGTGCAGATGTCAAAGGGAAACGTAGCAGTCTTGGAGTAAAGTGTGCGGATGTCAAAGGGAAACGTAGCAGTCTTGGGGTAAAGTGTGCGGGTGTCAAAGTGAAAAGTAGCAGTCTTGGGGTAAAGTGTGCGGATGTCATAGGGAAACGTAGCAGTCTTAGAGGAAAGTGTGCGGATGTCATAGGGAAACGTAGCAGTCTTGGAGTAAAGTGTGTGGATGTCAAAGGGAAACGTAACAGTCTTGGAGTAAAGTGTGTGGATGTCAAAGGGAAACGTAGCAGTCTTGGAGTAAAGTGTGTGGATGTCAAAGGGAAACGTAACAGTCTTGGAGTAAAGTGTGTGGATGTCAAAGGGAAACGTAGCAGTCTTGGAGTAAAGTGTGTGGATGTCAAAGGGAAACGTAACAGTCTTGGAGTAAAGTGTGTGGATGTCAAAGGGAAACGTAACAGTCTTGGAGTAAAGTGTGTGGATGTCAAAGGGAAACGTAACAGTCTTGGAGTAAAGTGTGCGTGTGTCCAAGGGAAACGTAGCGGTTTTGGGATGAGGTGTGTGGATGTCAAAGGGAAACGTAGCAATTTTGGGATGAGGTGTATGGATGTCAAAGGAAAACGTAGCTGTCTTAGAGTAAAGTGTGCGGATATCAAATGGAAACGTAGCAGTCTTGGAGTAAAGTGTTGGGATGCCAAATGGAAACATAACAGTCTTGGAGTAAAGTGTGCGGATGTCAAAGGGAAATGTAGCAGTCTTGGACTAAAGTGTGCGGATGTCAAAGGGAAACGTAGCAGTTTTGGAGTAAAGTGTGCGGATGTCAAAGGGAAACGTAGCAGTCTTGGGGTAAAGTGTGGGGGTGTCAAAGTGTAAAATAGCAGTCTTGGGGTAAAGTGTGCGGATGTCATAGGGAAACATAGCAGTCTTGGAGTAAAGTGTTCGGATGTCAAAGGGAAACGTAGCAGTCTTGGGGAAAGTGTGCGGGTGTCAAAGGGAAGCGTAGAAGTTTTGAGGTAAAGTGTGTAGATGTCAAGGGGAAAAGTAGCTGTCTTGGAGTAAAAATGTGTTGATGTCAAAGGGAAACGTAACAGTCTTGGGGAAAGTGTGCGGGTGTCAAAGGGAAACGTAGCGGTTTTGGGATGAGGTGTGTGGATGTCAAAGGGAAACGTAGCAGTTTTGGGATGAGGTGTATGGATGTCAAAGGGAAACGTAGCAGTTATGGGATGAGGTGTGCAGATGTCAAAGGGAAACGTAGCAGTCTTGGAGTAAAGTGTGCGGATGTCAAAGGGAAACGTAGCAGTCTTGGGGTAAAGTGTGCGGGTGTCAAAGTGAAAAGTAGCAGTCTTGGGGTAAAGTGTGCGGATGTCATAGGGAAACGTAGCAGTCTTAGAGGAAAGTGTGCGGATGTCATAGGGAAACGTAGCAGTCTTGGAGTAAAGTGTGTGGATGTCAAAGGGAAACGTAGCAGTCTTGGAGTAAAGTGTGTGGATGTCAAAGGGAAACGTAACAGTCTTGGAGTAAAGTGTGTGGATGTCAAAGTGAAACGTAGCAGTCTTGGAGTAAAGTGTGTGGATGTCAAAGGGAAACGTAACAGTCTTGGAGTAAAGTGTGTGGATGTCAAAGGGAAACGTAGCAGTCTTGGAGTAAAGTGTGTGGATGTCAAAGGGAAACGTAACAGTCTTGGAGTAAAGTGTGTGGATGTCAAAGGGAAACGTAACAGTCTTGGAGTAAAGTGTGTGGATGTCAAAGGGAAACGTAACAGTCTTGGAGTAAAGTGTGCGTGTGTCCAAGGGAAACGTAGCGGTTTTGGGATGACGTGTGTGGATGTCAAAGGGAAACGTAGCAGTTTTGGGATGAAGTGTATGGATGTCAAAGGGAAACGTAGCTGTCTTAGAGTAAAGTGTGCGGATATCAAATGGAAACGTAGCAGTCTTGGAGTAAAGTGTTGGGATGCCAAATGGAAACATAACAGTCTTGGAGTAAAGTGTGCGGATGTCAAAGGGAAATGTAGCAGTCTTGGACTAAAGTGTGCGGATGTCAAAGGGAAACGTAGCAGTTTTGGAGTAAAGTGTGCTAATGTCAAAGGGAAACGTAGCAGTCTTGGAGTTAAGTGTGGGGGTGTCAAACTGTAAAATAGCAGTCTTGGGGTAAAGTGTGCGGATGTCATAGGGAAACATAGCAGTCTTGGAGTAAAGTGTTCGGATGTCAAAGGGAAACGTAGCAGTCTTGGGAAAGTGTGCGGGTGTCAAAGGGAAGCGTAGAAGTTTTGAGCTAAAGTGTGTAGATGTCAAGGGGAAAAGTAGCTGTCTTGGAGTAAAAATGTGTTGATGTCAAAGGGAAACGTAACAGTCTTGGGGAAAGTGTGCGGGTGTCAAAGGGAAACGTAGCGGTTTTGGGATGAGGTGTGTGGATGTCAAAGGGAAACGTAGCAGTTTTGGGATGAGGTGTATGGATGTCAAAGGGAAACGTAGCAGTTATGGGATGAGGTGTATGGATGTCAAAGGGAAACGTAGCAGTTTTGGGATGAGGTGTGTGGATGTCAAATGGGAACGTAGAAGTTTTGGGGTGAAGTTTGGGAATGTCAAAGGGAAACGTAGAAGTTTTGAGGTAAATTGTGTAGATGCCAAGGGAAAAGTAGCTGTCATGGAGTAAAGTTTGCGGATGTCGACGGGAAAAGAGCTAGCCTTGGGGTAAAGTTTGGGGATGTCAAAGGGAAACCTAGCAGTCTTGGAGTAAAGTATGCGGATATCAAAGGGAAACCTAGCAGTCTTAGAGTAAAGTGTGCGGATATCAAATGGAAAAATAAAAGTCTTGAAGTAAAGTGTGCGGATATCAAATGGAAACATAACAGTCTTGGAGTAAAGTGTGCGTATGTCAATGGGAAACGTAGCAGTCTTGGAGTAACGTGTTCGGATGTCAAATGGAAACATAACAGTCTTGGAGTAAAGTGTTCGGATGTCAAAGGGAAACGTAGCGGTCTTGGGGAATGTGTGCGGACGTCAAAGGGAAACGTAGCAGTCTTGGAGGAAAGTATGCGGATGTCAAAGGGAAACGTAGCGGTCTTGAGGAACGTGTGCAGATGTCAAAGGGAAACGTAGCAGTCTTGGAGTAAAGTGTGCGGATGTCAAAGGGAAACGTAGCAGTCTTGGGGTAAAGTGTGCGGGTGTCAAAGTGAAAAGTAGCAGTCTTGGGGTAAAGTGTGCGGATGTCATAGGGAAACGTAGCAGTCTTAGAGGAAAGTGTGCGGATGTCATAGGGAAACGTAGCAGTCTTGGAGTAAAGTGTGTGGATGTCAAAGGGAAACGTAACAGTCTTGGAGTAAAGTGTGTGGATGTCAAAGGGAAACGTAGCAGTCTTGGAGTAAAGTGTGTGGATGTCAAAGGGAAACGTAACAGTCTTGGAGTAAAGTGTGTGGATGTCAAAGGGAAACGTAGCAGTCTTGGAGTAAAGTGTGTGGATGTCAAAGGGAAACGTAACAGTCTTGGAGTAAAGTGTGTGGATGTCAAAGGGAAACGTAACAGTCTTGGAGTAAAGTGTGTGGATGTCAAAGGGAAACGTAACAGTCTTGGAGTAAAGTGTGCGTGTGTCCAAGGGAAACGTAGCGGTTTTGGGATGAGGTGTGTGGATGTCAAAGGGAAACGTAGCAATTTTGGGATGAGGTGTATGGATGTCAAAGGGAAACGTAGCTGTCTCAGAGTAAAGTGTGCGGATATCAAATGGAAACGTAGCAGTCTTGGAGTAAAGTGTTGGGATGCCAAATGGAAACATAACAGTCTTGGAGTAAAGTGTGCGGATGTCAAAGGGAAATGTAGCAGTCTTGGACTAAAGTGTGCGGATGTCAAAGGGAAACGTAGCAGTTTTGGAGTAAAGTGTGCGGATGTCAAAGGGAAACGTAGCAGTCTTGGGGTAAAGTGTGGGGGTGTCAAAGTGTAAAATAGCAGTCTTGGGGTAAAGTGTGCGGATGTCATAGGGAAACATAGCAGTCTTGGAGTAAAGTGTTCGGATGTCAAAGGGAAACGTAGCAGTCTTGGGGAAAGTGTGCGGGTGTCAAAGGGAAGCGTAGAAGTTTTGAGGTAAAGTGTGTAGATGTCAAGGGGAAAAGTAGCTGTCTTGGAGTAAAAATGTGTTGATGTCAAAGGGAAACGTAACAGTCTTGGGGAAAGTGTGCGGGTGTCAAAGGGAAACGTAGCGGTTTTGGGATGAGGTGTGTGGATGTCAAAGGGAAACGTAGCAGTTTTGGGATGAGGTGTATGGATGTCAAAGGGAAACGTAGCAGTTATGGGATGAGGTGTGCAGATGTCAAAGGGAAACGTAGCAGTCTTGGAGTAAAGTGTGCGGATGTCAAAGGTAAACGTAGCAGTCTTGGGGTAAAGTGTGCGGGTGTCAAAGTGAAAAGTAGCAGTCTTGGGTAAAGTGTGCGGATGTCATAGGGAAACGTAGCAGTCTTAGAGGAAAGTGTGCGGATGTCATAGGGAAACGTAGCAGTCTTGGAGTAAAGTGTGTGGATGTCAAAGGGAAACGTAGCAGTCTTGGAGTAAAGTGTGTGGATGTCAAAGGGAAACGTAACAGTCTTGGAGTAAAGTGTGTGGATGTCAAAGTGAAACGTAGCAGTCTTGGAGTAAAGTGTGTGGATGTCAAAGGGAAACGTAACAGTCTTGGAGTAAAGTGTGTGGATGTCAAAGGGAAACGTAGCAGTCTTGGAGTAAAGTGTGTGGATGTCAAAGGGAAACGTAACAGTCTTGGAGTAAAGTGTGTGGATGTCAAAGGGAAACGTAACAGTCTTGGAGTAAAGTGTGTGGATGTCAAAGGGAAACGTAACAGTCTTGGAGTAAAGTGTGCGTGTGTCCAAGGGAAACGTAGCGGTTTTGGGATGAGGTGTGTGGATGTCAAAGGGAAACGTAGCAGTTTTGGGATGAAGTGTATGGATGTCAAAGGGAAACGTAGCTGTCTTAGAGTAAAGTGTGCGGATATCAAATGGAAACGTAGCAGTCTTGGAGTAAAGTGTTGGGATGCCAAATGGAAACATAACAGTCTTGGAGTAAAGTGTGCGGATGTCAAAGGGAAATGTAGCAGTCTTGGACTAAAGTGTGCGGATGTCAAAGGGAAACGTAGCAGTTTTGGAGTAAAGTGTGCTAATGTCAAAGGGAAACGTAGCAGTCTTGGGGTAAAGTGTGGGGGTGTCAAACTGTAAAATAGCAGTCTTGGGGTAAAGTGTGCGGATGTCATAGGGAAACATAGCAGTCTTGGAGTAAAGTGTTCGGATGTCAAAGGGAAACGTAGCAGTCTTGGGGAAAGTGTGCGGGTGTCAAAGGGAAGCGTAGAAGTTTTGAGGTAAAGTGTGTAGATGTCAAGGGAAAAGTAGCTGTCTTGGAGTAAAAATGTGTTGATGTCAAAGGGAAACGTAACAGTCTTGGGGAAAGTGTGCGGGTGTCAAAGGGAAACGTAGCGGTTTTGGGATGAGGTGTGTGGATGTCAAAGGGAAACGTAGCAGTTTTGGGATGAGGTGTATGGATGTCAAAGGGAAACGTAGCAGTTATGGGATGAGGTGTATGGATGTCAAAGGGAAACGTAGCAGTTTTGGGATGAGGTGTGTGGATGTCAAATGGGAACGTAGAAGTTTTGGGGTGAAGTTTGGGAATGTCAAAGGGAAACGTAGAAGTTTTGAGGTAAATTGTGTAGATGCCAAGGGGAAAAGTAGCAGTCATGGAGTAAAGTTTGCGGATGTCGACGGGAAAAGAGCTAGCCTTAGGGTAAAGTTTGGGGATGTCAAAGGGAAAAGTAGCAGTCTTGGGGTAAAGTGTGGGGATGTCAAAGGGAAAAGTAGCAGTCTTGGGGTAAAGTGTGCAGATGTCGAAGGGAAAAGTAGAAATCTTGGGGTAAAGTGTTCGAATGTCGAAGGGAAAAGTAGCAGTCCTCGGGTAAAGTGTGCAGATGTCGAAGGGAAAAGTAGCAGTCTTGAGGTAAAGTGTGCAGATGTCGAAGGGAAAAGTAGCAGTCTTGGGGTAAAGTGTACAGATGTCGAAGGGAAAAGTAGCAGTCTTGAGGTAAAGTGTGCAGATGTCGAAGGGAAAAGTAGCAGTCTTGGGGTAAAGTGTGCAGATGTCGAAGGGAAAAGTAGCAGTCTTGGGTAAAGTGTGCAGATGTCGAAGGGAAAAGTAGCAGTCTTGGGGTAAAGTGTGCAGATGTCGAAGGGAAAAGTAGCAATCTTGGGATAAAGTATGAGAATGTCAAAGGGAAACGTAGCAGTCTTGGAGTAAAGTGTTCGGATGTCAAATGGAGAAATAACAGTCTTGGAGTAAAGTGTGTGGATGTCAAAGAGAAACGTAGCGGTCTTGGAGTAGAGGGTGTGGATGTCAAAGGGAAACGTTGTAGTCTTGGAGTGAAGTGTGCGGATGTGAAAGGGAAACGTAACAGTCTTGGGGTGAAGTGTGTGGATATAAAAGGGAAACGTAGCAGTTTTGGGATGAGGTGTGTGGATGTCAATGGGAAACGTAGCAGTTTTGGGGTGAAGTGTGGGAATGTCAAAAGGAAACGTAGCAGTTTTGAGGTAAAGTGTGTAGATGTCAATGTGAAAAGTAGCAGTCTTGGAGTAAAGTGTGTGGATGTCAAAGGGAAACCTAGCAGTCTTGGAGTAAAGTATGCGGATGTCAAAGGGAAACCTAGCAGTCTTAGAGTAAAGTGTGCGGATCTCAAATGGAAAAATAAAAGTCTTGAAGTAAAGTGTGCGGATATGAAATGGAAACATAACAGTCTTGGAGTAAAGTGTTCGGATGTCAAAGGGAAACGTAGCAGTCTTGGGGAAAGTGTGCGGGTGTCAAAGGGAAGCGTAGAAGTTTTGAGGTAAAGTGTGTAGATGTCAAGTCGAAAAGTAGCTGTCTTGGAGTAAAAATGTGTTGATGTCAAAGGGAAACGTAACAGTCTTGGGAAAGTGTGCGGGTGTCAAAGGGAAACGTAGCGGTTTTGGGATGAGGTGTGTGGATGTCAAAGGGAAACGTAGCAGTTTTGGGATGAGGTGTATGGATGTCAAAGGGAAACGTAGCAGTTATGGGATGAGGTGTGCAGATGTCAAAGGGAAACGTAGCAGTCTTGGAGTAAAGTGTGCGGATGTCAAAGTTAAACGTAGCAGTCTTGGGGTAAAGTGTGCGGGTGTCAAAGTGAAAAGTAGCAGTCTTGGGGTAAAGTGTGCGGATGTCATAGGGAAACGTAGCAGTCTTAGAGGAAAGTGTGCGGATGTCATAGGGAAACGTAGCAGTCTTGGAGTAAAGTGTGTGGATGTCAAAGGGAAACGTAGCAGTCTTGGAGTAAAGTGTGTGGATGTCAAAGGGAAACGTAACAGTCTTGGAGTAAAGTGTGTGGATGTCAAAGTGAAACGTAGCAGTCTTGGAGTAAAGTGTGTGGATGTCAAAGGGAAACGTAACAGTCTTGGAGTAAAGTGTGTGGATGTCAAAGGGAAACGTAGCAGTCTTGGAGTAAAGTGTGTGGATGTCAAAGGGAAACGTAACAGTCTTGGAGTAAAGTGTGTGGATGTCAAAGGGAAACGTAACAGTCTTGGAGTAAAGTGTGTGGATGTCAAAGGGAAACGTAACAGTCTTGGAGTAAAGTGTGCGTGTGTCCAAGGGAAACGTAGCGGTTTTGGGATGAGGTGTGTGGATGTCAAAGGGAAACGTAGCAGTTTTGGGATGAGGTGTATGGATGTCAAAGGGAAACGTAGCTGTCTTAGAGTAAAGTGTGCGGATATCAAATGGAAACGTAGCAGTCTTGGAGTAAAGTGTTGGGATGCCAAATGGAAACATAACAGTCTTGGAGTAAAGTGTGCGGATGTCAAAGGGAAATGTAGCAGTCTTGGACTAAAGTGTGCGGATGTCAAAGGGAAACGTAGCAGTTTTGGAGTAAAGTGTGCTAATGTCAAAGGGAAACGTAGCAGTCTTGGGGTAAAGTGTGGGGGTGTCAAAGTGTAAAATAGCAGTCTTGGGGTAAAGTGTGCGGATGTCATAGGGAAACATAGCAGTCTTGGAGTAAAGTGTTCGGATGTCAAAGGGAAACGTAGCAGTCTTGGGGAAAGTGTGCGGGTGTCAAAGGGAAGCGTAGAAGTTTTGAGGTAAAGTGTGTAGATGTCAAGGGGAAAAGTAGCTGTCTTGGAGTAAAAATGTGTTGATGTCAAAGGGAAACGTAACAGTCTTGGGGAAAGTGTGCGGGTGTCAAAGGGAAACGTAGCGGTTTTGGGATGAGGTGTGTGGATGTCAAAGGGAAACGTAGCGGTTTTGGGATGAGGTGTATGGATGTCAAAGGGAAACGTAGCAGTTATGGGATGAGGTGTATGGATGTCAAAGGGAAACGTAGCAGTTTTGGGATGAGGTGTGTGGATGTCAAAGGGGAACGTAGAAGTTTTGGGGTGAAGTTTGGGAATGTCAAAGGGAAACGTAGAAGTTTTGAGGTAAATTGTGTAGATGCCAAGGGGAAAAGTAGCAGTCATGGAGTAAAGTTTGCGGATGTCGACGGGAAAAGAGCTAGCCTTGGGGTAAAGTTTGGGGATGTCAAAGGGAAAAGTAGCAGTCTTGGGGTAAAGTGTGGGGATGTCAAAGGGAAAAGTAGCAGTCTTGGTGTAAAGTGTGCAGATGTCGAAGGGAAAAGTAGAAATCTTGGGGTAAAGTGTTCGAATGTCGAAGGGAAAAGTAGCAGTCCTCGGGTAAAGTGTGCAGATGTCGAAGGGAAAAGTAGCAGTCTTGAGGTAAAGTGTGCAGATGTCGAAGGGAAAAGTAGCAGTCTTGGGGTAAAGTGTACAGATGTCGAAGGGAAAAGTAGCAGTCTTGAGGTAAAGTGTGCAGATGTCGAAGGGAAAAGTAGCAGTCTTGGGGTAAAGTGTGCAGATGTCGAAGGGAAAAGTAGCAGTATAAAGTGTGCAGATGTCGAAATAGCAGTCTTGGGGTAAAGTGTGCAGATGTCGAAGGGAAAAGTAGCAATCTTGGGATAAAGTATGAGAATGTCAAAGTGAAACGTAGCAGTCTTGGAGTAAAGTGTTCGGATGTCAAATGGAGAAATAACAGTCTTGGAGTAATGTGTGTGGATGTCAAAGAGAAACGTAGCGGTCTTGGAGTAGAGGGTGTGGATGTCAAAGGGAAACGTTGTAGTCTTGGAGTGAAGTGTGCGGATGTGAAAGGGAAACGTAGCAGTTTTGGGGTGAAGTGTGGGAATGTCAAAAGGAAACGTAGCAGTTTTGAGGTAAAGTGTGTAGATGTCAATGTGAAAAGTAGCAGTCTTGGAGTAAAGTGTGTGGATGTCAAAGGGAAACCTAGCAGTCTTGGAGTAAAGTATGCGGATGTCAAAGGGAAACCTAGCAGTCTTAGAGTAAAGTGTGCGGATATCAAATGGAAAAATAAAAGTCTTGAAGTAAAGTGTGCGGATATCAAATGGAAACATAACAGTCTTGGAGTAAAGTGTGCGTATGTCAAAGGGAAACGTAGCAGTCTTGGAGTAAAGTGTTCGGATGTCAAATGGAAACATAACAGTCTTGGAGTAAATTGTGCGGATGTCAAAGGGAAACGTAGCGGTCTTGGGGAATGTGTGTGGATGTCAAAGGGAAACGTAGCAGTCTTGGAGTAAAGTGTGCGGATGTCAAAGGAAACGTAGCAGTCTTGGAGTAAAGTGTGCGGATGTCAAAGGGAAACGTAGCAGTCTTGGGGTAAAGTGTGCGGGTGTCAAAGTGAAAAGTATCAGTCTTGGGGTAAAGTGTGCGGATGTCAAAGGGAAACGTAGCAGTCTTAGAGGAAAGTGTGCGGATGTCAAAGGAAAACGTAGCGGTCTTGGGGAAAGTGTGCGGATGTCAAATGGAAACGTAGCAGCTGGAGTAAAGTGTGTGGATGTCAAAGGGAAACGTAACAGTCTTGGAGTAAAGTGTGTGGATGTCAAAGGAAACGTAACAGTCTTTGAGTAAAGTGTGTGGATGTCAAAGGGAAACGTAACAGTCTTGGAGTAAAGTGTGTGGATGTCAAAGGGAAACGTAGCGGTTTGGGATGAGGTGTGTGGATGTCAAAGGGAAACGTAGCAGTTTTGGGATGAGGTGTATGGATATCAAAGGGAAACGTAGCAGTTTTGGATGAGCTGTGTGGATGTCAAAGGGAAACGTAGCAGTTTTGGGATGAGGTGTGTGGATGTCAAAGGGAAACGTAGCAGTTTTGGGATGAGGTGTCTGGATGTCAAAGGGAAACGTAGAAGTTTTGAGGTGAAGTGTGTAGATGCCAAGGGGAAAAGTAGAAGTCATGGAGTAAAGTTTGCGGATGACGACGGGAAAAGAGCTAGCCTTGGAGTAAAGTGTGTGGATGTCAAAGGGAAACGTAACAGCCTTGGAGTAAAGTGTGTGGATGTCAGAGGGAAACGTAACAGTCTTGGAGTAAAGTGTGTGGATGTCAAAGGGAAACGTAGCAGTCTTGGAGTAAAGTGTGCGGGTGTCAAAGTGAAAAGTATCAGTCTTGGGGTAAAGTGTGCGGATGTCATAGGGAAACGTAGCAGTCTTAGAGGAAAGTGTGCGGATGTCAAAGGAAAACGTAGCGGTCTTGGGGAAAGTGTGCGGATGTCAAAGGGAAACGTAGCAGTCTTGGAGTAAAGTGTGTGGATGTCAAAGGGAAACGTAACAGTCTTGGAGTAAAGTGTGTGGATGTCAAAAGGAAACGTAGCAGTCTTGGAGTAAAGTGTGTGGATGTCAAAGGGAAATGTAACAGTCTTGGAGTAAAGTGTGTGGATGTCAAAGGGAAACGTAGCAGTCTTGGAGTAAAGTGTGTGTATGTCAAAGGGAAACGTAACAGTCTTGGAGTAAAGTGTGCGTGTGTCAAAGGGAAACGTAGCGGTTTTGGGATGAGGTGTGTGGATGTCAAAGGGAAACGTAGCAGTTTTGGGATGAGGTGTATGGATGTCAAAGGGAAACGTAGCTGTCTTAGAGTAAAGTGTGCGGATATCAAAGGGAAACGTAGCAGTCTTGGAGTAAAGTGTTGGGATGCCAAATGGAAACATAACAGTCTTGGAGTAAAGTGTGCGGATGTCAAAGGGAAACGTAGCAGTTTTGGAGTAAAGTGTGCGGATGTCAAAGGAAAACGTAGCAGTCTTGGGGTAAAGTGTGGGGGTGTCAAAGTGAAAAATAGCAGTCTTGGGGTAAAAATGTGTTGATGTCAAAGGGAAACGTAACAGTCTTGGGGAAAGTGTGCGGGTGTCAAAGGGAAACGTAGCGGTTTTGGGATGAGGTGTGTGGATGTCAAAGGGAAACGTAGCAGTTTTGGGATGAGGTGTATGGATGTCAAAGGGAAACGTAGCAGTTATGGGATGAGGTGTATGGATGTCAAAGGGAAACGTAGCAGTTTTGGGATGAGGTGTATGGATGTCAAAGGGAAACGTAGCAGTTTTGGGATGAGGTGTGTGGATGTCAAAGGGGAACGTAGAAGTTTTGGGGTGAAGTTTGGGAATGTCAAAGGGAAACGTAGAAGTTTTGAGGTAAATTGTGTAGATGCCAAGGGGAAAAGTAGCAGTCATGGAGTAAAGTTTGCGGATGTCGACGGGAAAAGAGCTAGCCTTGGGGTAAAGTATGGGGATGTCAAAGGGAAAAGTAGCAGTCTTGGGGTAAAGTGTGGGGATGTCAAAGGGAAAAGTAGCAGTCTTGGGGTAAAGTGTGCAGATGTCGAAGGGAAAAGTAGAAATCTTGGGGTAAAGTGTTCGAATGTCGAAGGGAAAAGTAGCAGACCTCGGGTAAAGTGTGCAGATGTCGAAGGGAAAAGTAGCAGTCTTGAGGTAAAGTGTGCAGATGTCGAAGGGAAAAGTAGCAGTCTTGGGGTAAAGTGTGCAGATGTCGAAGGGAAAAGTAGCAGTCTTGAGGTAAAGTGTGCAGATGTCGAAGGGAAAAGTAGCAGTCTTGGGGTAAAGTGTGCAGATGTCGAAGGGAAAAGTAGCAGTCTTGGGGTAAAGTGTGCAGATGTCGAAGGGAAAAGTAGCAATCTTGGGATAAAGTATGAGAATGTCAAAGGGAAACGTAGCAGTCTTGGAGTAAAGTGTTCGGATGTCAAATGGAGAAACGTAGCGGTCTTGGAGTAGAGGGTGTGGATGTCAAAGGGAAACGTTGTAGTCTTGGAGTGAAGTGACGGATGTGAAAGGGAAACGTAACAGTCTTGGGGTGAAGTGTGTGGATATAAAAGGGAAACGTAGCAGTTTTGGGATGAGGTGTGTGGATGTCAATGGGAAACGTAGGAGTTTTTGGGTGAAGTGTGGGAATGTCAAAAGGAAACGTAGCAGTTTTGAGGTAAAGTGTGTAGATGTCAATGTGAAAAGTAGCAGTCTTGGAGTAAAGTGTGTGGATGTCAAAGGGAAACCTAGCAGTCTTGGAGTAGGGTATGCGGATGTCAAAGGGAAACCTAGCAGTCTTAGAGTAAAGTGTGCGGATATCAAATGGAAAAATAAAAGTCTTGAAGTAAAGTGTGCGGATATCAAATGGAAACATAACAGTCTTGGAGTAAAGTGTGCGTATGTCAAAGGGAAACGTAGCAGTCTTGGAGTAAAGTGTTCGGATGTCAAATGGAAACATAACAGTCTTGGAGTAAATTGTGCGGATGTCAAAGGGAAACGTAGCAGTCTTGGAGTAAAGTGTGCGGATGTCAAAGGGAAACGTAGCAGTATTGGAGTAAAGTGTGCGGATGTCAAAGGGAAACGTAGCAGTATTGGAATAAAGTGTGCGGATGTCAAAGGGAAAAGTAGCAGTCTTGGGTAAAGTGTGCGGGTGTCAAAGTGAAAAGTAGCAGTCTTGGGATAAAGTGTGCGGATGTCATAGGGAAACGTAGCAGTCTTGGAGTAAAGTGTTCGGATGTCAAAGGGAAACGTAGCAGTCTTGGAGTAAAGTGTTCGGATGTCAAAGGGAAACGTAGCAGTCTTGGAGTAAAGTGTGCGAATGTCAAAGGGAAACGTAGCAGTATTGGAATAAAGTGTGCGGATGTCAAAGGGAAACGTAGTAGTCTTGGAGTAAAGTGTGTGGATGTCAAAGGGAAACGTAACAGTCTTGGAGTAAAGTGTGTGGATGTCAAAGGGAAACGTAACAGTCTTTGAGTAAAGTGTGTGGATGTCAAAGGGAAACGTAACAGTCTTGGAGTAAAGTGTGTGGATGTCAAAGGGAAACGTAGCGGTTTTGGGATGAGGTGTGTGGATGTCAAAGGGAAACGTAGCAGTTTTGGGATGAGGTGTATGGATGTCAAAGGGAAACGTAGCAGTTTTGGGATGAAGTGTATGTATGTCAAAGGGAAACGTAGCAGTTTTTGGATGAGGTGTGTGGATGTCAAAGGGAAACGTAGCAGTTTTGGGATGAGGTGTGTGGATGTCAAAGATAAACGTAGTAGTTTTGGGAGGAGGTGTCTGGATGTCAAAGGGAAACGTAGAAGTTTTGAGGTGAAGTGTGTAGATGCCAAGGGGAAAGTAGCAGTCATGGAGTAAAGTTTGCGGATGACGACGGGAAAAGAGCTAGCCTTGGGGTAAAGTGTGGGGATGTCAAAGGGAAAAGTAGCAGTCTTGGGGTAAAGTGTGGGGATGTCAAAGGTTACACCAAAAATTAGAGCAGTGAGCGGTGAGAAATTACACCAAACAGTAGAGTAGTGAGCTGTTAGCGATCACACCAAACAATGTAGTAGTGAACGGTGAGAGATGACATCAATACTTTACAGTTATGGAGAATAGTATGTCAAATGGAAACGTAGCAGTTTTGTGGAAAGTGTGCAGATGTCAAAGGGAAACGTAGCAGTCTTGGGGTAAAGTGTGCGGATGTCAAAGGGAAACGTAGCAGTCTTGGGGTAAAGTGTGTGGATGTCAACGGATGTCAAAGGGAAACGTAGCAGTCTTAGAGTAAAGTGTGCGGATATCAAATGGAAACATAGCAGTCTTGGAGTAAAAAGTGCGGATGTCAAAGGGAAACGTAGCAGTCTTGGAGTAAAGTGTTCGGATGTCAAATAGAAACATAACAGTCTTGGAGTAAATTTTGCGGATATCAAAGGGAAACGTAGCAGTCTTGGAGTAAAGTGTGCGAATGTCAAAGGGAAACGTAGCAGTATTGGAATAAAGTGTGCGGATGTCAAAGGGAAAAGTAGCAGTCTTGGGTAAAGTGTGCGGGTGTCAAAGTGAAAAGTAGCAGTCTTGGGGTAAAGTGTGCGGATGTCATAGGGAAACGTAGCAGTCTTGGAGTTAAGTGTTTGGATGTCAAAGGGAAACGTAGCAGTCTTGGAGTAAAGTGTTCGGATGTCAAAGGGAAACGTAGCAGTCTTGGAGTAAAGTGTGCGAATGTCAAAGGGAAACGTAGCAGTATTGGAATAAAGTGTGCGGATGTCAAAGGGAAAAGTAGCAGTCTTGGGTAAAGTGTGCGGGTGTCAAAGGGAAACGTAGCGGTCTTGGGGAATGTGTGCGGATGTCATAGGGAAACGTAGCAGTCTTAGAGGAAAGTGTGCGAATGTCAAAGGGAAACGTAGCAGTATTGGAATAAAGTGTGCGGATGTCAAAGGGAAACGTAGCGGTCTTGGGGATAGTGTGCGGATGTCAAAGGGAAACGTGGCAGTCTTGGAGTAAAGTGTTTGGATGTCAAAGGGAAACGTAACAGTCTTGGAGTAAAGTGTGTGGATGTCAAAGGGAAACGTAACAGTCTTTGAGTAAAGTGTGTGGATGTCAAAGGGAAACGTAACAGTCTTGGAGTAAAGTGTGTGGATGTCAAAGGGAAACGTAGCGGTTTTGGGATGAGGTGTGTGGATGTCAAAGGGAAACGTAGCAGTTTTGGGATGAGGTGTATGGATGTCAAAGGGAAACGTAGCAGTTTTGGGATGAAGTGTATGTATGTCAAAGGGAAACGTAGCAGTTTTTGGATGAGGTGTGTGGATGTCAAAGGGAAACGTAGCAGTTTTGGGATGAGGTGTGTGGATGTCAAAGGGAAACGTAGTAGTTTTGGGAGGAGGTGTCTGGATGTCAAAGGGAAACGTAGAAGTTTTGAGGTGAAGTGTGTAGATGCCAAGGGGGAAAGTAGCAGTCATGGAGTAAAGTTTGCGGATGACGACGGGAAAAGAGCTAGCCTTGGGGTAAAGTGTGGGGATGTCAAAGGGAAAAGTAGCAGTCTTGGGGTAAAGTGTGGGGATGTCAAAGGTTACACCAAAAATTAGAGCAGTGAGCGGTGAGAAATTACACCAAACAGTAGAGTAGTGAGCTGTTAGCGATCACACCAAACAATGTAGTAGTGAACGGTGAGAGATGACATCAATACTTTACAGTTATGGAGAATAGTATGTCAAAGGGAAACGTAGCAGTTTTGTGGAAAGTGTGCAGATGTCAAAGGGAAACGTAGCAGTCTTGGGGTAAAGTGTGTGGATGTCAAAGGGAAACGTAGCAGTCTTGGGGTAAAGTGTGTGGATGTCAACGGATGTCAAAGGGAAACGTAGCAGTCTTAGAGTAAAGTGTGCGGATATCAAATGGAAACATAGCAGTCTTGGAGTAAAAAGTGCGGATGTCAAAGGGAAACGTAGCAGTCTTGGAGTAAAGTGTTCGGATGTCAAATGGAAACATAACAGTCTTGGAGTAAATTTTGCGGATATCAAAGGGAAACGTAGCAGTCTTGGAGTAAAGTGTGCGAATGTCAAAGGGAAACGTAGCAGTATTGGAATAAAGTGTGCGGATGTCAAAGGGAAAAGTAGCAGTCTTGGGTAAAGTGTGCGGGTGTCAAAGTGAAAAGTAGCAGTCTTGGGGTAAAGTGTGCGGATGTCATAGGGAAACGTAGCAGTCTTGGAGTTAAGTGTTTGGATGTCAAAGGGAAACGTAACAGTCTTGGAGTAAAGTGTGTGGATGTCAAAGGGAAACGTAGCAGTCTTGGAGTAAAGTGTGTGGATGTCAAAGGGAAACGTAGCAGTCTTGGAGTAAAGTGTGCGGATGTCAAAGGGAAACGTAGCAGTCTTGGGGTAAAGTGTGCGGGTGTCAAAGTGAAAAGTATCAGTCTTTGCGTAAAGTGTGCGGATGTCATAGGGAAACGTAGCAGTCTTAGAGGAAAGTCTGCGGATGTCAAAGGAAAACGTAGCGGTCTTGGGGAAAGTGTGCGGATGTCAAAGGGAAACGTAGCAGTCTTGGAGTAAAGTGTGTGGATGTCAAAGGGAAACGTAACAGTCTTGGAGTAAAGTGTGTGGATGTCAAAGGGAAACGTAACAGTCTTTGAGTAAAGTGTGTGGATGTCAAAGGGAAACGTAACAGTCTTTGAGTAAAGTGTGTGGATGTCAAAGGGAAACGTAGCGGTTTTGGGATGAGGTGTGTGGATGTCAAAGGGAATCGTAGCAGTTTTGGGATGAGGTGTATGGATGTCAAAGGGAAACGTAGCAGTTTTTGGATGAGCTGTGTGGATGTCAAAGGGAAACGTAGCAGTTTTGGGATGAGGTGTGTGGATGTCAAAGTGAAACGTAGCAGTTTTGGGATGAGGTGTCTGGATGTCAAAGGGAAACGTAGAAGTTTTGAGGTGAAGTGTGTAGATGCCAAGGGGAAAAGTAGCAGTCATGGAGTAAAGTTTGCGGATGACGACGGGAAAAGAGCTAGCCTTGGAGTAAAGTGTGTGGATGTCAAAGGGAAACGTAACAGTCTTGGAGTAAAGTGTGTGGATGTCAAAGGGAAACGTAACAGTCTTGGAGTAAAGTGTGTGGATGTCAAAGGGAAACGTAACAGTCTTGCAGTAAAGTGTGCGTGTGTCCAAGGGAAACGTAGCGGTTTTGGGATGAGGTGTGTGGATGTCAAAGGGAAACGTAGCAGTTTTGGGATGAGGTGTATGGATGTCAAAGGGAAACGTAGCTGCCTTAGAGTAAAGTGTGCGGATATCAAAGGGAAACGTAGCAGTCTTGGAGTAAAGTGTTGGGATGCCAAATGGAAACATAACAGTCTTGGAGTAAAGTGTGCGGATGTCAAAGGGAAATGTAGCAGTCTTGGACTAAAGTGTGCGGATGTCAAAGGGAAACGTAGCAGTTTTGGAGTAAAGTGTGCGGATGTCAAAGGGAAACGTAGCAGTCTTGGGGTAAAGTGTGGGGGTGTCAAAGTGAAAAATAGCAGTCTTGGGGTAAAGTGTGCGGATGTCATAGGGAAACATAGCAGTCTTGGAGTAAAGTGTTCGGATGTCAAAGGGAAACGTAGCAGTCTTGGGGAAAGTGTGCGGGTGTCAAAGGGAAGCGTAGAAGTTTTGAGGTAAAGTGTGTAGATGTCAAGGGGAAAAGTAGCTGTCTTGGAGTAAAAATGTGTTGATGTCAAAGGGAAACGTAACAGTCTTGGGGAAAGTGTGCGGGTGTCAAAGGGAAACGTAGCGGTTTTGGGATGAGGTGTGTGGATGTCAAAGGGAAACGTAGCAGTTTTGGAATGAGGTGTATGGAGGTCAAAGGGAAACGTAGCAGTTATGGGATGAGGTGTATGGATGTCAAAGGGAAACGTAGCAGTTTTGGATGAGGTGTATGGATGTCAAAGGGAAACGTAGCAGTTTTGGGATGAGGTGTGTGGATGTCAAAGGGGAACGTAGAAGTTTTGGGGTGAAGTTTGGGAATGTCAAAGGGAAACGTAGAAGTTTTGATGTAAATTGTGTAGATGCCAAGGGGAAAAGTAGCAGTCATGGAGTAAAGTTTGCGGATGTCGACGGGAAAAGAGCTAGCCTTGGGGTAAAGTATGGGGATGTCAAAGGGAAAAGTAGCAGTCTTGGGGTAAAGTGTGCGGATGTCGAAGGGAAAAGTAGAAATCTTGGGGTAAAGTGTTCGAATGTCGAAGGGAAAAGTAGCAGTCCTCGGGTAAAGTGTGCAGATGCCGAAGGGAAAAGTAGCAGTCTTGAGGTAAAGTGTGCAGATGTCGAAGGGAAAAGTAGCAGTCTTGGGTAAAGTGTGCAGATGTCGAAGGGAAAAGTAGCAGTCTTGGGGTAAAGTGTGCAGATGTCGAAGGGAAAAGTAGCAATCTTGGGATAAAGTATGAGAATGTCAAAGGGAAACGTAGCAGTCTTGGAGTAAAGTGTTCGGATGTCAAATGGAGAAATAACAGTCTTGGAGTAAAGTGTGTGGATGTCAAAGAGAAACGTAGCGGTCTTGGAGTAGAGGGTGTGGATGTCAAAGGGAAACGTTGTAGTCTTGGAGTGAAGTGTGCGGATGTGAAAGGGAAAAGTAACAGTCTTGGGGTGAAGTGTGTGGATATAAAAGGGAAACGTAGCAGTTTTGGGATGAGGTGTGTGGATGTCAATGGGAAACGTAGCAGTTTTGGGGTGAAGTGTGGGAATGTCAAAAGGAAACGTAGCAGTTTTGAGGTAAAGTGTGTAGATGTCAATGTGAAAAGTAGCAGTCTTGGAGTAAAGTGTGTGGATGTCAAAGGGAAACCTAGCAGTCTTGGAGTAAAGTATGCGGATGTCAAAGGGAAACCTAGCAGTCTTAGAGTAAAGTGTGCGGGTGTCAAAGTGAAAAGTATCAGTCTTGGGGTAAAGTGTGCGGATGTCATAGGGAAACGTAGCAGTCTTAGAGGAAAGTGTGCGGATGTCAAAGGAAAGCGTAGCGGTCTTGGGGAAAGTGTGCGGATGTCAAAGGGAAACGTAGCAGTCTTGGAGTAAAGTGTGTGGATGTCAAAGGGAAACGTAACAGTCTTGGAGTAAAGTGTGTGGATGTCAAAGGGAACGTAACAGTCTTTGAGTAAAGTGTGTGGATGTCAAAGGGAAACGTAACAGTCTTGGAGTAAAGTGTGTGGATGTCAAAGGGAAACGTAACGGTTTTGGGATGAGGTGTGTGGATGTCAAAGGGAAACGTAGCAGTTTTGGGATGAGGTGTATGGATGTCAAAGGGAAACGTAGCAGTTTTTGGATGAGGTGTGTGGATGTCAAAGGGAAACGTAGCAGTTTTGGGATGAGGTCTGTGGATGTCAAAGAGAAACGTAGCAGTTTTGGGATGAGGTGTCTGGATGTCAAAGGGAAACGTAGAAGTTTTGAGGTGAAGTGTGTAGATGCCAAGGGGAAAAGTAGCAGTCATGGAGTAAAGTTTGCGGATGACGACGGGAAAAGAGCTAGCCTTGGGGTAAAGTGTGGGGATGTCAAAGGGAAAAGTAGCAGTCTTGGGGTAAAGTTTGGGGATGTCAAAGGTTACACCAAAAATTAGAGCAGTGAGCGGTGAGAAATTACACCAAACAGTAGAGTAGTGAGATGTTAGCGATTACACCAAACAATGTAGTAGTGAACGGTGAGAGATGACATCAATACTTTACAGTTATGGAGAATAGTAGCACAGAAGCTTGAGCCCCTCAATGTTTGCAGATTATTGCTGGAAAGTGACAAGAGACTCCTCATTGCTTTAATACAAGAAACAATTTCATGAAAGTCGAAAAGATGATTATTTATGATGGGAAATATACATATTTTCATTTGCGAAACACTTTGTGTGAAATATAAACACTGTTTGTTTTCCTTCATTTTATTTTTTTGAATATCAGACAATGAATACTCTAAAGAAAATTAGAGAAAGCGTAGATTGAAAGGTTAATTGTTCATACATGATAATTAAAGAGGCAGACATTGCTCATATTAGTGAAGTGTAGTTGTTATATAGCTATCAAAGTTAACAAGAGCCATTTGAGAAATAACATTATGATATTTGAAATCAGTGGGTCAAAATAATAACCAGATGCTGGAAATATATATATATATATATATGACTGGTGAGAGCAACATTTAGAACAACCAAAAACAAAATAAAATTACACATTATACAATGCTATGCACCAACCAACGATAAAGATGACTCAGTTAAAGATGATTTTTACAAACAGCTACAATGGCAGATGGATGCAAGACGAGCCAAGGATATTATAATCTTGATGGGAGATCTAAATGCTAAAGTAGGATCAGACAACAGAGGCTTCGAAGAGATTATGGGAAAACATGGACTTGGAGATATAAACGAGAATGGAGAGATATTTGTGAATTTCTGCGCCCTTAATCAAATGAGCCTAGGAGGAACAATATTCCAACATAAAAGAATACACAAAGCTACATGCGTGTCACCAGATCATAGAACGGAAAATCAGATTGATCACATATGTATTAATAATAAGTTTAAGTCATCCTTACAGGATGTAAAAGTATATAGAGGGGCAGATATAGCTTATGATCATCATCTTCTGTTAGCCAAACTTAAAATTAAATTAAAAAGGTATAATACAACGAATAAGGGTAGAAAGTATTTCAATGTAGGGTTTCTTAAAGAACAAGGAATTAAAGATAAATTTGCAGTCACAATATCAAACAAATACCAAGTCCTCCAACAACTAGAAAATACAATAAATATAGAAGATCATTGGAAACAGGTAAAAAATATATGGAAAGAGACATGCGAAGAAACACTGGGGAAAAGAGAACGCCAGAATAAGACATGGATGACAGCAGAGACACTGGATAAAATTAAAGAAAGAAAGAACAAGAAAGCAGACATAAATAAAAGCAAAACAAGAAGTAATAAAGCCAAGACACAGGAAGATTACACAGAGGTGAACAAAGATATGAGAAGATGCATTAAAAGAGATAAGAGGAAATATATAGATGAACTAGCTAAAGAGGCAGAAGAAGCAGCAAATAAAGGGAATATGAAAGAACTGTACAACAGCACAAAGAAATTAGGTGGAAAATACAAACAGATCAACGCCTTTATCAAAGACAAGAAAGGAAATCTGCTTAGTAATATAAGGGAACAAATGGAGAGATGGAAAGAACACTTTGAAGAACTTTTGAACAGACCCGGCTCAAATAATCCTCCAGATTACCAGCAGAAGAAGGGTTACACGTTAACTGCGGAAAACCAAGCAAAGAAGAAATAATGAAAGCCATCAAACTATTAAAAGATGGTAAAGCCACAGGACCAGATGAAATTCCTTCGGAAGCCATCAAAGCAGATATTAACACTTCTACCAAGATGTTACAGGATCTATTGGATAAAATTTGGGAGAGGGAAGAAATACCTAAAGACTGGAGAGAAGGTTATATGATCAAACTACCAAAGAAAGGAAGCCAAAGAAAGGAAGTTTACAGGAGTGCACAAATTATAGGTGAATTATGCTACTATCAGTGCCAGGAAAAATATTAGGCAGAATCATTCTGGAGAGACTAAAAGAGGCTATAGAGAAACACTTGAGAGATGAACAAGCAGGTTTTAGGAAGAACAGATCATGTGCTGATCAAATAACTACCCAACGTATAATAGTTGAACAAAGTCTAGAACTAAAATCCCCACTATATATTGGATTCATAGATTACGAAAAGGCATTTGATAGTTTAGACAGAAGAATGCTTTGGAAGTTGCTGAGTCATTACGGAATCCCCATAAAGTTTATTAACCTGATAAAAACAATGTATGAAGGAACAAAATGTAGTGTGGTGCATGAAGGACAGCTTACAGAAGCATTTGAAATAAGAACAGGAATAAGGCAAGGATGCCTCCTGTCTCCATTTCTCTTTCTACTGGACATAGATTGGATTATGAAAATAACTCAAAACAACATAAATGGGATCCAGTGGTCACTGACCAAACAACTTGATGATTTAGACTTTGCTGATGACATAGCTCTCCTATCACACAGACATCAACAGATGCAGGATAAAATGAGTATATTAGATGAGAGATCACAACAGCTAGGACTAAAGATTAATAGAGATAAGACCAACATTATGAGAATTAATGCAGTTGGCAATAACCATATAAAACTAGGAGAAATACCTCTACTAGACGTACAATCTTATATATATATCTGGGCAGTAATATAGATAAAGAGGGAGGAACAGAAAATGATACCAAAATAAGGATATCAAAAGCAAGAGGAGCTTTCATTGCACTGGGAAACATATGGAAATCCAAAGAAATTAGGCTAAATACAAAAATAAAAATTTCAACTCAAATGTTAAGTCGGTCTTATTATATGGCTGTGAAACATGGAGAATGACAAAATTGACAATCACGAAAGTACAGACTTTCATTAATGGATGCTTGCGCAGAATAAAGGGATGGAAATGGCAGGACAAAGTCACTAACGTGGAATTATGGAAATGTACCAGTCAAATACCAGTGGATAAAGAGATACAGCGAAGACGATGGCGATGGATAGGACACACACTACGGAAGCCAACTGAGAGTATTACACAACAGGCCCTTTTTTGGAATCCCCAGGGGAAAAGACAATGAGGAAGACCAAGGAATTCTTGGAGAAGACAGATAGAAGCAGAGATGAAGATGATGGGAAAGACATGGAATGATCTTAAAAGAATGGCAAAAAACAGAACGACTTGGAAAGTGTTTGTTGAAGACCTATGCTCCACCGGGAGCTAAAAGGTAAAAGAGGAAGAATATATATATATATATATATATATATATATATATATTAATATATATATATATATAGAGTTATTGAGTTATTTGCAGGTCATCATCATTGCACTCCGAACATGTCGATATGTGCTCAGATCCCCTCCTCAGCAATTCCCGCAGTATACAGCGACTGACGACTCCAGTTCTATGTTGGTTGATAAGTCTTCTCACACGGCCACTACGTTTCTCATTTCTGGCTGTGCCCATCTTAACTCCCATCTCTTTCATCCGAAGAAGTGACGTGGATCTGTGTTTATCGAAGTCCTGTGCTATTCCCACATCTCGGAGGGTATTGATGACGTCAGCCCGATCCATTGGTTGCCCGTCCTCAACGACAGCGCAGATAGCCAACCTGTCCGCTCTTTTATTTCCTCGTACTCCCGCATGTCCAGGGACATAGACAAAAGTGACCTTATGTATTATGGATTTCTGCAACGACTCTACCCATTGCATGCATACAAAGCCCGTCTCCACTTTTTTTTATCATGCTCATCGAATCACTCAGTATACATGCGTGGGTGTAGTCTTGTGACTCTAACCATTTGGATGCCTTGGTCACTGCCATCACCTCCATTGTCATGCTACTCGTGGTCATGACGTATGCACCACTGTCTTCCTTGACTATTCTGCCTGCCGAGCGTGCTGTAAATGCCCATGCACTTCATTGGTGTCGTATTACAGATCCGTCTGTATAGATGACTGCATCTTTCTCATCGGTGTTATCGCAGATGAGGCCGTTGGCCTCGGCATTAACCACGACCGGGATCTGTTCTCTACTTTTCCTGTTGAGTTTGACAATACAAGAGAAAGTCTCCTTGAATGACGTAGGCACCGGTATCCATCATCATCATCATCATCATCGTTAGCCCTCTCCGCATCGAAGGTTGGCTATCATGGATCGCTATTCTACTCTGTTTCTTGCTTTGATGGTGCAGGCTGACATAGATTGGGTACAAATAATAATACATAAATATTATTATATGGGGAACTTCCGAGGCGATAATAGGGAATAATAGAACAAAGAAGTATGTGTTAGCACTCGGAAAAATTGACAGACAAACAACAATAGAAAAAAACGAAGAACAATATATGGTCCGAAGTGGGATCGAACCCGTACTCAGTGGCACCGCGCCTTGCCACGAGAAGCCGAACGCTTGGTACACTGCCACGCAGCCAACTAAAAAATTGGCTATTGCAGTAGTGTCTTCCACGAAAGGCGATCTCAATGACTATAGCATAGGGTAACGATCACAGACCGGAAATAAATTGTATATTTGTACTTTCCTATTAATGCAAGTATCTCCCAGTAGGGCTGAATACTTGTGTTGTAGACAAACATTTATTGGACGAAACAGCACGAATAGTAGTTCCCAGTGGTTATATACTAGGTACAAATAATAATACATAAATATTATTATATGGGGAACTTCCGAGGCGATAATAGGGAATAATAGAACAAAGAAGTATGTGTTAGCACTCGGAAAAATTGACAGACAAACAACAATAGAAAAAAACGAAGAACAATATATGGTCCGAAGTGGGATCGAACCCGTACTCAGTGGCACCGCGCCTTGCCACGAGAAGCCGAACGCTTGGTACACTGCCACGCAGCCAACTAAAAAATTGGCTATTGCAGTAGTGTCTTCCACGAAAGGCGATCTCAATGACTATAGCATAGGGTAACGATCACAGACCGGAAATAAATTGTATATTTGTACTTTCCTATTAATGCAAGTATCTCCCAGTAGGGCTGAATACTTGTGTTGTAGACAAACATTTATTGGACGAAACAGCACGAATAGTAGTTCCCAGTGGTTATATACTGGGTACAAATAATAATACATAAATATAGATATAATATTTATGTATTATTATTTGTACCCAGTATATAACCACTGGGAACTACTATTCGTGCTGTTTCGTCCAATAAATGTTTGTCTACAACACAAGTATTCAGCCCTACTGGGAGATACTTGCATTAATAGGAAAGTACAAATATACAATTTATTTCCGGTCTGTGATCGTTACCCTATGCTATAGTCATTGAGATCGCCTTTCGTGGAAGACACTACTGCAATAGCCAATTTTTTAGTTGGCTGCGTGGCAGTGTACCAAGCGTTCGGCTTCTCGTGGCAAGGCGCGGTGCCACTGAGTACGGGTTCGATCCCACTTCGGACCATATATTGTTCTTCGTTTTTTTCTATTGTTGTTTGTCTGTCAATTTTTCCGAGTGCTAACACATACTTCTTTGTTCTATTATTCCCTATTATCGCCTCGGAAGTTCCCCATATAATAATATTTATGTATTATTATTTGTACCCAGTATATAACCACTGGGAACTACTATTCGTGCTGTTTCGTCCAATAAATGTTTGTCTACAACACAAGTATTCAGCCCTACTGGGAGATACTTGCATTAATAGGAAAGTACAAATATACAATTTATTTCCGGTCTGTGATCGTTACCCTATGCTATAGTCATTGAGATCGCCTTTCGTGGAAGACACTACTGCAATAGCCAATTTTTTAGTTGGCTGCGTGGCAGTGTACCAAGCGTTCGGCTTCTCGTGGCAAGGCGCGGTGCCACTGAGTACGGGTTCGATCCCACTTCGGACCATATATTGTTCTTCGTTTTTTTCTATTGTTGTTTGTCTGTCAATTTTTCCGAGTGCTAACACATACTTCTTTGTTCTATTATTCCCTGACATAGATTGACTTGTCCATCTTTTGATGTTACTCGTACATGTTAGTCTTGGTCTGCCTCTGCCTCATTTACCTTGTATTTTCCCCTCCAGGATTACTTTTCGTAGGCTGTTGTGTCTTTTAACATGGCCCGAAAATCGCATTTGTCTTGTTTGAATTGTATTTAGTAGTTCTCTTTTCATTTTTAGTTGTTTTAATACTTGATCGTTTGTTTTCTGTTGTTTCCATCCAATTCTACCTAAACTTCTATAAATCCACATTTCAAAGGCTTTAATTTTCTGTTCTGTTTTCTTATCTAATGTCCATGTTTCTGCACCATACAGGAATATTGAGAAGATGTAACATTTCGCCATTCTTAGTTTCAGCTCTGCTGATATTTGTTTTGTTAGTATATTTTTCATGGTATTAAAATTACTTTTTGCCATACCTATTCTTTTGTTTATTTCAGTTTTGCATTTTCCATCATTGGTTATAGTATGTCCCAGGTAGTTGTAGCTCTGGACTGTCTCCAGATGTATTCCCTCAACTGTGATATTTAATTGTAGGTCTTGAGAATTTTCTTTGTTTATGATCATAGTTTTAGTCTTTTTGATATTCATTTCTCGTCCATATTTTTTGCATGTTATGTTTATCACATTAAGCAATTGTTGTAGGTCTTTAGGATTTTCTGCTAGTAGAACAGTATCATCAGCATATCTCAGGTTATTGATTATCTTTCCATTAATGTTTAGACCTGGTATCTCTGAGATGTTTTTAAAGATTTGCTCAGTGTATAGATTGAACAAGCTTGGTGATAGGATGCATCCTTGTCTTACTCCTCTTTTTATGTCCATGGGTGTAGAGTTCTCCTTGTAATATCTTATTATTGCTGTTTGCTCCCAGTACAAATTAGATATTAGCTGTGTGTCTGTGTCGTCTAGATTGATATCCTTTATGCAGTCTATAAGTTGGTTATGGTGTATTCTATCGAAAGCTTTGGTGTAGTCTATAAAGCAGGCATATATTGATTTGTTTACTTCTGTGTACTTTTCAATCAATGTTCTCATGCTGAATAAGGTTTCTTTTGTCCCACTGTTTTTCTTGAATTCAAATTGTTGCTCATCTAATGCAGTATTGATTTTATACTGAATCCTTCCCTGTATAACATTTAGTAAAATTTGTGTTACTTGGCTCATTAGGCTTATTGTTCTGAAGTCACTGCATTCAACTGCACCATTCTTTTTTGGCAATGCAATGAATGTTGATGTTTTTAGATCGTTTGATCTAGACCGGTATGCACTCCTCACCAACGCTGATATTGGTAAGCCCACAGACATGTTTGATGATATCTTCTGCTCGGCCCACCCATGATTTGCCTCTTTTTAGCCTGGCACCTTTCACTATGTTGAGCACGTGATGCAATGGATGCTCTGTATCTGTACTAATCTTCAGGAATGCTCGTGCTCTCCATATATATATATATATATATATATATATATATATATATATATATATATATATATATATATATATATATATACCACTGCAGTAGAACATAATTTAATAGTAAACTTGAATGTTCAATTTACATCACAGAAGGAGTAAGTGGTGGGGTATAACGTACAGAGGTATGGTGACAACTTTAAGAAAAAGGAACACAACAAATTACTGATGTTTCGTCCTTACTTGCGGTTTTCTTCAGGCAACAAGAACAACACAAACCGACAACGGAATAAAGGTAAACTATACTACATCTATAATGTGCGAGACAGGTAAATCGAGGAGAAAGATAAAGAGAAGAAATTATACAACTGATTCACAGTCATCTACTCACTGGGAGCTTTTGGATCATGCGTCAATAAAGTCTCAGTTTAATTTTTAAATATGTTTTAGCTTACTAATTTTAACATATTAGAAATGTCCATCCTTCTATATATAGTACATATTTCATCTCGTATCCCTCTTTTTATTTCTCTTTGATTTACCAGCCCCGCACATTCTAGATGTAGTTCAGTTTATCTTTATTCCGTTTGAATTTTTCTCGCTTTCTGAAGAAGGCCGCATATATGCCGAAACATCAGTATTTTGTTGTGTTTTTCTTCGTAAAGCTGTCGCCATACTTTATTGAAGTCTTCGTTACAGCTCACCACTTGTTCCATTCTATCAACGTTACAGCAGCACTGAAATTATTTGCCTCTTCCCTATATCAGAGATGAGCAAAGTTTGTAACTTGACAGCATGAACATTAACGGTTTAATATTCTTTCACTGCTTCATACAGCATGCTCGCAGTTTACACAAATGTATGGGTTTTCATGTACACTTTATTATTGTTGTCACTTGTTGGACATCCATAACACATCAACATTCTCATTTCAACAGAAACAACCATTAAGTAACAATTTCCTGGATTTACAGTCCGATGTGACAACGTAAACACTAAAGTATAATTTTGTTTTTAGAAAAAAAAAACTAAATCTTATTATGTGAATTGAAAGAAAACGAAAAAAAGACATAAATGATTGGTAAATATTCGACAAATAATTCATGTCATTAATATATATTTTTTTTTCTAAAGAACCTATTTGCAGGCCCTATTACTGCTGTTGATATGTCACAATAATTAATTGCAAACATGGAATATTTTTATATTTTACTAAATCTAAAGCGTTCCCACTTAGCCATGACAGTAGGGATCGTGTAGAGAAGTGGGTTTGCTGCAGAGTTGATGGGGAGAACGATAACAGTTGTCCACCCATAAACATCATTACTGATCTCGTGCCCATTACGTGAAAATAAACCCATGAGTCCTATAGGAAACCAACAGAGAAAGTTGGAAAAAGCAACAAGAAATAGCTGTTTAGCCACTGTTATATCTTCAAATCGTCTGGACGGCACTCCAGATACTCTGTTCTCAGACATGGCTCTAAAGATGGCTCTTTGACCGTAACCAATGATGATAACCAGACATACATTGAGAACAATGAACACGGCAAACGAGAACTCCCAGCCATTAAGTCGTTTAGTTGTCAAAGGTAGGCCAAGACACATTGCGTTAGAAGAATATATTTCAAACCTGAACACAATGGGAGTCAGTGCAAGAAGGAAACCAATGATCCAAGACAAAGTCAGAACGATAATTTTACTCATTTTGGAAAACTTGACTTGACCAAACGGAAACTTCATCACCAAAAATCTGTCCAGAGTGATAAGGAAAACAAAAAATGTTGACGTTTCACAAGAGAGTATAGCCAGGAAGCCAGCAAGTTTACATACAACACTTTCTCTCCAGCTCTTGTCATACAAAACATAAACGTCACGATAGTAATAATCCGCTCCAGCAATAATGAACAGATAGACTCCCATAATAAAGTCAGATATACCCAAGTTTGTCACAAACAGACCATAACCTGTTCTGAGAACTGACCTGTCCCAGATTACACGATAACCAATAACCGTCATGTTGCCCAGAACAGCAAGAACCGCGACCACCCAGACAAGAACACGCTGAACATCGATACCTATCAGATCAAAACAGGAAGAAATAGCGTCACCCAGAGCGTGACAAGTGTGGTATGGAATGTTAGTCCCCCTGATCTGTGGACAACAAATCTCAAAACTGTCAGTGTACAGATCTTGACTGATAGTGAGACCGTTAAAGAAATCTTCATAAAAGTCAACAACCAACAGTCCACGTAAATCTAGCGTCTCTAATGTTAGTTTAGATGGAAATGTGTGTTTGTTGATGTCACTGATCTTTGTAAAGCTCAAGTTGAGATGTCTCAAGCTCGGAAATGAAAGAACAAAAAACTTATCCAGCATTGCTAGACCCGTGTGGGACAGATCTAGTGTCTCTAGAAATTTTAATTGAAAATTGTACACATCAACAAGTTGTTTATTGTAGGACATGTTCCAGTGACGGATATTGCCCAGTATATTTCCACTCTTTTTGATATTATGCATGGTCTTAACGTTGTTGTGACTTATATCTAAATGCTGCCAGTGATGCGAATCATACACAAAGGATATGTCATATAATTTGCAATGGGACATAATAATAAAGGCCAGATTCGGTAAATATTTCAGGTAAGTAATTACTCCTGTAGACAAGTCAACTCCGGACAAGACCAGATATCGGGTTATATTGTCAATGTCATTGTTACTGTAGATATCAATGTTTTTAGATATGACTTGCTTGTAATCTGGTACTGTAATTGTCCCCGATATACAGCGAAGTCCATCAACACATTTCATGCCACAGTCCACCTCATCGTCTTGGTGTGGACAGTCAGGATGTCCGTCACAAACTAGGTCAGGATGGAGACACATTTTACTATTCGAACAAGCAAAGTTCCCGGTACACGAGCTAATAATGTATTGGTTCTCATCATCTCCTAAAGGACAGTCTGCTGTTCCGTCTAGAGCGTAATGTAGTGGGATACAGTAACTGCTGGGACATTTTAAATATCCCTCTTGACAATCACAGTCCACACAGTTCTCAAGATGGGACATATCTCTACATCCGAGAACGGCTCCAAACTTATCTTTGACATAAACACACCGGGGAGCCCAGATGAGATGACCCAGCACGTTCCTACAGGTGTCCACTGTCTCAAGTTTTCCAATAGTCTCATCTAACGACCTATCTGGCCCTGTACAATCTTCACGACCGTCGTTAAGTTTGGAGAAACTGACACATTTATCATTACAAAACAAAGTGCAGCTCTCATTTGTCCTCAGAGAACTCACGACAGCCTCAGTTTCATCGTTGACTTGATTCACTGATTTGTACCCACAAACATTACAGTCAACTTCACCGTCACCGACCCATTGTAATGGCAAACAGGAACCGTCACAACAGAGAACACCTCGGCATGTCTTCGAATGATCTTCGGTTTTCATTGATTGATGAACACAAAACATTTCATCGCGTCTGCTGTTGCAGTGATCGAGAGAGTCGCAGACATAAATGTAGGAGATGTATCGTGGATCAGGTACTCCAAACCCACAGTCAAACACGGGAAACAACTCCAGTTTTGTTTGTTTTGAAACTGCCTCAAAATCCGAGCTAGCAACGCTGGCCGATACAGAAATAATGTTATCTTTATATATCATAAAATGTCCTCTACTTAATGCCTTCATAAAACTGTCATTCAAAGCTGGTTTTATTGTTATCATGTTCTTATCATAAACAATTTTAGGGAGAGTCATCTCACACAAAAATGCATAAGCTATTGTATCAGTACATCTAACGTCCGCCCATCCATCAACAAAAGGAAACATGTTCCTGGAGAAATTCGTTACGTCACTACCGGTCTCGTTAAAGACAAACCGCCAAACTGCACACTCACTACTAAACCCATCAGACGGTTTCCCAGGCAACCAATGATTAACCACAGATGGACGAGTTTCGGACCAACGAAAACGTTTTGCAAAGTTCTTGGTGTCTCTTGTAAGACCAATATAAAACTCAACCACCAATTGTGAATATCCTACATGATGTTTGAGAAGTGTGGGAATGGTTGCTTGTAGAAATGTCAATTCTTCTTTAGTTTCTATTTGTACTAAACCGCTTGCGTAGTCTGAACATGTCCATTCCCCATCCATCCAGTCTATTTTATCGTCATTATCCTTCAAGAAATAACAGGAGATTGAATGACCGCTATGAAACTGAAACCATCCGTCCGCACACTGAGAGCACACAGCAAGTAAAAAAGCACCTCTGCTCATTCCCGTATATCCTACTATAAATGTATTCCCCAGGTACACTATGTCCTCTACATATCTCACATTTAGGACCACAACGAATATGTTGATGTCTGTTACTTGCTGTTGCTGTACAATCTGCGGTATACTTCTACTCTCATCAAAAGATAAATAATAGCCATCGATAAAAATAACAGCAACATGGGTCACGTTCTTCCTGACCCCCCTCATCCCAGAAAACAAGCGCTTAACAAATCTTATTTTCAATTCTATGGTCTCATTTATATTGTAATTACGTTTCAGATTTCTTGGACTACTATCTGTAAATGACGATTTAAAAAGAAAATCCATTAATTCACTAAATTGCCAGGAGCTGACGTTAACTTTTGGATTGTTGAGGGAGAACCAATCAATGACAGCAGCAAACAATACTCGTGTTGTTGTCTTACTAGAGCCAATAACATTTTTTGCAAACGGTTCAGTCATTGAGGTTTGATGTTCGTAATCATAGTTGTCATCGGTGCCGTAATAAAGAAATAGAAAGTCGATCTTCTTCTGATAACAATCATCCAGATGAATGTTTTCTGGCTCTCTTCCGTGGATCCCTGCAACAATAAAGGTTTGGTTCATTAAATAAACGTAATGGAGAATATCATCTTCATCAGTATCATCATCATCATCATCATTAGTATCCAGGCTTGCCGGCATGGGTGATCGTGTTTTTCCACGAATGACCGACCACTTCTTCGGCTGTCTCAACAGCTCTGTTGTTGATATCCTACCCACAATTCACTTACACTGTTTTGTATTTTGTTCTCTTGTCCTCTAAACATTCTTCTCTCATATTTTCAAGTTGTCAAAATGTTTTATAGTTCTGCCCTTACAAAAACAATAATACTTATTGTTTGTATGGCTGAACCGGTAAATACTATTGTATACGCCCATGTAAATGAATGTGCTCATGCATTGTTGACAACCTTAATAATGGGGGTAGTGTAAGGATTGGGGGTAACAATAAAAGTGAAATCACATTTGCAAATTCAGAGTTACGCACGTGAATCGCCGTCTCGAAAAATGTGATCCGCTTTGAGCGCTATCCACAATATTTAAATAAGCCAGCGCAGGGTCCGCGATAAAGAAATAACTGAGAGAACCGCTGGAACAAAACAAAAGTGTCACAGGGTCGCGTCACGTTTAAAACTCTGCATAACCTCTGAATTCACGACCCGGGGTCGTAAGATTGGCCAGGCAACAGGAACAATGCCAGGGTGCTATAGGTGATAAGTGGGTAAAAGAAGAACAGGCGGGGAGAGACGTGCCGCCTAGACAGGTTCGTAAACAAAAGGCTTTGAGAAAGGGTGAAGCAGTAGTACAATACACTAGCCTGAGGGAGACATGTCATGGAGCAAACAAACGACCGGGGGGAGGGGGTGGGGGAATAGAGGGAGAGGGGCCAAAGTTAAGTGGCCTAATTAAGAGGCTGGAACACTGAGGGAAGTAACCCAGGTGGAGATAACTAGCGAAGTTGTGGAGATAAGGTCAGGAGAGTAGCTGTAAACAAGTAGCTACTGAGCACCAGCGAGATGGTGAACCAGAAGGCAATGTAGTTAACATGGAGTAAATAAAGAGAAGTGGTATACTAAGAATGGAAGTACTAGAAGTGGATAAATAGAGAAGTAGACAAATAGAGAGGGGGAGGGGGTTAAACGTATGGTAAAGGAGATGTAGTATACTAGAAGTTGGGAGAGCAATGAAACTGTGCACCGGAAGTGGAGATATCGAGAAGAGTAAAAAACTAGTGTACTAGAAGTTGATTAATGGAGAGGTGGTGGGCCAGAAGTAGATAGATAGAGAAAGGGTTGGTTGGAAGTAAAATAATAGAGAAGTGGTGCGCTAGAAGTTGGTACGTAAAGGGGTAGAAAAGTAGAGACATTGTGAAACTGATGTGGATACACATGGGGGTGGTGTGCAAGTTGCTGATGGATAGACAGGTGGAGTCCTAGAAGAGGGTTAAAAGTGGATATTGGGATAAGTGGTGTACTAGATGGGTAACCATAGAGAAGTGGTTACTAAAAATGAATAGAAACGAAAGGAGTGAACAAGACGTAGATCAAAAGAGAAGTGGTATATTAGACGTAGATATATATAGAAGTGAGTGGCTAAGTAATATACTAGGAGTGATTATAGTAATAGGGAAATGGTGAACTAGAAGGTCGTCCATAGAGAGGTGATGTACTAGATGGATAAGAACAGAAAGGGGTTACTGTAAGTGGATAGAGAGAGAAGGGGTGAAACGGAAGTAGAAAAACAGAATAAGTGAAATAGGTAGTGGAGTACAGAGGCGGCTGGAGGGAGTGAGAGGAATAGGGGTCATCAAATGGACAGGGATACAGTGATGTTACGAGGGGTGAGGTAACCCAAACGGGCGATCAAGCGATTCTCCAGACTGAATCGGATGTGGCTCACAGAGGAGCACGACAACTGGGCGGTGATCATGACATCAGCTTTACCACGATGACCCCTAGAGTTAAAGTGGGTTGCTACGGGGGTGCCTGCATCACGGGTGATGTCATATAGATGTTCACGGCATCTATTTATGAGACTGCAGCCTTTTTTACCAATGTATGTCAACTTGCATCGCTTGGAAATAATGGCATAAATGATGTTGCACGATGTGCAAGTGAATCCCTCTCTGATCTCGAAAGGACCATTGGGGAAGAGAGCAGTATCCGTCTGTTCGGTTGCAGCGGATCGTACCCCAATGGATAAGGGGGTAGGGGGGGGAAGCAGGAAAATGGTACCTAACAATAATGTGACGAAGCCACTAAATCCACTTCTAATACACCAGTTTTTTTTATTCTTCTCTATATCTCCACTTCCAGTGCTCAATTTATTTCCTCTCCCAACTTCTAGTATACTACCTCTCCTTTATCATACGTTTAAAACCCCACTCTCTAAGTATCTACTTCTCTATTCATCCACTTCTAGTACAACAGTTTTTTATTCTTCTCTATATCTCCACTTCCAGTGCTCAATTTATTTCCTCTCCCAACTTCTAGTATACTACCTCTCCTTTATCATACGTTTAAACCCCCACTCTCTAAGTATTTACTTCTCTATTCATCCACTTCTAGTATACCATTTTTTTTCTCTATATCTCCACTTCCAGTGCTCAATTTATTTCCTCTCCCAACTTCTAGTATACTACCTCTCCTTTATCATACGTTTAAACCCCCACTCCCTAAGTATCTACTTCTCTATTCATCCACTTCTAGTACACCATTTTTTTATTTTTCTCTATATCTCCACTTCCAGTGCTCAATTTATTTCCTCTCCCAACTTCTAGTATACTACCTCTCCTTTATCATACGTTTAAAACCCCACTCTCTAAGTATCTACTTCTCTATTCATCCACTTCTAGTACACCAGTTTTTTTTATTTTTCTCTATATCTCCACTTCCAGTGCTCAATTTATTTCCTCTCCCAACTTCTAGTATACTACCTCTCCTTTATCATACGTTTAAAACCCCACTCTCTAAGTATCTACTTCTCTATTCATCCACTTCTAGTACACCAATTTTAAATTTTTCTCTACATCTCCACTTCCAGTGCACAATTTATTTCCTCTCTCAACTTCTAGTATACTACCTCTCCTTTATCATACGTTTAAACCCCCACTCTCTAAGTATCTACTTCTCTATTCATCCACTTCTAGTACACCAGTTTTTTTATTCTTCTCTATATCTCCACTTCCAGTGCACAATTTATTTCCTCTCCCAACTTCTAGTATACTACCTCTCCTTTATCATACGTTTAAAACCCCACTCTCTAAGTATCTACTTCTCTATTCATCCACTTCTAGTACAACCATTCTTGGTATACGACATTTCTTTATTTGCTCCCAGTTGACCACATTGCCTTCTGGTTCACCATTTCTCTGGTGCTCAGTAGCTACTTGTCTACATCTGCTCTCCTGACATTAACTCCACAACTTCGCTAGTTATCTCCACCTGGGTTATCTTCCCTCAGTAGCTACTTGTCTACATCTGCTCTCCTGACATTAACTCCACAACTTCGCTAGTTATCTCCACCTGGGTTATCTTCCCTCAGTAGCTACTTGTCTACATCTGCTCTCCTGATATTAACTCCAGAACTTCGCTAGTTATCTCCACCTGGTTTATCTTCCCTCAGTAGCTACTTGTCTACATCTGCTCTCCTGACATTAACTCCACAACTTCGCTAGTTATCTCCACCTGGGTTATCTTCCCTCAGTAGCTACTTGTCTACATCTGTTCTTCTGATATTAACTCCACAACTTCGCTAGTTATCTCCACCTGGGTTATCTTCCATCAGTTTTCCAGTCCCTTGATTAAGCCACTTAACTATGGCCCCTCTACCCCCCCCCCCTCGATCGTTTGTTTGCTCCCTGATATGTATCCCATGGCATAGTGAATTGTACTGTTCCTTCATCCATTGCCAAACGCCTTTTGTTCCTGAACCTGCCTAACCGCTCTCCCCACCTGTCCTTCTTTTACCCACTTATCTCCTATAGCCCTTGGGCCTTGTTCCTGTTGCCTGGCCAATTTTACGACCCTTGGTCTGTGTCTCGCTTGACTTTCCTCAGTCATACACGTGGATGTTTTTCCATGCTGCTTGTCTCCACCTGTCATTTGTAAATATTCTCCCACCCGGGACAGCAAAGTCACTCCAGCTAAGTAATTTTATATACATTTTATAGACTTTCATAAATATACATTTAAATTTATATTCCTCGTTTCTTTTTAAGTTTTCAGCTATTCATCATTCCTCCATACTTATGATTATATATCTTTACACTTCACCTATCCTCCCACATGTGACACATCTAATTTTCATCTCAGAGATACTATCTCTCGTCTCTCTATCTACCTTTTCCTCACTTCATAATCCGACGTTTAGCTACAGATATTTGTGCCTCACCGTTTGTTGTCTTCGTCCCCGTCTTCTGGAGAAAGCGGCAGGCCGAAACGTATTTTTGTGTGTGTTCCTTTTTTATAACGCTATCAACGTACCTTGGAGTGTATACCACACCCCAGTACCGGTGAGCTTTTTGAGAGATATCACCAAACTGTGGAGCAGTGACCGGTGACCTTTTTGAAGATATCACCAAACTGTGAAGCAGTGAACTGTGAGCTTATTGAGAGATATCACCAAACTGTGGAGCAGTGAACTGTGAGCTTATTGAGAGATATCACCAAACTGTGGAGCAGTGAACTGTGAGCTTATTGAGAGATATCACCAAACTGTGCAGCAGTGACCGGTGAGCGTATTGAGAGATATTACCAAACTGTGGAGCAGTGACCGAGGAACGTATTGAGAGATCTCATCAAACTGTGGAGCAGTGACCGGTGAGCGTATTGAGAGATCTCATCAAACTGTGGAGCAGTGACCGGTGAACGTGTTGAGAGATGTTACCAAACTGTGGAGCAGTGACCGAGGAACGTATTGAGAGATATCACCAAACTGTGGAGCAGTGACCGAGGAACGTATTGAGAGATATCACCAAACTGTGGAGCAGTGACCGAGGAACGTATTGAGAGATCTCATCAAACTGTGGAGCAGTGACCGAGGAACGTATTGAGAGATCTCATCAAACTGTGGAGCAGTGACCGGTGAACGTGTTCAGAGATATTACCAAACAGTGCAGCAGTGACCGGTGAACATGTTGAGAGATGTTACCAAACTGTGGAGCAGTGATCGGTGAGCATGTTGAGAGATATTACCAAACTGTGGAGCAGTGATCGGTGAGCATGTTGAGAGATATTACCAAACTGTGGAGCAGTGACCGATGAACGTGTTGAGAAATGTTACCAAACTGTGAAGCAGTGACCGGTGAACGTGTTGAAAGATATCACCAAACTGTGGAGCAGTGACCGATGAACGTGTTGAGAAATGTTACCAAACTGTGAAGCAGTGACCGATGAACGTGTTGAGAGATGTTACCAAACTGTAGAGCAGTGACCGATGAACGTGTTGAGAGATGTTACCAAACTGTGAAGCAGTGACCGATGAACGTGTTGAGAAATGTTACCAAACTGTGAAGCAGTGACCGATGAACGTGTTGAGAGATGTTACCAAACTGTAGAGCAGTGACCGATGAACGTGTTGAGAGATGTTACCAAACTGTGGAGCAGTGACCGATGAACGTGTTGAGAGATGTTACCAAACTGTGAAGCAGTGACCGATGAACGTGTTGAGAAATGTTACCAAACTGTGAAGCAGTGACCGATGAACGTGTTGAGAGATGTTACCAAACTGTAGAGCAGTGACCGATGAACGTGTTGAGAGATGTTACCAAACTGTGGAGCAGTGACCGATGAACGTGTTGAGAGATGTTACCAAACTGTGGAGCAGTGACCGGTGAACGTGTTGACAGATATTACCAAACTGTGAAGCAGTGACCGATGAACGTGTTGAGAAATGTTACCAAACTGTGAAGCAGTGACCGATGAACGTGTTGAGAGATGTTACCAAACTGTAGAGCAGTGACCGATGAACGTGTTGAGAGATGTTACCAAACTGTGGAGCAGTGACCGATGAACGTGTTGAGAGATGTTACCAAACTGTAGAGCAGTGACCGATGAACGTGTTGACAGATATTACCAAACTGTGGAGCAGTGATCGGTGAGCATGTTGAGAGATATTACCAAACTGTGAAGCAGTAACCGGTAAGCATGTTGAGAGATATCACCAAACTGTGAAGCAGTAACGGGTAAGCATATCACCAAACTGTGGAGTAGTGACCGGTGAGCATGTTGAGAGATATCACCAAACTGTGGAGTAGTGACCGGCAAGCTTTTAGAGATATCACCAAACTGTGGAGCAGTGACCGGTGAGCATGTTGAGATATATCACCAAACTGTACAGTTGTTACTAGTGGGCAGTGAGCATGTTGAGAGATATCACCAAATTGTGGAGTTGTTACTAGTGGGCAGTGAGCATGTTGAGAGATATCACCAAACTGTGGGGTTGTTACTAGTGGGCAGTGAGCATGTTGAGAGATATCACCAAACTGTAGATTAGTGAACTGATGAGGTTTACGCCAAAATATTGTTTCTATGGATACAAGGTATATGAATGCAGGGTAGCAGATCAGTTGGAGACCTTTATTATTATATATATATATATATATATATATATATATATATATATATATATATATATTGTTGTAGAGATTCATGATTGTACAGAAAAAATGTGACGGTGGTTTTCTGTTGCCTTCCGTTGGTTTGTTTACGGTTGGCTCCGCTAGCCTTAAATATATATATATATATATATATATATATATATATATATATATATATATATATATATATATATATATTCATGAGAGAGTCTGGAATCCTACACTGATTGAATCTTGATCGCAGATACATATATATCCCTGCACTGTAACAAGGTACAGTGAGACACCTCATGGCTTGAATACAAGAAACAAGTAAATAAAAGTCAAACAGCTACTGAAATGGGCGTAATGGTGCAGATTTTAGATTTCAAGCCTGTTTTGATTGTATTCTCTAAATACATTTTCGGAAGGCGCATTTGGTGCGTCCAAGATGATGGTGTATATTCACTTTGACCGTTGTCAACGAAGCGTAATTTTATTTCTGTGAGCATCTATTATACATTTTAAGAACATTGATAGAAAGATATATAGAGGGTAATAAAGATCTATATATGTGCTTTGTAGACTACACGAAAGCATTTGACAAAGTAAAGTATGTGGAAATAATAGTATGTTGGAAAAATTAAACATTGATGGCAAGAATCTGCGAGTCATAAAAAACATGTATTGGCAACAAACAGCAGCTATACGAATTATCAACCAAACAGGACAATTTTATTTCATAAAACAGGGAGTCTGACGAGACTGCGTTCTGTCGCCGGATTGGTTTTCACTTTACAGCGAACATATTATGAGATCAATGGTGGACAAAAAAGGAATTGAAGTCAAAGGTCCAAACATAAATAACTTGCGACATGAGGATGACACAGTCTTAATAGCAAAGACAGAGAATGAACTACAAGAAATGATAGATAGAATAGTAAAAGAAAGCAACAATAATGGTCTCAGTCTGAATAGTAAAAAAAAAAACAGAAGTAATGGCTATATCGAAGAAACAATCATTACCATCATGCAGTATAAAAGAAAAAAAAAGAAACAAGACAAATATGAAACAAGTGCAATGTTTCAAATACTTGGGCACAATAATAACATCAGATGGAAGATGGCACCACAGAAATAAAAAGCAGAATAGCTCAGGCCAAAATAGCATTTCAGAAAATGAAAAATATCTTTTGCAACAAATCTATGTCAATAGAAATGATAAAGAAAGTTCATCGGTGCTATATTAGACCCATTTTGACCTATGGAAGCGAATAATGGACAGTAGACAAAGAAATGAAAAGACGATTAGATACCACAGAGATGGGATTTCTCAGAAGAATGTTGAAAGTTCCCTGGACAGCTAAAAAGACCAATGAGGGAGTTCTCAAAGAGGCCAACACAAAAAGGGAGCTCTTAAACAACATCAAAAAGAAGCAATCAATATTTTTTGGTCACATCATGAGAAGAGGACAGTTGGAATACTTGATTACAACAGGCAAAATAAAAGGAAAGAGAGTTTGCAGACGACAAAAAGATAACATACTAGATAGTTTGGTGTCATGGCATGGAAAACAGTCAACAAAAGAACTGATACGATGCACTGTGGATAGAAGATTGTGGAAGGACATGATCACCTACGCCAACCGGTATGGCACATGATGATGATTCCTCAGGTCTAATTTTATAATATAGCAGCAATGTAATTACCATTATCATATTTCTCATTGCTTCATACAACATTCCCACTTTTTACACAATTGTATGTTTGTTTGTGTCCACTTTATTATTTTATTTCACTAGCGTAGAGCGTCAACAATACAATTACATCAACATTCTCATTATAACAGAAGCAACAATAAAGTAATAAAGATAATAGTCCGATGTGACAACATTAACATTACAGTGTAATTGTGTTAATATAAAAGTGGATCTAACATATGAACTGCATGAATTTTTTTTTTTTATTACAGAATTGATTAATAGTTGGAAAACAATTCACGTCACTAATTTATATTATTTTTTTTTTTAAAGCTAAATGTATTCCATATTACTGCTGTTGTTATGTTACAGTAATTAAGTGTAAACTTTGAATGTTTTATTTGTTACCAAATTTAAATTGTTCCCACTTAGCCATAACAGCAGTGATCGCGTGCAGAAGTGGGTTTGCTGCAGAGTTGATGGGGAGAACGAGAACTGTTGTCCACGCATAAACATCATTGCTGATCTCGTGCCCATTAAGAGAAAATAAACTCATGAGTCCTATAGGAAACCAACAGAAAAAGTTGGACAAAGATACCACAAATATCTGTTTAACGACTGTTATATCTACAACCCTCCAGGACGCTGGGCCGGTCATTCTGTTCTCAGACATGGCTCTACGGATGGCTCTTTGACCGTAACCAACGATGTGAACCAGACATAAATTGAGAACAATGAACACGACAAACGAGAACTCCCAACCATTGAGTCGTTCAGTTGTCAAAGGTAAGCCAAGACACATTGCGTTAGAATAATATATTTCAAACCTGAACACAATGGGAGTCAGTGCAAGAAGGAAACCAATGATCCAAGACAAAGACAGAACGATAATTTTACTCATTTTGGAAAACTTGACTTGACCAAACGGAAACTTCATCACCAAAAATCTGTCCAGAGTGATAAGGAAAACAAAAAATGTTGACGTTTCACAAGAGAGTGTAGCCAGGAAGCCAGCAAGTTTACATACAACACTTTCTCTCCAGCTCTTGTCATACAAAACATAAACGTCACGATAGTAATAATCCGCTCCAGCAATAATGAACAGATAGACTCCCATAATAAAGTCAGATATACCCAAGTTTGTCACAAACAGACCATAACCTGTTCTGAGAACTGACCTGTCCCAGATTACACGATAACCAATAACTGTCATGTTCCCAAGAATAGCAAAAACCGCGACCATCCAGAGAAGGACACGCTGAACAGTGATCCCTATCAGATCAAAACAAGAGGATATAGCGTCATCAGGAGCGTGACAAGTGTGGTATGGAATGTGTGTCCCCCTGATCTGAGGACAACAAATCTCAAAACTGTAAGTGTACAGATCTTGACTGATAGTGAGACCATTAAAGAAATCTTCATAAAAGTCAACAATCAACAGTCCACGTAAATCTAACGTCTGTAATGTTAGTTTAGAAGGAAATGTGTTTTTGTTGATGTCACTGATCTTTGTAAAGCTCAAGTTGAGATGTCTCAAGCTCGGAAAGGAAAGAACAAAAAACTTATCCATCATTGCTAGACCCGTGTGGGAGAGGTCGAGTGTTTCCAGAAATTTTAATTGAAAATTGTACACATCAACAAGTTGTTTATTGTAGGACAGATTCCAGTGACGGATATTGCCCAGTAAATTTCCACTTTTTTTAAAATTATATATTTGTTTTAGTAAGTTGTGACTAAGATCTACATGTTGAAAGTGATGTGAATAATAAATAAATGATTTTAAATATAATTGACAATGGGATAAAATAACAACGGCTAGATTTGGGAAATATTTGAAAAAGTCATATTTTATTGAAAACAAATTAATCCCTGTCAAGTTAAGGTATCGGACAGTCTTGTCAATGTAGCTGTTATTGTTGATATTTGTGGGTTTCTGATCTGATATCGTAACTGTCCCCGATATACAGCGAAGTCCATCTACACATTTCGTACCACAGTCCACCTCATCGTCTTGGTGTGGACAGTCAGGATGTCCGTCACAAACTAGGTCAGGATGGAGACACATTTTACTATTCCAACAAGCAAAGTTTCCGATACATGAGCTAATAATGTATTGGTTCTCATCATCTCCTAAAGGACAATCTGCTGTTCCGTCTAGAGCGTAATTTAGTGGGATACAGTAACTGTTGGGACATTTTAAATATCCCTCTTGACAATCACAGTCCACACAGTTCTCAAGATGGGACATATCTCTACATCCGAGAACGGCTCCAAACTTATCTTTGACATAAACACACCTGGGAGCCCAGATGAGATGACCCAGCACGTTCCTACAGGTGTCCGCTGTCTCCAGTTTTCCAATAGTCTCATCTAACGACCTATCTGGCCCTGTACAATCTTCACGACCGTCGTTAAGTTTGGAGAAACTGACACATTTATCATTACAAAACAAAGTGCAGCTCTCATTTGTCCTCAGAGAACTCACGACAGCCTCAGTTTCATCGTTGACTTGATTCACTGATTTGTACCCACAAACATTACAGTCAACTTCACCGTCACCGACCCATTGTAAAGGCAAACAGGAACCGTCACAACAGAGAACACCTCGGCATGTCTTTGAAAGATCTTCTTTATTCCTTGATTGATCAACACAAAATATTTCATCACGCCTACTGCTGCAGTGATCGATAGAGTCACAGACATAAATATAGGAAATGTATCTGGGATCAGGTACTCCAAACCCACAGTCAAACACGGGAAACAACTCCAGTTTTGTTTGTTTTGAAACTGCCTCAAAATCCGAGCTAGCAACGCTGGCCGATACAGAAATAATGTTATCTTTATATATCATAAAATGTCCTTTACTTAATGCATTCATAAAACTGTCATTCATAGCTGGTTTTATTGTTATCATGTTCTTATCATAAACACTTTTAGGGAGGGTCATCTCACACAAAAATGATGAAGCTATTGTATCAGTACATCTAACGTCCGCCCATCCATCAACAAAAGGAAACATGTTCCTGGAGAAATTCGTCACGTCACTACCGGTCTCGTTAAAGACAAACCGCCAAACTGCACACTCACTACTAAACCCATCAGACGGTTTCCCAGGCAACCAATGATTAACCACAGATGGACGAGTTTCGGACCAACGAAAACGTTTTGCGAAGTTCTTGGTGTCTCTTGTAAGACCAATATAAAATTCAACCACCGATTGTGAATATCCTACATGATGTTTGAGAAGTGTGGGCATGGTTGCTTGTAGAAATGTCAATTCTTCTTTCGTTTCTATTTGTACTAAACCACTCTTGTGGTCCGAACAAATCAATGTCGCGTCGACGTGGTCTATTGTTATGTAGTTATTGTTAAACAAATAACAAGAGTGGAAATAATTGTCTTGAAACTGAAACCATCCTTTCGCACATTGGGAGCATATGGTGCTTAATAAAGGATCTTTGCTATGCCTATTATTTCCTACTATAAGTGTGTTCACAAGGTAGACTATGTCATCTACATCTCGCAATTGAAGGACCACAAGCAATATGTTGATGTCTGTTACTTGCTCCTGCTGTACAATCTGTGGTATACTTCTACTCTCATCAAAAGATAAATAATAGCCATCGATAAAAATAACAGCAACATGAGTCACGTTCTTCCTGACCCCACCCATCCCAGAATACAAGCGTCTAACAAATTGTATTTTCAATTCTATGGTTTCATTTATATTGTTGTAATCCTGCTTCATAGTCCTTTGATTATTTACTTTTAATATTGACCTATAATAAAAATAATTGAAGTCACCAAATTGCCAAGAGCTGACGTTAACTTGTGGATTATTGAGGGAAAACGAGTCAATGACAGCAGCAAACAATACTCGTTTTGTTGTATCACTAGAGCCTATAATTTCGCTAGCACCTCCTGTTGTAATTTCTTTTGCAAAAGAATTGGTCATTGAGGTTTGATGTTCATAATCATAGTCATCATCGATGCCGTAATAAAGAAATAGAAAGTCGATCGCGTCTGTATAACATCCATCTAGAGGAAAGGTGCCAGGCTCACTGCTTGAGATCCCTGGAACCACAAAAAGTTAGGTTAAGTAAAGAGAATTAATGTGAATATCATTAGTACATAATATAATTAAAATCATCAATAACCATGCTTGCTGATCTAGTGACCATGTTTATGCATAAATGTGTATGATTCCTGGTTCAGCTTCCTTATCAGCCATGTTGTGGTCTTTATACCAATCATTCTCTTTGAGTATCGTGCAATGTGTGCTTGTCTCTCTATACATTCTCTCGAAAGTGTGTTCTACTTGTTTTATTCTCATACCACCAACCAACAACAATGATTGCTTGTACAGTCGTCAGCAAAATATAGCGACACCTTCATCGATCGCTCAATGATGATACTAATATAAGTGTACTGTACCTATGTGTTTTGTAATACTGTATGTCTGTTGCCTGACTAAATTATATATGAATTAACCATGAAGATAATATTTTGGATTTATTAATTGTACTAGCATTGAATGCACTGAACAAACTGACGAATATAAAAAAATCAAAAGTACGCAGTACGCAACTAAAATTATCCATCTTCTGTGTAATGCCAGTTCTCACATATGCATGTGGATGCTGGAAAGAATCCAGGCTTTAGATAGGGACAAAAATTACGGTGAACACAGAACACTCCGGAGAATATATAAAAGACTTTGTAAAGATTACGTTTCAAACGAACCTATAGTAACAAAAACAATAATACGTGTCGATCTTGATAAGAATCAAGCGATGGGAAATGCATCGGTCACATGTTGAGAATGAGTGAAGAAAGACTTTACTGGCAGGAATTTATTTGGAAAACATTTGGTAAAATAAGGCAGATCACATTATTACTAGAGAAGGCTCAACCATGATACAAAGAAACATCATAAAAGAACTTACAGAAAATCTGCAATTGTGGAGGTATATGACCACCGCAGTATGTACTGTGTTCTTCCTGGGAGGAAAATATTAATAATTTACTAATTCAACTTTTGAACTAGGGGGCATGACAATGCATGAGGGACAAATGTAAAAACTAAGGTTGCATGCATCGAGTGGTAAATGTTTGAGGAATACGCTGAGATATCACATTCACCACTCAGTGAAAAGATTTATTAACGATGCATATATGACAAGCCGATGTCAGGTCGTGTAATATTACCTGCTACTGTATACAGTAACCAATACAACCTGCGGCTGCCCTGGTGCCTTGCAGGTATACTCTGAAGAGTAAAACGCTAAGGGAAGGTACTCGGAAGTAAAACAACACCACTGCCTTGTGGGTGAGACTTTTTAGTCAAAGGCTAAATGAGCCAACCGTAAACAAACCGACGGAAGATAACAAAAAAACACCGTAGTAATTGCTTTGTACAGTCATGAATAGCAAACGCCGCTTGCCAAAAAATGAGGAAGATATTATGCTATTCAATTATGACAATAGAAACAAGAAAAAGAGTTCTTAAATGTTCTGTAGAGCCAATTTTAACATATGGATGTGAATCATGGACAATATGACAACAGACAAGAAAATCACTGCGGACTGTAGAAATGTGGTCTTACAGAAGAATGTTGAGAATACCATGGACAGCTAAGAAGAGTAATGAAAATGTTCTGAAAGAGACCAAGGTAAAAAGAGAGCTAATTCCCAATATTCATTAGCATCATGTGCGGTATCGGTTGGCGTTGGCGATCATGTCCTTCCACAATCTTCTATCCACAGTGCATCGTATCAGTTCTGTTGTTGACTGTTTTCCATGCCATGACACCAAGCTATTCAGTATTTTCTCTCTTTATCGTCCGTGATCTCTCTTTCATTTTATTTTGCCTGTTGTAACCAAGTATTCCAACTTTCCTCTTCTCATGATGTGCCCAAAAAATGTTGATTGCTCCTTTCTGATGTTTTTTAAGAGCTCCCTTTTTGTGTTGGCCGCTTTGAGAACTTTCTCATTGGTCTTTTTAGCTGTCCAGGGAACGTTCAACATTCTTCTGAGAAATCCCATCTCTGTGGCCTCTAATCGTTTTTTCATGTTTTTGTCTATTGTCCATGATTCGCTTCCATAGGTCAGAATTGGTTCTATATAACATCGATGAACTCTCTTTCTCATTTCTATTGACTTAGATTTGTTGTATAATATATTTTTCATTTTCTGAAATGCTATTTTGGCATGAGCGATTCTGCTTTTTATTTCTGTATTGCATCGTCCATCTGATGTTATCACTGTGCCCAAGTATTTCAAACGTTGCACTTGTTTCAGATTTGTCTCGTTTATTTTTATGCTGCAATATGGTGACGATTGTTTCTTCGATATAACCATTACTTATGTTTTTTTACTATTCAGACTGACACATTTCGTGTTGCTTTCTTTTGCAATTATATCTAACATTTTCTGTAGCTCATTATCTGTCGCTTCCATTTAGACTGTGTCATCCTTCTTCTTCTTCTACCATTTAGCTCCCAGTGGAGCATAGGTCTTCAACAAACACTTTCCAAGTCGTTCTGTTTTTTGCAATTCTTTTAAGATCATTCCATGTCTTCCCCATCATCTTCATCTCTGCTTCGATCTGTCTTCTCCAAGAATTCCTTGGTCTTCCTCTTTGTCTTTGTTCCCTAAGTATTCCAAGAAAGGGCCTGTTGTGTAATACTCTCAGTTGGCTTCCGTAGTGTGTGTCCTATCCATCGTCATCGTCTACGCTGTATCTCTTTATCCACTAGTATTTGACCGGTACATTTCCATAATTCCATGTTAGTGACTTTGTCCTGCCATTTCTATCCCTTTATTCTGCGTAAGCATCCATTAATGAAAGTCTGTACCTTGGTAATTGTCAATTTTGTTATTCTCCATGTTTCACAGCCATATAATAGGACCGACTTAACATTTGAGTTGAAAATTCTTATTTTTGTATTTAACCTAATTTCTTTGGATTTCCATATGTTTCCCAGTGCAATGAAAGCTCCTCTTGCTTTTGATATCCTTATTTTGCTCTCATTTTCTGTTCCTCCCTCTTTATCTATATTACTGCCCAGATATATGTAAGATTGTATGTCTAGTAGAGGTATTTCTCCTAGTTTTATTTGGTTATTGCCAACTGCATTAATTCTCATAATGTTGGTATTATCTCTATTAATCTTTAGTCCTAGCTGTTGTGATCTCTCATCTAATATACTCATTTTATCCTGCATTTATTGATGGCTGTGTGATAAGAGAGCTATGTCGTCAGCAAAGTCTAAATCATCAAGTTGTTTGGTCAGTGACCACTGGATCCCATTTCTGTTGTTTTGAGTTATTTTTATAATCCAATTTATGGCCAGTAGAAAGAGAAATGGGGACAGGCGGCATCCTTGCCTTACTCATGTTCTTATTTCAAATGCTTCTGTAAGCTGTCCTTCATGCACCACTCTACATTTTGTTCCTTCATACATTGTTTTTATCAGGTTAATAAACTTTATGGGGATTCCGTAATGACTCGGCAACTTCCAAAGCATTCTTCTGTCTAAACTATCAAATGCCTTTTCGTAATCTATGAATCCAATATAAAGTGGGGATTTTAGTTCTAAACTTTGTTAAACTATTATGGGTAGAGTAGTTATTTGATCAGCACATGATCTGTTCTTTCTAAAACCTGCTTGTTCATCTCTCAAGTGTTTCTCTATAGCCTCTTTTAGTCTCTCCAGAATGATTCTGCCTAATATTTTTTTCTGGCACTGATTGTAGCATAATTCCCCTATAACCTGTGCACTCCTGTAAACTTCCTTTCTTTGGTAGTTTGATCATATAACCTTCTCTCCAGTCTTTAGGTATTTCTTCCCTCTCCCAAATGTTACCCAATAGATCAAGTAACATCTTGGTAGAGGTGTTAATATCTGCTTTGATGGCTTCCGAAGGAATTGCATCTGGTCCTGTGGCTTTACCATCTTTTAATAGTTTGATGGCTTTCATTATTTCTTCTTTGCTTGGTTTTCCACGGTTAACGTGTAACTCCTCTTCTGCTGGTAGTATATCTGGAGGATTATTTGAGCTGGGTCTGTTCAAAAGTTCTTCAAAGTGCTCTTTCCATCTCTTAATTTGTTCCCTTATATTACTAAGCAGTTTTCCTTTCTTATCTGTGATAAAGGCTTTGATCTGTTTGTATTTTCCATCTAATTTCTTTGTGATGTTGTACAGTTCTTTCATATTCCCTTTATTTGCTGCTTCTTCTGCCTTTTTAGCTAGTTCATCTATATATTTCCTCTTATCTCTTTTAATGCATCTTCTCACTTCTTTGTTCACCTCTGTGTAAGCTTCCTGTGTCTTGGCTTTATTACTTCTTGTTTTGCTTATATTTATGGCTGCTTCCTTGTTCTTTCTTTCTTTCTTTAATTTTGTCCAGGGTCTCTGTTGTCATCTATGCCTTATTCTGGCGTTCTCTTTTCCCCAGTGTTTCTTCGCATGTCTCTTTCCATATATCTTTTACCTGTTTCCAATGATCTTCTATATTTATTGTATTTTCTAGTTGTTGGAGGACTTGGTATTTGTTTGATATTGTGACTGCGAATTTATCTTTAATTCCTTGCTCTTTAAGAAACCCTACATTTAAATATTTTCTACCTTATTCGTTGTAGTATACCTTTTTAGTTTAATTTTAAGTTTGGCTAACAGAAGATGATGATCAGAAGCTACATCTGCCCCTCTATATACTCTTTCATCCTGTAAGGATGACTTAAACTTATTATTAATACATATGTGATCAATTTTATTGTCCGTTCTATGATCTGGTGACACCCATGTAGCTTTGTGTATTCTTTTATGTTGGAATATTGTTCCTCCTATGCTCATTTGATTAAGGGCGCAGAAATTCACAAACATCTCTCCATTCTCGTTTATATCTCCAAGTCCATGTTTTCCCATAATCTCTTCGAAGCCTCTGTTGACTGATCCTACCTTAGCATTTAGGTCTCCCATCAAGATTAAAATATCCTTGGCTCGTCTTGCATCCATCTGACTTTGTAGCTGTTTATAGAAATCATCTTTAACTGAATCATCCTTATCGTTGGTTGGTGCATAGCATTGTATAATGTGTAATTTTATTTTATTTTTGGTTGTTTTAAAAGTTGCTCTCACCAGTCTTGGTCCCACTGCCTCCCATTCTACTAGTGTCTTCTGTGCATTATTTGATAGCATTATAGCTACCCCTTCGCTTTGTTGTGCTCCTGGTTCCTGGTGTCCTGATGATAAAAATCATCTCCCCTGTATTCAATTTTATTCTCTCCGCTCCCAGCCATCTTGTTTCACACATTCCCAGAATATCTGTTTAGTAGTTTGTCATTTCTGCTGCCACTTGTGCAGCTTTTCCCTGTTCGTTAAGGGTACGAACATTCCAGGTGCCAATTCTGGAGGATTTCCTGGTAGACAAAGGTTGAGTCGGCAATCCGGAATCCTTACGGCTTTCTCCGGATTGCGTCATACGTCTCTTAGACAGAGAGCCCTTCTCTTTCCTTTTTGACGGATTAACTTTATCTTTCTTTGACTTGTTCATGTTTGTGAAGTTTTTTCGGCTTATTTATTTTAAAGTGTGGGATAGCCAGTCCCATGCCTAACCCTCCTTTCTCGCCTCATTACTCTTACGAACATGCCTGGTAGGGTACAGCGCCGCTATTCTTTACTCCCTTTTCGGGCCCCGGTAGCGCACGGGCGACTGTGCCATCCGCATATCATAAATTATTTATGTTGCTAATGTTGACTTCAGTTCTTTTTGTGTCTACTATTGATCTCATAATATGTTCGCTGAAAAGTGAAAACAAATCACGTGACAGAACACAGCCTTGTCTGACTACTTGTTTTATAAATTGTAATTGCCCTGTTTACTTGTTAATTCGTATAGCTGCTGTTTGTTGCCAGTACATGTTTTTTATGATTCGCAGATCCTTGCCATCAATGTTTAATTTCTCCAGCATATTGATTATTTCAACGTGCTTTACTTTGTCAAATGTTATCGTGTAATCTATAAAGCACATATATAGATCTTTCTTTACCTCTCTAGATCTTTATATCAATGTTCTTAAGATGTATATTGCATTATTGGTGCCCTTTCCTTTAACAAATCCACATTGTTCCTCAATCAATTATGTCTGGTTTTATTTTGTTCCTTACACGTTTCATGATGATTCTTAGTAATATTTTAGTCATATGGTTCACGAGACTAATAGTACGATGGGCTTCACAATCAGTGGCTCCTGACTTCTTCGCTATGGCTGCAAAAAAAAAAAGATAGGTTTTAGTAGATCTTCGGGTATGTGTCCAGTGTTATATATGTCATTGAGTAGTTGTGTTATGACTTGAACTACCAGCTCTCCTAATGCATTTATCTCTTCGATTGTTATATTGTCAGGACCTGGAGCTTTGCTTCTTTTCATGTGGTGAATTGTGTCCACTTCACTCTGCATTATTGGTGGTCCTGTTTCTTAATTTGAATTGTTTAATTCTGGTCTTTCATCATCATACAGTTGACTGATAAATTCTGTCTATCTTTCCATTGTCTTCTCCTGTCCCATCATTATATTTCCTTCCTTTGATTTCACACATAAATCAAAAAGGAGAAATTTTAACTCCTTTTCTTCCTGTTAATTCATTTAATTGATTGTGCATAAATGTGGAGTCTTTCTTTTGTTGTTTTTCCATTTCTTCGCATTTCTGTTTTAACCATCCATCCGTTGCTTCACTGCATTTTTTGTGGATCTCTTTGTGCAATATTGTGTATGTCCGTTCTTCTTTCTTATGTTTTTTTTCGTCCATTAGTTGTAATATTTCTTCTGTCATCCATTTCTTTTAGTTGATTCCTTTAGTCACTGGTATTACTTCTTTTGATGTTTGTTGAATCGATTGTTTGAGCATTTCCCACTGCTCCTGGAAGTCCTGTATTTTCTCAAAAAGCATTATATCTATTTTGTACTATCGTGCTGTACTTATCTGTTTATCTACTCTTAGCATATCTAATTCTAATTTTATATTTCTTGGTGATTTCTGTGCCTTCCGCAGTTGTATTCTTATCTTTCCAACTACTGGGACATGGTCACTATTGCAATCTGCCCCTGGCCGTGTTTTAACAGATATTAGCCCGTTCCTGAATCTTCTCTGTACCAGTATAAAATCATTTTGATTGTGTACTTTTTTGTCTGGGCTTTGCCATGTCCGTAGTCGCCTAGGTGTTGCTTGAACCAGGTGTTACCTATTATCATTGCATGTGTCTTTGTCCAATCTATCAATCTATCCCTCTATCATTCGTCTCTCCAAGGCCATGCCCCCCAGTCACATTTTGCGCTTAATCTGTTCCTACCTTTTCATTTAAATCCCCTGAGATAATAGTTATTTATTGGGGTTTACACTGTTCCATGGTCATCTCTAGCTCATTGTAAAATAAAGTGTCAATGTCTTCTTTTTCACTATTACTTGTTGATGCATAAACTTGAATTATTTTTATATCCATTGGTCTACCTCTCAATTTTACTAGCATAATTCTGTCTGATACTGGCCAAAACTCTTTCATTGTTTTGCTTCTTTCTCTATCTAACATGATGCCTAGTCCTCTTTAGTGTGTGGTTCCCCCAGAGTAAATTACATTTCCACTGTCGCGTTGTAATATTCCTGCTCCTCTCCATCTCATTTCACATAGTCCCAAGATGTTCAATTATAGATGTCCAATATTAGTAATAAAAAATAATAATTTTTTGGCCATGTAATGAGAAGAGAATATCTGGGATATATTGTAACAACTGGAAAAATTGAGGGACGTAGAGATTGAGGGAAACAACGAGAAAAGATACCAGACAGCTTAAGAGAATGGCTTGGCAGAAGGTCAACAACCGAAATGATAAATAACTGTCGTGATCAAAAGTTGTGGAGAGACATGATCACGTACGCCAGCAGGCTTGGTACTTGATAATGATGATATGACAAGCACACAACAAAATTTTGTTGTTGACTTAGAAGATGTGACCATTATATATGAGTAGAAGCATCAAGAGAAATCAAGATGCATAGAAATGAAAACTGTTGTAAAGCTGATGATAATAATTCAAATCTAAGAAAAGCAGAAAAAAGTGGTATGGTAACAGCTTTACGTAGGTGAGAAACAAATGAAAAGTAGACATATATATATATATAAAATTATATATATATATATATGTATATATATATATATATATATATATATATATATATCATCATCATCATTTGCCTTACCGGTTGGCATAGGTGATCATGTCCCTCCATAATCTTCTATCCACAGTGCATCGTATCAGTTCTGTTGTTGACTGTTTTCCATGCCATGACACCAAGCTATCCAGTATTTTCTCTCTTTATTGTCCGCGATCTCTATTTCCTTTTATTTTGCCTGTTGTAACCAAGTATTCCAACTTTCCTCTTCTCATGATGTGCCCGAAAAACGTTGATTGCTACTTTCTGATGTTTTTTAAGAGCTCCCTTTTTGTGTTGGCCTCCTTGAGAACTACCTCATTGGTCTTTATATATATATATATATACATATATATATATATATATATATATATATATATTGTTAAATATTGAATATGCCTACACTTTACAAGAAAACCCCTTGACTTAATTTTACCAAACTGTACACTTTTTCGTTTTCTTCACTTAAAAAAATTATAGACAACAATAGCCACATTTTATTCCCCTCTACATATAAAATAATATACTATAAACAATGCCATTTTCTTTCTCTTAAAAAACACACTACACTGTAACCACATGTGAAGACACAGCCTAAAAATAAACATTATTTTCTTTATCAACCTGTGACAACACGCCAGCGTGACCCACATTTCCCTAAAAATAAACAAAGACTTACTCCTAGAAATTGAAACACACTAGAACAACGTCAGGTGGCGACACAAATTCCCTACAAAATAAAAGAACGTCAACCGTTTTATTAACCTAACAATCAATACGTCACAACGAACGACACACTTTTCCCCAAAAAAACGTTTTTCTTCCAAAGATCAATACGCAACAGCGTCACGTGTCAACTCGCCCACAACATACATTGCACTAAAAATAAAATAAATACCTTTTTCTTATAAAAAATCAACACGTTTGACACACATTTCACTAAGAAACCTTTTCTAGAAACCTTTTTTCCCTTTAACAACTATGACTGCCATTGATTTACATTCAACGATTCCATTGATAAACTTTATTATTTTCTCTTTCTCACTGGTACCGAAAAGGTGTTGTGGTTACCATTGATAAACGATCAACGTTAACTCAAATGAACTTGACATATATTCAATGACAGACATCTTCATCAAGTGGTCAACCCAAATAAACTTCATTACACGGAACAAGAGGCATCCGCAAAATCAACAAGTGACTTCCATACATTCAATATGTGGCTTTTATACATTCAACAAGTGGCTTCCAGTAACCAAAGATATTCAACCAGTTATCTCATTACTTTCAACAGTTATTATCATTATCACCATCAAGTGGCTTTCATTAACCCAAAATATGCAACAGATCGAACCTAAATTTCACCTAATTATATTTATACAAAACCCAAAATATTCAACAGGTGGCCCACGAACCCACTGTCTCGCGCAACAGGTGACTCACCAACCCACTTTTGCACGCAACATGTGGCTCCCGAACCCACAATCCAATGAAACATGTGGTATTTGAACTCCACATTTTAGACCCATTTTGAACTCATTACTCTCATAACAGTAGCGAGACGCGATAGCTCAGTGGTAAGCGAGACGCGATAGCTACAAAGGACAAGGGGTAGGGTTCGATCCCAACCAACGGCTTCCGGGTTCACCCAGCCATAAACGGGACCCGGATTTTATTCTGGGAAAGTAAAGCAGCACGGGCGTAATTCCGGCCACATTACCCAAAAAAGCATGTGTCGAAGGTCTGTAAATGTTATGGTCACTAACACCATATTCCCTATACGCCGCCACTTGGCGTGACGGGGGTACTTTACTTTTTTTTTTACTTACTCTCATAACAGTACTACTTATATTGCAAGGTCTCAAAGGTGTTGAGGTTGCGTCAAATCGGCATAAGTAATATATGGCTTTAAAACAAGTGAGATAGAATTGTAACCGAGGTGCCGTAAAGCACTCACACCATTCTACTAAAGTCACTCCAGCGATCACTCTTGGCGACCTATTTGTTCAAAGCTTCTAGATAGCTTATGATTATTTGCCCGCCATATCTGACTGCAATAGCCAACGCCCAAACCTTGTACCTCTAATACTGCAAATATTGTGCTGCGGACGCTCCAACTCCAGGTAGGAGATGACTTCCCCAAGCCAATTGACATGTCATTTTAAGAAATACGAACACCTTTTATTGTAAAACATGTATGAGAAAAGTGGTGGTGGTAGTAAATACCATGCGTATCATAACTCATCATCATCAAGTACGGGGCGGCCTTCTGGCGTAGGTGATCATGTCTCTCCACAACTTTCGATCTCAGCAGCTATTTATCATTTCGGTTGTTGACCTTATGCCAAGCCATTCTCTTAAGTTGTCTAGTATATTTCTCTTTGTTTCCCTCTATCTAAACGTCCCTCAATTTTTCCAGTTGTTACAATATATTCCAGATTATTCTCTTCTCATTACATGGCCAAAAAATTATTATTTTTTTATTACTAATATTGGACATCTAGAATTGAACATCTTGGGACTATGTGAAACGAGATGGAAAGGAGCAGGATTGAAATACGCGACAGTGGAAAGGTAATTTACTCTGGGGGAACCACACACGAAAGAGGACTAGGCATCATGTTAGATAGAGAAAGAAGCAAAACAATGAAAGAGTTTTGGCCAGTATCAGACAGAATTATGCTAGTAAAATTGAGAGGTAGACCAATGGATATAAAAATAATTCAAGTTTATGCATCAACAAGTAATAGTGAAAAAGAAGACATTGACACTTTATTTTACAGTGAGCTAGAGATGACCATGGAACAGTGTAAACCCCAATAAATAACTATTATCTCAGGGGATTTAAATGAAAAGGTAGGAACAGATTAAGCGCAAAATGTGACTGGGGGGCATGGCCATGGAGAGACGAATGATATAGGGGATAGATTGATAGATTGGACAAAGACACATGCAATGAAAATAGGTAACACATGGCTCAAACAACATCCTAGGCGACTAAGGACATGGCAAAGCCCAGACAAAAAAGTACACAATCAAATTGATTTTATACTGGTACAGAGAAGATTCAGGAACGGGCTAATATCTGTTAAAACAAAGCCAGGAGCATATTGCAATAGTGACCATGTCCCAGTAGTTGGAAAGATAAGAATACAACTGCGGAAGGCACAGAAATCACCAAGAAATATAAAATTAGAACTAGATATGCTAAGAGTAGATAAACAGATGAGTGATAAGTACAGCACGATAGTACAAAATAGATATAATGCTATTGAGAAAATACAGGACATCCAGGAGCAGTGGGGAATGCTCAAACAATCGATTCAACAACATCAAAAGAAGTAATACCAGTGACTAAAAGAATCAACTAAAAGAAATGGATGACAGAAGAAATATTACAACTAATGGAGGAAAGAAGAAAACATAAGAAAGAAGAACGGACATACACAATATTGCACAAAGAGATCCACAACAAATGCAGCGAAGCAAAGGATGGATGGTTAAAACAGAAATGTGAAGAAATGGAAAAACAACAAAAGAAAGACTCCAAATTTATGCACAATCAATTAAATGAATTAACAGGAAGAAAAGAAGTCAAAGTTTCAGGAAGTGTGAAATCAAAGGAAGGAAATATAATGATGGGACAGGAGAAGACAATGGAAAGATGGACAGAATATATCAGTCAACTGTATGATGATGAAAGAATGCAGAATGAAGTGGAGGACACAATTCAACACATGAAAAGAAGCAAAGCTCCAGGTCCTGACAATATAACAATTGAAGAGATAAATGCAACGTTGCACTGTTGTGATGAGGTGATATACCACACAATGTTGCACTGTGGTGATGAGGTGATATACCACACAATGTTGCACTGTGGTGATGAGGCGGCGGAAGGCAAAGAAAAGATAGAACCATTCATGAATCTTCTCCTTTGCAAGTTCCTTCTATCCCTTTCAGGAACTTAGCATTGATGAGATAGTCATAGGCTACAAGGGTAGATGGCAGTTCAAGCAGTTCAATGCCTCTAAACCAAGCAAGTACCACATCAAGACCTTTGGTTTGTGCGACTTTGCCATGGGTTATATTGTCAACATTCTAACCTATTTTGGAAGAAACACTTCCTACAATCCTGAGGTTGAAGCAGATGGTAGACATGCTGTACAAGTTTTCGACACTTTATAGGAGCAAGTTGGCACATGACATGCAATCTTTACTCATCGCTATTACACCACACGAAAACTGATTGATCACCTTCTTTTGAAGAAGCAGTACTATACCGGGACTGTCAATGTTCGTCGTGTTGGCTTTCCGCAGGAAACCAAAACATTATCTCTAGAGCACAGAGCAATGAAATGGTACATGCATAATGATAAAACCAAGCTCTGTGTTGCATTCAGAGATAAAACCAAGCTCTGTGTTGCATTCAGAGATAAAACCAAGCTCTGTGTTGCATTCAGAGATAAAACCAAGCTCTGTGTTGCATTCAGAGTTAAAACCAAGCTCTGTGTTGCATTCAGAGATAAAACCAAGCTCTGTGTTGCATTCAGAGATAAAACCAAGCTCTGTGTTGCATTCAGAGATAAGAAGGCAAATAAAATGTTGCGATGGTATCCTCTGATGCCAGTGCCAACAAAAGCAGTAAAAGATGTAAAAAAAAAAAAAAAAAAAAAAAAAAAAAGTAAAGTTACCCCCCCCCCCCCCCGTCACGCCAAGTGACGTATAGGGAATATGGTGTTAGTGACAATAAATGTTACAGACCGTCGGCACATTATTTTTGGGGTAATGTGGTCGGTATTACGCCAGTGCCGCTTCACTTTCCCAGAAAAAATGCCGGTACCCATTAAAAGCTGGGTGAACCCGGAAGCCGTCGGTTTGATCGAACCCTACCCCTTGTTCTTTGTAGTCCAGTTGACTAACTACTGAGCTATCGCGGCTCCCTAGTAAAAGATGTAAATAAGCCAGACATGATTTATTTCTACAACAGAAATATGAATGGGTGCGACAAACTAGACCAGATAGCATATTACTGTGTGCCAAGTGGCATATTACCGTGTCTTTGCACGCAAAACTGCTAAATGGTGGGGAAAAAAAAAATTCTTCTGGCTGTTGGAAGTGTCGCAGGTAAATGCGTACATTTTATTTTGTTTATGCAGAGCCACTGGCGACAAAATAGTCTATTTAAAAAGAGTATAAGAAAATGTTGATGAATCAATTGACACAACACGTTGTCATTCAACAAGAAATGAACCTTCCAGGAAGGCAGCCAGAGGCAAGCTGTCTCGCAAAATCCAGAGGAAGCCGTCACGTTGTGGATTATGCTGCAAGAGACCGTGAATGCGTATATTGTTCAACTCCAACAAAGCGTGCACGGACTCATTTTTTCTGTTCAGGATGTCAAATTCAACCACATCTTCATCCAAATGCATGCTTCAAGGCATTTCATGGACATTAAATGGAGAAAGTATTTTTTGTGCAATTGACAAAAAAGTATAAGTATTGTGTATATAGTGATTTTTGTGTGTGTAGTCAAACACAAATGTCTGTATTGTGTACATAGTGATTTGTGTATGTGTAGTCAAACACAAATGTCTGTATTGTGTACATAGTGATTTGTGTATGTGTAGTCAAACACAAATGTCTGTATTGTGTACATAGTGATTTGTGTATGTGTAGTCAAACACAAATGTCTGTATTGTGTACATAGTGATTTGTGTATGTGTAGTCAAACACAAATGTCTGTATTGTGTACATAGTGATTTGTGTATGTGTAGTCAAACACAAATGTCTGTATTGTGTACATAGTGATTTTCCCCCAAAAAAAGTTGAAATTTCATTTTTGTCACTTGCGATTGCGGATGACAAAAGATCAGTTATAGTTTTGCTACATCAACCAAACTTTCCTGGCTGCTTAGAGACATATTGATATTTGTTTTTTTTCATTGCAGAACGTTTATAGACAGATAAAGATCTATAGTTCGTTCACAAATTTATGCCCACAGAGTTGATAAATTATCATGGAAACTGTTTGATGAAATTATGTAATTCTTTTTCATAAAATATTTTTTTTTTCACCAACCTTCAGATTTTATAACATTTAAGTACAAAGGTAGTCTGAATTTTGCACAAATCGTTTTTTGTTATATAATTTTATGAAAATATCAAACCGCATACTCTAAACATTAGATTTTACTGTAAATTATGTTAATTTTCTAACAATGCACGCCAAAGGCGTATCCGTATCACATTGAAGAGGGCACAATTTTTCATTTGATTTTATATCTTCGTCATAGAGATAGGTAAATTTTGACCAATGTATCAAACCCACATAGTCGCCAAATAGTAGTCGTGTTATCAACAAAATATATGGAACAACCAGAACATCAAACACACATAGTCAGCAAATAGTAAGAGTGTCATCAACAAAATTGTGCACATGTAATACATACCTCATTCCGAATCAGATGTCTCTAAGAGGTTAACAACTGTTATCAGTTGGACAAACTGCAATGCATTTCGTTGCCAGTATTGTTCCTCTTCTCTGAGCACATGTCGTCTTATTTTCTCCAGTATTCAAGGTCTATCGTTCAGACGGCATCACGCATCAATTCTTTAACATCACACATTTTAAACGTCATGTCGTATTCTTGCCCTTTGACTTTAGCCCACACAAGTTCTATTGGGTTGAGATGCGAATGATAAGGTGGGATGCGAAGAGATGTGTAGCCATACTTTGCCATTATTTTATTAATTTGATATAACTTTGTCTTCTTAGCTTGTCTAACAAGTTGCAACAACTCTGGTTTTACCTGTGTGTTGTGAAAGGAAACATTCTCTTTTCTAATTCATGTGATGATTTGATCTTTTGTGCTTGGCGAATTAAGAACTTTGTCCTCCAGTGCTACTGCATTATGATAGGATGCATTGTCCATTACAAGACATGAAGGTCTATCCAGAATGGGGAGTAGAGTGTTCTCTATCCAGTCTCTGAAAATTCGTTCATTCATTCCAGTGTGATAGTCCCTGCTGTCTGTAGACTTTAATTGAACAATAAGTTGTGTGTCATTGACAGACCATTCTCTCTACTGCCAGCATGTACCAATATAATGCGTTGTCCTTTTCTGCTGGGAATGCTTCTTTTATTTTCTCTGTCAATTGATTGCCATTCTTTCTCATATGTATGATGAGCATTGACCCACGTTTCATCCAAATATACTATATCGTAGCCTTCCATTCGTAGCTCACGGATCTACCTCAGGTATTTGCTTCAGGCAGCAATCAAGTGTGGTTTTTCATAAACAATATTTCTACCGCTAGCAGAATTTCTAAAAGTGAAACCAACGCCTCTTACGATCTTCCAAAGATTTGTTTTTGCGATTTCAATATCACATTCTAATTGCAGTTGAACTTTAAGTTTGCGCAGTGTAACAAGTTGATTCTATTCTAACAATTTCAAAATTTCACGTCTAATAACATCTTTGTCAAAATCATCACTTTCATTTTTCTTCCTTGCTTGACCGTCGCCTCTGCAGAGTCAAAGTTCTGACCTATCCATCGATTGAAAGACGTGCTATATTAAGAGCTGCCCTGGTTATGTTTTCTGGTTTTATGATATCGTAATATAACCGACCCCTTCAGGATTCCTTGCACAAGTGCCTGTACAGTAACACAGTTACCCTTTGCATAGTGATGAATTTACACTTTAAACTTTTCATGGTTTTAAAAATCAAGTAGTTACTTCACAACAGCTTACAAATTATCACATATAAAAGAATATACATTAATAGTAAATATTTTGACAAAATACGCCGCTGGACTAATTTAACAAGAAACCGGAAATGACATGACCAAAAACTATCTCGGAGTGGCATTCATTTTACAAATTACAAGTACAAAACGATGCTAAGATTGTATGGAGAGCACGTGAAATATACCTTTTAAATGGTGAGTTGATTTTTTAAAAAATATGGATATTGAAAAATCCTAAAATTTAGGACAAGCAAGAAAATCATATTTTTATATACCTCATATAGCCAACAAATCTTTCCTAAATGCATGACAGGAGGGCTAAAAATCAAACTGGAGTCGGTGACAAAATAATATTTCACGGAAAAGAATTAAAGAAAGTTATCAATTTCCCAGATAATTAATGAGCGCTATGGGCACGAATTTCGAACTATAATTGCGGTCTCTAACTTGAGGAGAGTGCATAGACAAGAAAAGATAAGGCTGCAGGCTCTAACTTGTAGAAAGATTATATAAGTCTAAAGATGTAGTTGTGAGCTCTAACCTGCAGAACTTTTATAGCTAAAGGTCTAGTTGCGGATTATAACGCAGTTGCATAAAGTGTATAGAGAGCTAAAGATTTAGCGGAGGGATCTAACCTGCAGATAGTTTATAAAGAGTTAAATATCTAGTTGCGGTCTTTAACTTGCAGAACCTTTATAGAGAACAGAAGATGTTGTTGCGGCCTTTGATTTGCACACAGTTTATAAAGAGATAAATGTCTAGTTGCATTTTATAACTTAGAAGAAAATGTATAGAGATCCAAAGTTTTATTTGCGGGCTCTTGCGTAGAAGAAAGTTTATAGAGAGCTAATGATGTACTTGCCGGCTCCAACATGTTGAAAGATTATATAGAGCTAAAGATCTAGTTACGGGCTCTAATTTGCATAAATATTATAGAGAGCTAAATATCTTGTTGCAGGTTCTAATTTGCAAAACCTTCATAGAGAACTAAATTTATTGTTGCGGACTTGAACGTGCAGACATTTTATCAAAGCTAAAAGAAAGCAACAAGGAAGGTCTCAGTCTGAATAGTAAGAAAACAGAAGTAATGGTCATATCGAAGAAACAATCACCACCATCATGCAGCATAAAATAAACAAGACAAATCTGAAACAAGTGCAACGTTTCAACTACTTGGGCACAATAATAACACCCAATGAGAGATGCACCACAGAAATAAAAAGCAGAATAGCTCAGGCCAAAATAGCATTTAGAAAATGAAAAATATCTTATGCAACAAATCTGTGTCAATAAAAATGAGAAAGAGAGTTCATCAGTGCTATATAGAACCAATTCTGACCTATGGAAGCGAATCATGGACAGTAGACAAACAAATGAAAAGACGATTAGAGGCCACAGAGAAGGTATTTCTCAGAAGAATGTTGAAAGTTCCCTGGGCAGCTAAAAGGACCAATGAGGAAGTTCTCAAAGAGGCCAACACAAAAAGGGAGCTCTTAAAAAACATCAGAAAGAAGCAATCAACATTTTTCGGGCACATCATGAGAAGAGGAAAGTTGGAATACTTGGTTACAACTGGCAAAATAAAAGGAAAGAGAGATCGCGGATGACAAAGAGAGAAAATACTGGATAGCTTGGTGTCATGGCATGGAAAACAGTCAACAACAGAAATGATACGATGCACTGTAGACAGAAGAGTGTGGATGGACATGAACACCTACGCCAAACGGTATGGCACATGATGATGAAAGGTCTAACTCGAGTTTACAACTTCAGAGACAGAGAAAATTTAAAGAAAGGACTTCCGTTACAAAATGGTGGAACGTTTCATGTTCTCTCGATCGCTGCAGACAGTGCATCTGGGGTTTGATTAATTTCGGCTCTCTGATTGCAATTTTCTGTGTTGAAATCAAAATGATGTTCTACTTAGTAAATCTGCGCCGATGAAGTGGACAATTGTGCGCCGCCGAGTACACACAGCAATGTTTCTTTTTGACAAGTCAAGTATTGTAAAAGCGACCTTCACCGTCTAGTGTTGACATGCGGTTTACGTCACATTGAGTGCTGTTCAATGGTCGATGTTAGAATTGTTTGACGCAAGTTATTTGCATGCTGAAACGCATTAATGGATTGCTCCGTCAAGTCGGCCGAAGATTTTTCTTTTTGGGGAATTTGCACCGTGTGTCGTTCGTTGTACACTAACCGCAGGGACTGTTGTTTGATGTGTGACGGTGATAATTCGACGACTAACTATGTGTTTATGTGTTCGGTTGCAGTCAAGAACGATATTCTAACATCATCAAGCGCTATACATTTTTTTTTCTCAATATGACGATCATCATTTTCGGGAGGACGTGAACTTCCATGGTATATGGTAGATAGTCAGGAACCATTGAATGCTATGTCTGAAAAGTGTTCCTTGTTGCAATTTCCTCATATTCCAAGTCCGGCTTGTTGCAGGAGCTACTGAGTTAAGTGCTCTGTCCACACCGTGAGCTGTGTGTCTCATCCGTTTTGATAATGTTTCGATATCCCGCTTGTTTACGATGAACGATGATATCGTATGACAGGGAACAGTTGGCTGTGTTCACTTTCTGCGCGGTTTCGCCTTATGTCTTTTGGCGTGTGCTGAGACTGCTACGATGGGGACTACAGTTACCTTTCTTTGTTTGGGAGATGAGTTAGTAATTCGGATGATTCCACTGGCACGGGCGGTTCAACAATTATGGATTTTAATTCGTTTGCTGTGATACCGAGGCCTTCCATAACCAATAACCAATAACCAATAACTATATCTTTAGCTCTCTATAACTTTTCTATTACGTTAGAGCGCACAACTAGATCTTTAGCTCTCTATAACTATTTTATTACGTTAGAGCGCACAACTAGATCTTTAGCTCTCTATAAACTGTCTGCAATTTACAAATATCATCATGATTTTTAGCTCTCTATAAACTTTCTGCAAATTAGAGCCAGCAACTGAATCTTTAGCTCTATATAATCTTTTCGCATCTTAGATCCCGCAGCCGGATCTTTAGCACTCTATAAACTTTCTTCTAAGTAAGAGCCCGCAACAAGTTATTTAACTTTCTTTAATTGGTTATTGGTTATTGGTTATTTGTTATGGAAGGCCTCGGTATCACTGCAAACGAATTAAAATCCATAATTGCTCAACCGCCGTGCCAGTGGAATCATCCGAATTACTAACTCATCTCCCAAACAAAGAAAGGTAACTGTAGTCCCCATTGTAGCAGTCTCAGCACACGCCAAAAGACATAAGGCGAAACCGCGCAGAAAGTGAACACAGCCAACTGTTCCCTGTCAGACGATATCATCATTCATCGTAAACAAGCGGGATATCAAAACAGGATCAAAACGGATGAGACACACAGCTCACGGTGTGCACAGAGCACTTAACTCAGTAGCTTCTGCAACAAACCGGTCTTGGAATATGAGGAAACTGCAATAAGGAACACTTTTCAGACATAGCCTTCAATGGTTCCTGCCGCCTATCCACCATATACCATGGGAGTTCACGTCCTCCCGAAAATGATGATTGGCATAGCACTTGATGATGTTAGGCCATCATTGATGACTCCAATTCCAAACATATAGACATACAGTGGTGGTAAGTTATCATTTCCAATCCAACAGAAGCCACATGACCTGTAGTTAGTAAAACCACAGAGAGAATATGATGTTGTGACCTTCACTGATTCACTCTTAGATGTGAATGTGTAGTTTACACAAGAGGAGAAGTTTTCAACTACAGTGATCCCATTTAAGGCAATTCTGGGATGGCAAGGCAAGTCTCCTTTATAGCAGCAGAACTTGATGTTCTCCGCTCCCTTCTTGTAACTGCCGCCACATGATTCTGGTGTCTCATTAACTTGGACATCATTCAAGAACAATGTCAGATTAACATTCCATAGATATGGCTCTGCTGATGAAATGCTTGGTGCAACAGTTGTATCAATCATACAGGAGGCTCATGGTCTGTGGTCATTAATATCACAGACGGCACATGATGTTGTTATATTCAGTATTTCTTTCTGTGATGTAAATATGTGGCACACACATGGAGAGTGGTTTGTGGTCACAGTAATCCCATTAAAGGCAATTCTAGGGTAGCATGGCATAGCTGTTTCAGAACAGCACAATCCTGTGATGTTTTCTGTGTTCGCTATAAAGCTGCTGGTGCTACACAATCCTGACCAATTATAGGTGTGGACATTATTCACTTGCAATGACAAAACTGCTTTGTTTACATCATAAACCTCTGGAAGCGAATCATTTATGGGACTAATAGTACAATTACTTTTTCCATCGGGGATATCTTCATTGAGTCCCCCCAAAAAAAATAGTTTTTGGTTAAAAAGCACATATGCTTTTGAGTTAAACACAAAATGAGCCCACTTCATAGATTCAAAATGATCCTTGCCAATGCCATCCGTTTGCACAAGTTAGGTCCTTAGCTACCAAGGTCACAAACGTCCGAAACGAATTAACGACTTCATCTACAGCGGAGGTTAACGAACTGTGAACAAACATTTATGTTCAAACCCTTGAAAACATTTTCAAAAATCTGCCAACTCGCTGCAATAACATATATCGTGTTATTCAATGTAAACATTGCTTAGTCCATAGCTCGAATATAAATAAGCTGCCATTTTGGTGCGTCCCATGACGTCATCCACTAAAGATCTATTTGTGCGCTCTAATGTAATATAAAAGTTATAGAGAACTAAATATCTAGCGGGGACACTAAATTTGCAGACATTTTTTAAATAAGCTAAAGATCTAGTTGTGCGCTCTAACGTAATAGAACAGTTATAGAGAGCTAAAGATCTAGTTGTGCGCTCTAACGTAATAGAAAATGTATAGAGAGTTAAAGATCTAGTTGTGCGCTCTAATGTAATAGAACATTTATAGAGAACTAAAGATCTAGTTGTGCGCTCTAACGTAATAGAAAAGTTATAGAGAACTAAAGATCTAGTTGTGCGCTCTAACGTAGTAGAAAAGTAATAGAGAACTATAGATCTAGTTGTGCGCTCTAACGTAATAGAAAAGTTATAGAGAACTAAAGATCTAGTTGTGTGCTCTAACGTAACAGAAAATATATAGAGAACTAAAGATCTAGTTGTGCGCTCTAACGTAATGGAAAATTTATAGAGAACTAAAGATCTAGTTGTGCGCTCTAACGTAATGGAAAATTTATAGAGAACTAAAGATCTAGTTGTGCTCTCTAATGTAATAGAAAATTATTAGAGAACTAAAGATCTAGTTGTGCGCTCTAATGTAGTAGAAAGGTTATAGAGAACTAAAGATCTAGTTGTGCGCTCTAATGTAATAGAAAAGTTATAGAGAACTAAAGATCTAGTTGTACGCTCTAATGTAATAGAAACGTTATAGAGGACTAAAGATCTAGTTGTGCGCTCTAATGTAATAGAAAAGTTATAGAGAGCTAAAGATCTAGTTGTGCGCTCTAATGTAATAGAAAAGTTATAGAGAGCTAAAGTTATTGTTGTGTATTCTAATTTGGAAGGAAGTTGATAGAGAGCTAAAGATCTAGTTGCGACCTTTAACTTGCAGAAAGATTATATAACGTTAACGATCTAATCACGGCGGGCTCTAACTTGCAGAACGATGATAGATAGCTGAAGTTCTAGTTGGTTATATAAACTGCCGAGAGTTTTTTTGAGAGTTAAAGATCTAGTTTTGGGTTTTAACTAGCAGAATATTTATAGACAACTAACGATCTAGCGGCGGCCATTATGTTGCAAAAAATATAGAGAGACATAACGATCTAGTTGCGGGCTCTAACTTGCAGATAGTTTATAGAGAGCTAAAGATCTAGTTGCTGACTCTAACTTGCAGAGAGTGTATAGAGAGCTAAAGATCTAGTTGCTGACTCTAACTTGCAGAGAGTGTATAGAGAGCTAAAGATCTAGTTGCTGACTCTAACTTGCATAGAGTGTATAGAGAGCTAAAGATCTAGTTACGGGCTCTAACTTGCAGAGAGTTTATAGAGAGCTAAAGATCTAGTCGCGGGCTCTAACTTGCAGAAATATAATAGAGAGCTATTGATCTAGTTGTGGGTTCTAATGTATTATAAATTTTATAGAGAGGTAAAGATCTCGTTGCGGGCTCTATATTGGAATTATAAAGAGCTAATATTTAGCTGCGGTCTCTAGTTTGCAGAAAGTCTGTAAATAGGTGAAAATCTAATTGCAGGATCTAACTTGTAAAAAGATTTTAGAAGTATAAAGTTGTAGTTACGGGCTTAAACTTAAAGACACTTGATAGATAGCTTCTATAGAGAGAACATATAAGGATATCTATAGGTCAAGTTTTGGGCTCTAAGTAGAAGAAATATTGAGTTATTGAGTTATTCAGTTATTGAGTTATTTGCGGGTCATCATCATTGAACTCCGAACATATCCATAGGTGGTCAGATCCCCTCCTCAACAATTCCCTCAGTGTCCAGCGACTGACGACTCCAGTTCTATGTTGGTTGATAAGTCTTCTTACACGGCCACTAAGTTTCTCATTTCTGGCTGTGCCCATCTTAACTCCAAACTCCATCATCCGAACTAACGATCTAGCGGCGGTCATTATGTTGCAAAAAATATATAGTGACATAACGATCTAGTTGCGGGCTTTAACAAGCAGAGAGATTGTAGAGAGTTAACGATCTAGTTGCGGGCTCTAACTTGCAGAGAGATTGTAGAGAGTTAAAGATCTAGTTGCGGGCTCTAACTTGCAGAGAGATTGTAGAGAGTTAAAGATCTAGTTGTGGGCTCTAACTTGCAGAGAGATTGTAGTGAGTTAAAGATCTAGTTGCGGGCTTTAACAAGCAGAGAGATTGTAGAGAGTTAAAGATCTAGTTGTGGGCTCTAACTTGCAGAGAGATTGTAGAGAGTTAAAGATCTAGTTGCGGGCTCTAACTTGCAGAGAGATTGTAGAGAGTTAAAGATCTAGTTGCGGGCTTTAACAAGCAGAGAGATTGTAGAGAGTTAAAGATCTAGTTGCGGGCTTTAACAAGCAGAGAGATTGTAGAGAGTTAAAGCTCTAGTTGTGGGCTCTAACTTGCAGAAATATAATAGATAGATAATGATCATAGAGAGAGTTAAAGATCTAGTTGCGGGCTCTAACTTGCAGAAATATAATAGATAATGATCATATAGAGAAGTAAGAATCTCGTTGCGGGCTCTAAATTGGAAGACAATTATAAAGAGCTAAAGATTTAGTTGCGGTCTCAAAATTGCGGAAAGTTTATAAATATGTGAAGATCTAGATGTGGGCTCCAACTTGTAGAAAGCTTTTAGAAGCATAACGATGTAGTTGTGGGTTTCAAACATACAGGCATTTCATAGAGAGCTTAAGATTTAGTAGCGGTCTCTAAATTACAGACCGTATATGTTGATATATGTAGATATAATATTCAATTGCGGTGTAAAACATGTAGAAAGTTTATAGAGACCTAAATATCGTGTTAATTATATATCGTGAGAGTTTATAGAGAGCTAAAGATCTGGTTGCATCTTCTAACTTGCAGAACGTTTGTAGAGAGCTAAAGATCTAGTTGCGGTCTCTAATTTGCAGAGAAAGTTTATAGAGCTAAAGAAGATCTAGTTTTGGGCTCTAACTTGCAGAATGTTCATAGAGAGCTAATGATGTATTCCGGGCTGTAACTTGCAGAAAAACAATAGAGAGCTACAGATTTTGTTGCGGGCTCCAACTTGCAGGAATTTTATAGAGAGCTGAAGGTCTAGATGCTGGCCCTCATTTAAGAGAAAGTTTATAGAGATCTAAAGTTCTAGTTCCGGTTTCTAAGGTGTAAGAAATTTTACAAATAGCTAAAGATCTAGTGGCGGGCTGTAACTTGTCGAACGTTTATAGTGAATTAAAGATCTAGCGAAACTGCTCTAACTTGCATGGAGTTTATAGAGAGCTAATAGTCTAGTTATGGGCTCTAACTTGCAGAACGTTTATAGAGAGCTAAAGGTTTAGTTGATGTCTCTCTTTTGGAAGAAATTGAATAGGTACCTAAAGACCTGCTTCAAGTCTCTAACCTAAAATAAATTTATTTATAGCCAATGATCTAGTTGTTGGCTCTAATTTACTAAAAGTATTATGGAGAGCTAAAGAACTTTTTGCGGCATCTAACTTGAAAGACAGTTTATAAAGAGCTAAAGATCTAGCTGCGGGCTCTAGCTTGTATAAATTGCATTGAGAGCTAAGGATCTAGTTGCGGGCTTTAAATTGCAGACGATTATATAGAGCTTAAGATCTAGTGCGGCTCTAAATTACATAAAGTTCACAGAGAACTAAATATCGTGTTGCAGTTCTAATTGCAGAGCGTTTATAGAGAGCTAAAGATCTAGTTATGAGCTCTAACTTGAAAAAAGTTAACATAAACTAAAATTCTAACGGCGTGCACTAACATGCAGCAGGTTTATAGAGAGCTAAAGTTCTATGTCGGGGCTCTAAATTGCAGAAAAATAATAATAAGATAAAGATCATGTTTAGGGCTCTAACTTGCATAAATTATATAAGGAGCTAAAGATCTAGTTGCGGGCTTTAACTTGCATAAATTATATAGAGAGGTGAGGGTCTGGTTGTGGGCTCTAACTTAGAAAACAATGTATAGAGAGCAAACGATCTCGTTCTGGGCTCTAACTTAGAAAAAAGTTTATAGAGAGTTAAAGTGCTAGTTGCTGGCTATATTTGCTAGCAAATTATATAGAGCTAAAGATCTGGTTGCGGACTCTAACTTGTAGAACTTTGGTAGCTGAAGATCTAGTTGCGCGGAATCTAACTTGCAGAACTTTGGTAGCTGAAGATCTAGTTGCGCTGACTCTAACTTGTAGAACTTTGGTAGCTGAAGATCTAGTTGCGCGGAATCTAACTTGCAGAACGTTGGTAGCTGAAGATCTAGTTGCGCGGAATCTAACTTGCAGAACGTTGGTAGCTGAAGATCTAGTTGCGCGTAATCTAACTTGCAGAACGTTGGAAGCTGAAGATCTAGTTGCGCGGAATCTAACTTGCAGAACGTTGGTAGCTGAAGATCTAGTTGCGCGGAATCTAACTTGCAGAACGTTGGTAGCTGAAGATCTAGTTGCGCGGAATCTAACTTTCAGAACGTTGGTAGCTGAAGATCTAGTTGCGCGGAATCTAACTTTCAGAACGTTGGTAGCTGAAGATCTAGTTGCGCGGAATCTAACTTGCAGAACGTTGGTAGCTGAAGATCTAGTTGCGCGGAATCTAACTTTCAGAACGTTGGTAGCTGAAGACCTAGTTGCGCGGAATCTAACTTGCAGAACATTGGTAACTGAAGATCTAGTTGCGCGGAATCTAACTTTCAGAACGTTGGTAGCTGAAGATCTAGTTGCGCGGAATCTAACTTTCAGAACGTTGGTAGCTGAAGATCTAGTTGCGCGGAATCTAACTTGCAGAACTTTGGTAGCTGAAGATCTAGTTGCGCGGAATCTAACTTGCAGAAATTTGATAAAAAGTTAAAGATCTAGTTGCACAGACTCTAGTTTGCAGAAAGTTGATAGAAAGTTAAAGATCTAGTTGCACAGACTCAAGTGTGCAGAAAGTTGATAGAAAGTTAAAGATCTAGTTGCGTGGAATCTAACTTGCAGAAAGTTGATAGAAAGGTAAATATCTAGTTGCACAGACTCAAGTGTGCAGAAAGTTGATAGAAAGTTAAAGATCTAGTTGCACAGACTCTAGTGTGCAGAAAGTTGATAGAAAGTTAAAGATCTAGTTGCACAGACTCTAGTGTGCAGAAAGTTGATATAAAGTTAAAGATCTAGTTGCACAGACTCTAGTGTGCAGAAAGTTGATATAAAGTTAAAGATCTAGTTGCACAGACTCTAGTGTGCAGAAAGTTGATAGATAGTTAAAGATCTAGTTGCGTGGAATCTAACTTGCAGAAAGTTGATATAAAGGTAAATATCTAGTTGCACAGACTCTAGTGTGCAGAAAGTTGATAGAAAGTTAAAGATCTAGTTGCACAGACTCTAGTGTGCAGAAAGTTGATAGAAAGTTAAAGATCTAGTTGCACAGACTCTAGTGTGCAGAAAGTTGATATAAAGTTAAAGATCTAGTTGCACCGACTCTAGTGTGCAGAAAGTTGATAGAAAGCTAAAGATCTTTTTGTGCGTGGAAACTAACTTGCAGAAAGTTGATAGAAAGCTAAAGATCTAGTTGCGCGGATTCTAACTTGAAACTATTTCCAGGGTCCATCTTGTAACTGTTTAGAACGGTGTTTGTTATGGGATCTTACTATTACTTTTAGAAAGAGCTAAGTGGAATTATTCGCATGTTACGACTTGTAAGTGATTAGGAATTGCTAAATGAGAACATGTTTTCCCGAATTCTAATATGTAAGTTGAGGGTACCATGGACAGCTAAGAAGAGTAATGAAGATATTCTGAGATAGGTCAATGCAAAAAGAGAGCTAATTTCCAATATTAGGAAGTGACACTCATGATTTTTTGGCCATGTAATCAGAAGAGAACTGGAATTTATTGTAACAACTGGAAAAATTGATGGACGAAGAGATAGAGGGAAGCAAAGAGAAATAATAACAGACAGCTTAAGAGAATGGCTTGGCAGAAGGTCAACAACAGAAATGATAAACAGCTGCCGAGATAGAAAGTTGTGGAGAGACATGATCACCTACGCCAGTAAGCCCGGTACTTGTTGTAGATGTATGTAAGTGAATAGAAAGAGCTACCTGGAGGTAGTAGCAGGTTTTGCTTTATCCGTGTTTAGTAAGAACCAAATTAAACTGTTTGTGGGTCCTAACTTGTAATTTTTAGAAAGAGCTAAATTGAACAATTTGCCGATTCTTGCTTCTAAGTGTTTAGAAAGAGTTAAATGGAGCTGTTTGTGGGGTGAAACTTATATGTTTTTAGAAAGGGCCAACTAGTGCTGAGTTTAATATTATTATATTATGTAGGTGATTAGATAGAAATAAATGGGACTGGTTCTGGATTCAAACTGGTAAGTGGTTACAACAAGCTAAATGGAATGAAACCGGTTGTGTGTTCTAACTTGTAAGTGTTTAGAAAGAGCTAAGTAGAGGTATATTTACGGGTTTAATTTTTATTTTTTTTTAATGAGTTAAATGAAGCTGGTGCTGTTTGTAATATGTAAACATGTAAGTGTTTAGAATGAGTTAATTGATGCTGGTTTTGGATTCTCATTTGTAAATGTTTATATTGAGCTAATTGATGCTATTTTTGGATTCACTTTTGTAAGTGTTTAGAATGAGCTAATTGATGCTGGTTTTGGATTGTTTTTTTGTAAGTGTTTAGAAGAGAGATAAGTGGAGTTTTGCAGGTTCAGACTTGCGCGTAGTTAGAAAAAAAAAACAACTAAATGCAACTACCTAGGACCTCTATCTAGTATGCTTATAGATAGAACTAAATCGAGCTAATTGACAGTTCTAACAAATTTTTAGATAGAGCTAAATGGAGCGAGTTACTAATTCTACATTGTAAGTGTTAGAACGATCTAGATCAGTCCCAGTTTTCAGCAGGAAAGATCTAAAAGGAGCTAAATGGTGCTATTTACATGTTTTAACATACACGATTTGTTTAGAAGGAGATAAATGGAGCTATTTGCCGGTTTTAACATACACGATTTGATTATAAGGCGCCAAAAAGAGCTAAATGGAGCTATTTACAGGTTTTAAAGTACAATATTTGTTTAAAAGGAGCTAAATGGAACTATTTACAGGTTTTAACATAAAATATTTGTTTAGAAGGCGCTAAATCGAACTAAATGGAGCTATTTACAGGCTTTAACATAAAAGAGTTGTTTAGAAGGAGCTAAATTGAACTATTTACTGGTTTTAACATAAAAGATGTGTTTAGAAGGCGCTAAATGGAGCTATTTACAGGTTTTAACATCAAAGATTTATTTAGAAGGAGCTAAATTGAGCTATTTACAGGTTTTAACAAAAAAAAAGATTTGTTTGGAACGAGCTAAATGGAGCTATTCACATGTTTTAACATAAAAGAGTTATTTAGAAGGAGCTAAATGGAACTATTAACAAGTTTTAACATATAAGATTTGTTTATAAGGCGTCAAAAAGAGCTAAATGGAGCTATTTACAGGTTTTAACGGACAATATTTGTTTAAAAGGAGCTAAATGAAACGATTTACAGGTTTTTATATAAAAGATTTGTTTAGAAGGCGCTAAATGGAGCTAAATGGAGCTATTTACAGGCTTTAACATAAACGAGTTGTTTGGATCGAGCTAAATGGAGCTATTCACAGGTTTTAACATAAAAGATTTGTTTAGAAGGAGCTATAGGGATCTATTTACAGGTTTTAACATAAAAGATCTGTTTAGAAAGAGCTAAATGGAGCTATTTACAGATTTTAACATAAAAAATTTGTTTGGAAGGTGCTAAATGGAGCTAATTGACAGTTCTAACAAATTTTATGATGCAGCTAAATGGAGCTAGTTACTAACTCTGCATTGCAAGTGTTAAAACGATCTAGAAAAATCTGGTCCCAGTTTACAGCAGGAAAGAGCTAAAAGGAGCTAAATGAAGCTATTTACAGGTTTTAACATGAACGATTTGTTAAGAAGAAGATTAATGAAGCTATTTACAGGTTTTAACATAAAAGTTTTTTTAGAAGGCGCTAAAAAGTGCAAATGGAGCGATTTACAGGTTTTAATATAAAATATTTGTTTAAAAGGATTTAAATGGAGCTATTTACAGTTTTTAACATAAAATATATGTTTGGAATGAGCTAAATGGAGTGAAATGGAGCTATTTACAGGTTTTAACTAAAATAGTTTTGTGGAAGGAGCTAGATGGAGCAATTTACAGGTTTTATTATAAAAAAAATGTTTAGAAGGAGCTAAATGGAACTATTTACAGGTTTTAACATAAAAGAGATGTTTAGAAGGAGCTAGATGGAGCTATTTACTGGTTTTAACATAAAAGCTTTGTTTAGAATGAGCTAAATAGAGCTATTTACTGGTTTTACCATTAAGCAATTGTTTAGAAGGCGCTAAATGTAGCTATACACAGGTTTTATCATAAAAGATTTGTTTAGAAAGAGCTAAATGGATCTATTTACAAGGTTTTAACATACAAGATTTGTTTAGAAGGAGCTAAATCGAGCTATTTACAGGTTTTAACATAAAAGATTTGTTTAGAAGGAACTAAATGGAGCTATTTACAGTTTTAACATAAAGATTTGTTTAGAAGGCGCTAATAAGAGCTATTTATAGGTTTTAATATAAAAGATTTGTTAGCAGGGCGTTAAATGCTGCTAAATGATGCTATTTACAGTTGTTAACATAAACAAATTATTTAGAAGACGCTAAATGGAGCTATATACAGGATTTAACATAAAAGATTTGTTTATAAGGCGCTAAAAGTAGATAAATGGAGCTATTTATAAGTTTTGTCATGAAAGATTTGTTTAGAAGGAGCTAAATGGAGATATTTGTAGTTTTTAACATAAGATATTTGATTAGAAGAGCTAAATGGAGCTATTTACAGGATTTAACATAAAAGATTTGTTTAGAAGGAGCTAAAAGGAGCTATTTACAGGTTTTAACATAAAATATTTGTTTAGAATGATCTAAAAGGAGCAATTTACAGGTTTTAACATAAACGCTTTGTTTCGAAGGAGCTAAATGGAGCTATTTACATGCTTTAACATAAAAGATTTGTTTAGATGGAGCTAAATGGAGCTATTTACAGGTTTTAACATAAAATATTTGTTTAGAAGGAGCTAAATGGGGCTTTTTTAGGTTTTAACATAAAATATATTTAATGGAGCTAAATGGAGCTATTTACTGGCTTTAACATAAATGATTTGTTTAGAAGGATCTAAATGGAGCTATTTACATGCTTCAACATAAATGATTTGATTAGAAAGAGCTAAATGGAGCTATTTACAGGTTTTAACTAAAAGATTTGTTTAGAAGGAGCTAAAAATAGCTACTTGCGGTTTCTAACTTGTATTTTTTTTTAGATATAGTTAATAGGAGCCTGCTACGGTTTTTTTTGCTGCGGTCAGAAAAAGCTAAATGAAGCTGGTAGTGAGTTCTCCTTGTAAGTGTTTAGAAAGATCTAAATGAAAGCTGGTTGTGAGATCTAACGTGATGGGTTTTAGATAGAGCTTATTGATACTCTTATTTTGTTATACCTTATAGATGTTTAAAAAGAGCTAAGTGCTTTTTTTTTGCAGATTCCAACATGTAAGTGTTTAGAAAGAGCTTTCATTGAGTTGGTTCCGGATTAAAATGTGTAAGTGTTTAGCAAGAGCTAAATGGAGCTGATTCCGGAATCATTATGTTAGTGGTTAGAAATAGCTTAATAGAGCTCGTTCCAAACTATAATTTGTAAGTATTTTGAAAGAGCTAAATGGACATTTTGCGGGTTCTAACTTGTAAGTGCTTAGAAAGAGCTAAATGGAGATGATTCCGGATTCAAAAATGTAAGTGTTTAGATTAGTTTAGAAAGAGTTAAGTAGAGCTGAATCCGGATTCCGGAGAGAACAACTTGAATACATTGTAACAACTGGGAAAATTGAGGGTTGAAGAGATAGAGGGAAGCAAAGAGAAAAGATACCAGACAGCTTAAGAGAATGGCTTGACAGAAGGTTAACAACAGAAATGATAAATAACTGACGTGATCGAAAGTTGTGGAGAGACATGATCACCTACGCCAACAGGCCCGGTACTTGATGATTTTAAGAAAGGATTTTTCATGTCTAGTGCTTCGACTGAAGAATTTCAGATTTGAATTAAACGAAATCTTTGTTTCCCAGAGAGATGATGCTAGCCATCAAGCTACTTGTACTAAAGCCATGAAAGTGCTATATTTGAATATTTTGAAATGAAATACTTTTCACTACACTTACCTTCATACACATGAACTGCTGCCAGAACCAGCAATGATAGCACTAGAGCAGCCATTGTGTGGTTATAGGCTGGAATGTGGAAGTCACAGAAGAGCGTAGCAACCAAAACTCAGCAAAACGTTTCTCCTTGGAGCCGGAGCTCTGTTCCCGTCAAGTTTTCGCGTCTGTAATGAAATTCTGCAGCCCAGTCTACAATTGCCAGTAATGCTTCCATTTCATTGGACCGCGTAGATGTAAGATATCAATTTCAATTAAAGTCGTCACGTGCATTTTAAAGTTTAATAGTTTCAGTGGCGTAGTCAAAGATCTAAGTTTTGTGATTCACAAATGGTGCAATAACTGAAAAGAACGTGTTAAAAATATTGCTGGGTTGCCTATATATGATGTAGCGTCTGGCGATAATTAAAATAGTAAAGTAAAGAACCCCCGTCACGCCAAGTGGCGTATAGGGAATATGGTGTTAGTGACCATAAATTTTACAGACTTTTGGCACATGATTTTTGGGGTAATGTGGTCGGTATTACGCCCATGCCGCTTTACTTTCCCAGAAAAAAATCCGGTACCCATTAAAGGCTGGATGAATCGGAGGCCGTCAGTTAGGATCGAACCCTACCTCTTGTTCTTTGTAGTCCAGTTCACCTACCTCTGAGCTATTGCGGCTCCCGTCTGGCGATAATGATGGGTATATATTACCACACGACCAAGACATAACGATATGATTGCTACCAACTGTCAGCGAATCTATTCAGAGGAAGAGGTGTGTTTACAGCACTCGAACAAATGACAAATAATCAACAACAGAAGAAAATATGGACCAAAGCAGGATCGAACCCGTACACAGTAGTACAGCGTCTTGCCACGAAAAGCCAAACGCTAGGTAACACTGCCACTCATCTAACTAAAAAAAATAGCTATCGTGAACAATGCCTTTTCGCGCAGGTTTTCTCATGATTATGGCATAAGGTTGCGATCACAGCTCGGAAATCCATAGTGTATTTTTTCCTGTTAAGAAAAAACTGTCAGTCAAGACACCAACGAGCATATAGGAAAGTGGTTGCCATATCGGTGGTAATTTCATTATTACTGTTGCAATGATTATGGTAGTTGAGTGGTGATATCGGGAGCTAAACATGATCATAATTGTAGCTGTTTTTAGTGATGTTTTTATATTATGATGATTATGATATTGATTTTCAAATCGTGTGTGTGGTTTTGTAATTAGTGATGCTCATAGTGATCGTGTGGTTATAATATATGTGATAACAATGATGATTGCAGAGAGTGGTTATGATATATGTGTTAACAATGATAAGAGATTGGTTAAGATATATGTGTTAACAATGATGATTGCAGAGATTGGTAATGATATATGTGTTAACAATGATGATTGCAGAGATCGGTTATGATATATGTGATATGTGTTAACAATGATGATTGCAGAGATTGGTTATGATATATGTGTTAACAATGATGATTGCAGAGATTGGTTATGATATATATGTTAACAATGATGATAGTAGTGATTGGTTATAATATATGTTACAATGATGATTGTAGAGATTGGTTATGATATATGTGTTAACAATGATGATTGTAGAGATTGGTTATAGTATATGTGTTAACAATGATGATTGTTGAGATTGGTTATGATATATGTGTTAACAATGAGAATTGCAGAGATTGGTTATAATATATGTTAACAATGATAATTGCAGAGATTGGTTATGATAGATGCGTTAACAATGATAATTGCATAGATTGGTTATGATATATGTGTTAACAATGATAATTGCAGATACTGGTTATGATATATGTGTTAACAATGATGATTGCAGAGATTGGTTATGATATATGTTAACAATGATGATTGCAGAGATTGGTTATGATATATGTTAACAATGATGATTGCAGAGATTGGTTATGATATATGTGTTAACAATGAGAATTGCAGAGATTGGTTATAATATATGTTAACAATGATAATTGCAGAGATTGGTTATGATATATGTGTTAACAATGATGATTGCAGAGATTGGTTATGATATGTGTGTTAACAATGATAATTGCAGAGATCGGTTATGATATATGTGTTAACAATGATAATTGCAAAGATCGGTTATGATATATGTGTTAACAATGATAATTGCAGAGATCGGTTATGATATATGTGTTAACAATGATAATTGCAGAGATCGGTTATGATATATGTGTTAACAATGATAATTGCAGAGACTGGTTATAATATATGTGTTAACAATGATGATTGCAGAGATCGGTTATGATATATGTGTTAACAATGATGATTTCAGATATTGGTTATAATATATGTGTTAACAATGATGATTGCAGATATTGGTTATAATATATGTGTTAATGAAAATGTTCTGAAAGAGGTAAAAGCAAAAAGAGAGCTAATTTATAATATTAGGAAGAAACAAGCATCATTTTTTGGCCATGTAATGAGAAGAGAACAACTGGAATATATAGTAACAACTGGAAAAATTGAGAGACGAAGAGATAGAGGGAAGCAAAGATGAAAAAAACACAAGACAAAGAATTGCTTGGCAGAAGGACAACAACAGAAATTATAAATAACTGTCAAGTTGTGGAGAGACATGATCATCTACGCCAGCAGACCCGGTACTTGATGATGATGGTATGTGCTAACAATGATGATTGCAGAGATTGTCGTAGATTACGGTGTTGTTGTTGGTTGTGTTAACGATGATGTTCATGATGGTGGTAGTGCGTTTTGTACAAGAGACATTAATGATAATGAAAGTAATTGTGTTGCAAATGAGAGTGACTATAATGCTATAGGGGAGCCGCGATAGCTCAGTGGTTAGTGAACTGGACTATAAAGGACAAGGGGTAGGGTTCGATCCCAACCGACGGCTTCCGTGTTCACTCAGCCTAAAATGAGTACCGGATTTTTTTCTGGGAAAGTAAAGCGGCACGGGCAAAATACCGACCACATTACCCCAAAAATCATGTGCCAAAGATATGTAAAATGTATGGTCACTAACACCATATTCCCTATACGCCGCCACTTGGCGTGACGGGGGTACTTTACTTACTTTTTTTTACATAATGCTATAAATGACGTAGAGCAATATGTGTGGTAGTTATGATGTTTGTATTACATGATTTTATCTCATTATGACGGTGGAGGTGATATTATATTATTTGTGTTGATGATGATAGTAGTAATGGTGATAATCTTTTTCATATTAATTACGATAATGGTGACAATTTTATTATTTTTATTTGTTTTGATGGTGGTCATTGTGACCAAGAAGTTTGTATTTTTGCTATTGATAATAATAGTGACAATCGTATTGTTGGTCCTGGTGTTACAGTTGGTACTAGAGTTGTTGTTGATACTGCTGTCATTGTTAGTGTTGGTCATATTGTTGGTGCTGGGGCTAATGTTTGTGATGGTGGTTTTGTTTGTGTTAGTGGTGTTGGTTGTATCGTTGATGTTGGTGGTATTGTTGATGTTGGTGGTTTAGTTGGTGTTAGTGGTGTTGTTGGTTCTGGTAGAATTGTTGGTGTTGGTGGTTTTGTTGGTGTTTTTGGCTCTGGTGGTATTGATGGTGTTGGTGGTAGTGTTGGCTATGGTGGCATTGCTGGTGTTAGTGGTGATGATAGTATGGTAATTTCCTAGTTTGATCAGATCAGTTTGGAAGAGTGATGTCCCCTAAAATATGTCTGCCAAAATACAGTGGTTCTACGCATTCTTGGCGTTGGGGTCGTTTTTGTCACGCGTTATAATATATTTATAAATATTCTCAGAAGATCATAATTAGGCCGAGTGGCGTCGTTTTTGTCACGCGTTATAATATATTTATAAATATTTAACACTAAAGCTAAACCTAACCCCTGGACCCAACGCCCAATCAACAGATACTCCGAAATGATTACATGCCAGCGTAATGACCCCAACGCCAAGAATGCGTAGAACCACTGTATTTTGGCAGACATATTTTAGGGGACATCACTCTTCCAAACTGATCTGATCAAACTAGGAAATTACCGATAGTATTATTGCTGTCGGTGGTTGTGTTGACTATGGTGGTATTGTTGGTGATGGTGGTATTGTTGGTGGTGTGTATTATTGTTGGTCTTGGTGGTGTGTAGTATTGTTGGTGTTGGTGTTGTGCTGTTTTTGGTGCTGATGGCATTGTTGGTGTTGGTGGTATTGTTGATGTTGGTGGTATTGTTGATGTTGGTAGTATTGTTGGTGGTGTGTAGTATTGTTGGTCTTGGTGGTGTGTAGTATTGCTGGTGTTGGTGTTGCGCTGTTTTTGGTGCTGATGGCATTGTTGGTGTTGGTAGTATTGTTGGTGGTGTGTAGTATTGCTGGTGTTGGTGTTGTGCTGTTTTTGGTGCTGATGGCATTGTTGATGTTGGTGGTATTGTTGATGTTGGTGGTATTGTTGATGTTGGTAGTATTGTTGGTGGTGTGTAGTATTGCTGGTGTTGGTGTTGTGCTGTTTTTGGTGCTGATGGCATTGTTGGTGTTGGTGGCATTGTTGGTGTTGGTGGTATTGTTGATGTTGGTAGTATTGTTGGTGGTGTGCAGTATTGTTGGTCTTGGTGGTGTGTAGTATTGTTGGTGTTGGTGTTGCGCTGTTTTTGGTGCTGATGGCATTGTTGATGTTGGTGGTATTGTTGTTGTTGGTGGTATTGTTGATGTTGTTGGTATTGTTGATGTTGTTAGTATTCTTGATTGTGGTGGTATTGTAAGTTGTGGTAGTATTTTTGTTATTGGTGGTATTGTATATCATTGTGGTATTGTTGATTATGGTGGCATTGTTGATGTTGGTGGTATTGTAGGTGGTGGTAGTATTTTGGTATTGGTGGTATTGTATATCATTGTGGTATTGTTGATTATGGTGGTATTGTTGATGTTGGTGGTATTATTAGTGTTGATGATATTGTTGGTATTGGTGGTATTTTCGATGTTGCTGGTATTGTTTGTGTTGCTGGTATTGTTTGTGTTGCTGGTATTTTTGGTGTTTGATGTATTGGTGATTTTGTTGGTATTGTTGTTTGCTATTGGTTAGTTTTGACGGTATTGGTGATGAATGTGTGTGTGTTTTTTTTTTTGCCCTTCTGCTTTGAATGGTTGCTATATTTATAGTAGTTTTATTGCGTTGGTGGTATTGTTAGTGAGAACTAGTAATGTTGGCGTTGTTGTTGATTCTCGTGTAATTGGTGACAAATAATAATAATTTGGTATTATTATGTAGGGAAACTTAAAAGGCGATAGATCAGTGAATTATTCCAGGTGAAGAGGTATGTTTTACAACACTAAAAAAAATCACAAGTAATTAAGTTATTATTTGTCCTTTTCTTCCAAGTGTTTTAAACATACCTCTTAACATCAATGTTTTGCTGCTCGTGGTATTGTCCGTGCTGGTGGTGGTGTTGACGCTGATTGTGCTTTTGATGCTGGTGGTATGTCATCATCATCAACATAATTATCATCATCATCATTGTCATGATCATCAAGTACCGGGCCTGCTGGCGTTGGTGATCCTGTCTCTCCACAATTTTCGATCTTGACAGCTATTTATCATTTCTGTTGTTGACCTTCTGCCAAGCCATTCTCATAAGCTGTCTGGTATTTTTTTTTTTGCTATTTGCTTCCATCTATCTCTTCGTCCCTCAATTTTTCCAGTTGTTACAATATATTCCAGTTGTTCTCTTCTCATTACATGGCCAAAAAAATGATGATTGTTTCTTCCTAATATTGGAAATCAACTCTCTTTTTGCTTTGACCTCTTTCAGAACGTTTTCATTACTTTTCCCCAAAGTAAAACAACGCCACTGCCTTGTGGGTGAGACTTTTTAGTCAAAGGCTAGCGGAGCCAACCGTAAACAAACCGACGGAAGGCAACAGTAAAACCACCGTCGTAACTTCTTTGTACAATCACGGTGGTGTGTGCGTAGCTATTATTAGTGACCAATATTATAAGCATTGATACTCCTGATATTGTTCTTCTTTGTTTATGAAATATGTACATTTATGTTGATTTATGTGGCATTTTGATTGTGCCATTGTGTAGTGTTGTTAATTATTAAGATAAATAAGTTGCATTTGATAATGGACAGGCTGGTTTTGCTCGTAGGTATGATGTTCTCGTGTAAATTAATAGCATTTCCCGTGCTGAAGTCGGATGTGTTGGGCCGAAAGTCTCAAATATCAGTTATATTGTAAAACACAACATAACGCAAACACGCCCACTTATCGTCCTTTTAAGGCGGATGACGAAGAGGTATATCCCTATAGTCATCGGGCGAAAGCAAGCAAGCAAACATTAACATATCCATTAATATTGTTATGTTTTCCCAGTTAAAACACAAATCCAGCTACGCCTATGCCATTTGTAAATATTTTACTGCTCGTGGATTATTGGATGTCGCTGGCAACTTGCTGACGAAAACGTTTGTTTGTTATGGATAATTTACTGTTGCGAACAAATGTATTTTGCTGAGGTTTTGCTTTATGATAAACGTTGAGTGTTGCTGACATTTCTATGTAGTTGGCTATTGAGATCTTGGTGACGTTGTTGCGCGTATGCAACAGAACAAAACAATTAACAAACATTTCAAGTGGAGGGTTACCGCGTACAGGGCGTGGAATGCTTCTCTATGTTATTAAATGTTATTTAATTGTCCAGTGATTATCTCTATACTGTCTACGCTCCATCTGTTTGAACTCTGCTATGAGACAGCAAGTAAAGTTTTACATCAAATTCTTTTCTGCTCTTACGTTGCTGTTATTTTCTTGCTTCTCATAACCTTTAATAACAAAATGAAAATTATGAAGTTTATTTTTCATTTCGAGCCGCGATAGCTCAGTAGTTAGTGAACTGGACTACAAAAGATAAGGTGTAGGATTCGATCCCAACCAACGTCTTCCGGGTTCATCCAGCCTTAAATGGGGACCGGATTTTTTTCTGGGAAAGTAAAGCAGCACGGGCGTAATACCGACTACATTACCCCAAAAATCATGTGCTGAAGGTCTGTAAAATATAGGGTCACTAACACCATATTTCCCTATACGCCACTTGGCGTGACAGGGATACTAGGAGGAGGATTGAGTTATTGAGTTATTTGCGGGTCATCATCATTGCACTCCGAACATGTCCATAGGTGCTCAGATCCCCTCCTAAGCAATTCCCTTAGTGTCCAGCGACTGACGACTCCAGTTCTATGTTGGTTGATAAGTCTTCTTACACGGCCACTAAGTGTCTCATTTCTGGCTGTGCCCAAATTAACTCCTATTTCCATCATCCGAAGAAGTGACGTGGATCTGTGTTTGTCGAAGTCCTGTGCTCTTCCCACATCTCGGAGGGCATTGATGATGTCCGCCCGATCCATTGGCTGCCCGTCCTCAACGACAGCGCAGCTAACCAACCTGTCTGCCCTTTCATTTCCCCGTACTCCCGCATGTCCAGGGACAAAGGTGACCTTACGTATTTTGGATTTCTGCAACGACTCTACCCATTGCATGCGTACAGAGCCCGCCTCCACTTTTTTTATCATGCTCATCGAATCACTCAGTATACATGCGTGGGTGTAGTCTTGTGACTCTAACCATTTGAATGCCTTGGTCACTGCCATCACCTCCATTGTAGGAGGATTTTTCATTTCACATTTCACGTTTCACATTTCACATTTCACATTTCACATTTCACATTTCACATTTCACATTTCAACTGCATGAACAATAAAAGTGGAAATTGAAAAAAAAAAATATCTAGATAGAATTTAAAGGTAATAAGTTAACTTCAATTGTAAAATAGTTAATAAATATTAACGACTATTTTAACAATTTTGATTGGTTGGGAAAATAGTATATATGTGCTGGTTGTTCAAAATAAAATTGCAATTGGAGCAATAACTTTGATTTTTATATTTATTTTTAAAAATTCTTTTTAAATCAATGTTTTTAGACCTTAGTAGAAAAGTCGTGTTGCTTGTCTTGCTATTCACTCACTATTGTATATTACTAATTAACGCATTCTTGATTATAGGCAAATATTGACATCCCACACTCTTCATGATTTCTTACTACTTCACATATACCTTAACATTTCATGTTATATTTAATATTAAATGGTGTGTGCTGAGACTGATATAATGGGGACTACAACTGCCTTTCTTTGATAGGGAGATGAGATATTAATTCGGATGATTCCACTGGCACGGGCTGTTGAGCAATTATGGATTTTAATTTGTTTGCTGTGATACATGTACTTACATAACCATATATATATATATATATATATATATATATATATATATATATATATAAGTAAAGTAAAGTACCCCCGTCACGCCAAGTGGCGTATAGGGAATATGGTGTTAGTGATCATACATTTTACAGACCTTCGGCACATAATTTTTGGGTAATGTAGTTGGTATTACGCCCGTGCCGTTAATTAAAATAATGTATTCTCGTTCATATGTTCATAATTGTTAAAACGTTGCCCGTTGACTTATTTCATTTCTAATACAATTAATACATATTTTGTTAAGCGCCTCTCTACACTTTTTTTACCCATTTGTCGTATAATAGCTATAGCTAATTTCTTGTCTGCTATCATTATCTTCAGTTTAATGCTTTTCTTACTAATATCGTTATTTTTTTTTATCGTTTCATATTATTAAAATTAATTGCGTTTGCTTTTTGCTAATGTTAACTAATGAATTTAGTTTCATTTTGTTTTATTTGCGTCGTACTAATATTTATTATCAATTTCCAATTGACTTTGTTAATATTAATCTGCATGCTATGTTTCTTATTAACATTGTGATCTCAGTTGGTTTATTTTTACAGCAAAACTGTAGTAAATGATTGCTAAACTGACATTAACACTTCCTCATGCTGTATTATATATTGACATTATATAGTAAATACTCCCAACAAAATAATTGTTACGGCACGCTTCTGATTTGTGCTAATGCCATTGTAATTTTTTGAGAAAGTATGGTATTGGCTTGTTTTTTAAACATGTTATATACATATGTGTATACATATTTTTGTGTATCTACTGTAGTCCAAAACGGGAGCTCTTAAAAAACATCAGAAAGAAGCAATCAACATTTTTCGGGCACATCATGAGAAGAGGAAAGTTGGAATACTTGGTTACAACTGGCAAAATAAAAGGAAAGAGAGATCGCGGACGACAAAGAGAGAAAATACTGGATAGCTTGGTTTCATGGCATGGAAAACAGTCAACAACAGAACTGATACGAAGCACTGTAGATAGAAGATTGTGGAGAGACATGATCGCATACGCCAACCGGCAGGGTACATGATGATGATGACTGTAGTTTGTAGAAAGTTATACATTTAATATAACCATTTAAAACGTAATAGCAGAACAGACATACATTCAAACATAAACCTAGACAGAGACAGAGAGAGAGAGAGAGAGAGAGAGAGAGAGAGAGAGAGAGATAGAGAGAGATAGAGAGAGAGAGAAAGCTGGCAGGAACTTGTTATCAGATAATGGTGGCAGGTGGCAGTTATAAAATGCTGCTTGTGCTAAGTAAGAAAAGACATAACAGGTAGCTTTTACATCTGAGGTGGGAATATAATAGTCATTATATATATATATATATATATATATATATATATATATATATATATATATATATATATATATATATATATATATATATATATATATGAGAGCCGCGATAGCTCAGTGGTTAGTGAACTGGACTACAAAGGACAAGAGGAAGGGTTCGATCCCAGCCGCCGGCACCCGTTCACCCAGTTTTAATGGGTACCGGATTTTTTTCTTGGAAAGTAAAACGGCACGGGCGTTATACCGACCACATTACCCCAAAAATCATGTGCTGAAGGTCTGTAAAATTTATGGTCGCTAACACAATATTCCCTGTACGCCACTTGGCGTGACGGGGGTACTTTACTTTACTTATCTCGTTATTGAAACATAGTGGGTATAGACAGTAGGATACTGTTTTTACTGCGCAGTGTCTTTAAATAAACAACCTAGAGGCCAAGACGTTCATCCAGAAAACGAGCTACCTGCGTTATCGACCCACACTTGACTGCTTTGCTTACGTCAGGAGCGCGGCGTACAACAGACCTGACCAAGAACCTGTTCCAAATCCCACAGATGATCGAAGTACGCTAATAAATACAGCCGGCTTTTTTGCAAGAGCTATTGAATTAAGTGCTCTGTGCTCTCTGTGAGCTGTGTGTTTCATCTGTTCTGATCGTGTTTTGATATTCCGATTGATTACGATGAATGATGATATCATATGATGGAGAACAGATGGCTGTGCTCACTTTCTGTGCGGTTTCGCCTTATGCCTTTTGGCGTGTGCTGAGACTGCTATGATGGGGACTACAGCTACCTTTCTTTGTTTGGAAGGTGAGATAATAAATCGGATTATTCCACTGGCACGGGGGGGGGTGTAAGGGGGAGGTTTAAGCTATTAAGGATTTTAATTCTTTTCCAGTGATACAGGGGCATTCCATAACCATAACACTAATAAACCACAACACCACGCATCTACACCAAATTAGCGTCTTTAAAAAAAAATCTGATAACGAAGAGAACTGTCATTTTCTTTAGTAGTAGCCATTATGTGAAAGCCAGAAGGAAAGAAAAAAGATCAAATAAAACACGACCACAACTATTCTTCATCATCGAGTGCCATCTCCGCAACGAAGGTTGGTTACCATGGAGCGTCATTCTACCATGTCTCTTTGCTTTGATGGTGCAGGTTGTAATAAGCTGGTTCGTCAATCTTTTGATGTTACTCGTTTATGTTAGCCTTGGTCTGCCTCTGCCTCATTTACCTTGTATTTTCCAATCCAGGATGAGTTACCACAACTATTAGAGATGTTAATTAACAGCAAAGACTAATTCTTTTCATAACTTACAGTACAAATAAGTACGTTGGTATGTTTTAATTATAATTATGACAATTTATGGAAATGATTAAATGAAGTGTTTTGAGTAGCGTAAATTGTAATCTTTATTTAGCAAATTATCAAGTAAATGACCAAATGTTTAGGAAGTGACCAACGCATTATACATTCCTCGTTTCTCCCGATATGTTTCATCGCATTTATAAAAGAAAGAAAAGTAGCCTATATATTGGGTATACATGTAATGCGACCACCAGTCGCTTCTTGACCCTCTTAAATATCTAACACACAAATAGTATTGTACCGTGTTAACATTGCCCGTTAATACACACACAATTTTGGACATACCAATGGGCACCGATGGACACACCAATGAACACAGATAGAAACAAGTATGGAACACGGACAGGGATGCACATGGACCCAGGGGCACCTCGGACTGCTCCAAATATAAGTGGGAAACCCCAGATTCCCCCAAAGATTGTGATGGACACATACAGTATCTGTTATTATTGCGTTATTTGCGGGTCATCATCATTGAATGTTGTTCCTATTACAGTTATTGAGTTATTGAGTTATTTGCGGGTCATCATCATTGCACTCCGAACATGTCCATAGGTGGTCAGATCCCCTCCTCAGCAATTCCCTCAGTGTCCAGCGACTGACGACTCCAGTTCTATGTTGGTTGATAAGCCTTCTTACAAGGCCACTAAGTTTCTCATTTCTGGCTGTGCCCATCTTAACTCCCATTTCCATCATCCGAAGGAGTGACGTGGGTCTGTGTTTGTCGAAGTCCTGTGTTCTTCCCACATCTCGGAGGGCATTGATGATGTCTGCCCGATCCATTGGTTGTCCGTCCTCAACGACAGCACAGCTAGCCAACCTGTCCGCTCTTTCATTTCCTCGTACTCCCGCATGTCCAGGGATATAGACAAAGGGGACCTTACGTATTTTGGATTTCTGCAACACTCTACCCATTTCATGATTATAGAGCCCGCCTCCACTTTTTTTATCATG